>JALNQF010000172.1:0-93353 GCA_028456385.1 Ophiosphaerella korrae
AAAGCGGTTAATATGCCTGTTGTGGTTTGGCGCCATCTCAACCGAGGCAAATCCATAGTCAGTTGACCTGCTGCCTCACCATGGGTGGTCTGAATTTGGATAACTCAATTCGTATCTTGAGCTTGGCTGCCGATCACTGCGAGGCTATGCCTACTTTCCGTGTTTCGAATAACCTAATTTTGGGTCAGCGACTATATAATTTCCGAGTTAGGATCTTATCGATACAATCAACATCATTATCATCAAGGTAAGCAAAGCGTCAACCTGGAAGAAGAAGTTAGCAGACAAACTATGATTAATGAGATTCATTGATCTACGTTCGTGATACCTCCTTGTAGTTACAGGTCACCGATAGATCCCGTGAATGTGAGAGTTCGTGAATGCGAGACTCACGACGGAGGCGTGCCTCATAGTCGTTATCCATTATAGCTTGTGGATGCTTCCCATTCAGCGCTTTCCAATTTAATCATCAGATCCTGATCCTTAACCTCCTCCTGTGCCGACAAGTCTCCCTCCTGCTGCTAAATGAGTAAGGCCTGCTCCTTCCTTGCCAGTAACACATCGCATATGAACATCCATGGAAACTGATATCCATCCAGCTCTTCAAACTTCTCGAGGGTCGATATCTCCTCAGCCGCGAAGCCAGATTGAAGGAATCCCAAGGCAAAGAACATTTGGAGCTCCTTGCACTTGTCAGCTAGCGAGTAATCATGTATTATTTCTTTGAGCACATACTCGCAGAACTGCTCGCGATTGCAATATTCAGCAGTGCATTCCGATAGAGTTAGGAAGGCCACTTTGATAAGCTTATAGATGCAGTAATTTTCGCTAAAGATAAACGTATCTATCAAAAGCTTTGCATGATCGCACCAATTGAGTCCGAAGGATGATTCAATGGTCCTTTTCCCCATGTCCATGAACTCGACAAACAGGGCAAAGGTTGTAGTATTGGTAATGTTGACGATGATAGCCCCTGTAATCGCAGGAGTCAGTGGTATGATGGAAACGGAAGGCAAATAAACTTCAGTAAATTGGCGGACCCTATCGAAGATTAAACCAGTTGGTATGTAGAAGTCCATCGTCTGGCTACTCTCAACGACTCAGTAGAGAGTTGTGCGCGTATATTGGCTGTTCCGATGTCAGATACATGCCTATTTGGTGTGATCAGGCAGGACTACGGAGGGAGCACAAGTCGGCCCTGGGAGTCGTAGGTTTCGGCCATTTCTCTAGATGTTAGTAAGAGCTGCGGGTGTGTAAAAGCACACACACCCAGAAGAATCCGAGGGTATTTAATGCTGGTTTCGAAGTTACAGGGACAGATTCGAATAGTAGACGCGGGTGACAGCTACATTTGCCTAGGTGTTCGTTTCGGTGGACCCGCAAAATAGTTTCAGTCTTATTTGTACATCTCAGCTCCATTTTTTTTTTTTGGCGTACTGGATTAGGAGCAAAGTCAGACTGACGTGCAACTTGTTCCCATTTGCCATGATTTCGCAGAGCAATGTCTTCTATAGTTTAGCTAGACGAGATGTCATGTTATGCGACAACCATGATTACGAATCAAAGTGTATGAAACGACATCGCACTAGGTCAAGCGAGGAGTCGGTCATATTTCTTATGGCAAAGAGCATTGCGAGCTTGGATAATATAGAATGACAAAGACGCATGGGACTAGAGGACCTGACCTATATGAGAGAAATTAAGAAATAGATAAGCCGGACAGAGGAGAGAAGTACGAAAGGTTAGATGAATAATGGAAAATGAAACACTAGAATGATAGCCCGGGAGTTGCGTAGTCATGTGGGGGGGGGGGGGGTCATGCATTTCTCCAGTCTTGACCTCGACAGTGGATGTCTTAATGCTACCGTAATGCTTCTTTTTGCAAGGCCTAGACTACTAAAAGTTGTATATGGCGCTGTTATAGAAGGACGCCTGTTGATAACCGGCCTTTTCACATTAGCAGCTTTTGGGAGACGCTGCAATCAGTGAAAAGCCTTTGCCCGTGTGATCGAACACGATTTAAAAGAAGGATTCTGGTGGCTTGCGGCGGAGAGAACATGCCAGGAACATTGCACGATGGCTGATATGCTCAGTTGGATGGTTACCAATCACTGGGCGTAGGCAACAAACATGCGCAATAACTTGTCGACCATGAATCGAGACGAAGATTCCACCAATCCCTTTGGATGCGTCACATTGAGAATGACTCTCCGATAGCGCAGATTGGGTCCCTCGGCAAAGTTTGAGGCTCTGAGGTGTCACGAAGCCATTTTCGATGAGGCATATATATGATGGCAGGATTTTTAGAGGTCTAATTGACCAAATATAGGTCCGAGGAAAGAGTGTGGCTAGAAGGTCCGACTAGTGAGGAGAAAGCATGTTGTTAGTTGTGCGGATATATGCAAAGCTCATCAACACTACGATAGCAAATTTGCTGGTTGATAGAGGAAGTGGCCCACTGCTGTGGGGCGCTCCGTGGGGTGAGTGGTGTGGTCGGCGTTCGGGTGAGTAAGAGTCGGTACAGCTACGTCCGATATATCGTTGGTTATAAATGGAAAAGGCTGTTGTGCGTCTAACGGTGATGGCTGACGGCCGGCTAAAGTCGGCCGGGAGGGAGAAACGGTAGGTGTGAGCAGTGGTGTTATATGAGGCGTAGTATGTGCTGTGAGCAGCTTTAGGCCAAACACATAGGGTGAAGGCCTGAAGAGGACGGGTGTGTAACTATACAAGCCAACGATTGCATGCAGACCGACGGTGAGCGGGCTCCGGAAGTATTCGGCCCCGGTCGGTTCTTTCCTTCTCTTCGCACTCTGATATCTAATAGATATCTAATAGATGGCTTCCAGACTCGTCGAGGGCGAACACGTGACATGGCACAATAGGGCTGAGCGTGCACGGTGGAGGACGCATCGCGATGGTAGAGGGCAAATCAGATCGTCTGGCAGTCCGATCCTGTGCAAAACAGATCTTGTGCTAGCTGGCAGTTTGTCTTGTTTGGTCGTGATGTTAGTGGGTAGGAGGCTTGGCGTCAACGAGGTTGTCACTACAAAACACCTCAACTCGCCATTCTCCACCAATCCCCGCAAACAGTGTAACTTTGGTTCGCATCGGTATCTTGTTCCCGCTTGCAATCTCTTGTTGACAGCCTGACGCTATGCTTGGCGTTTCGATACATTGAGCGGCAGCGAATGACATGATTGGTGCGAAATTAGCAGCCTTAGCGACCGTATGAGCAGCCGACGGATAAATTCAAGCCCCAGCAGTCGGCGGGCGTCTCACGGCTCCTACCCGGTCAGGCTGCAGTGAATTGCTTCGAACATGCGACTCCTAGTGCCATTTCAAACGGCATATTCTGTGTCCAGCCATACGAAGGCTTTTGGGTGGACAAAGGCGCGGGTTTGACGGAAGCTTGGTGCTTCCATCTCGCCAGGATATGGTGCTATCTCGCTTTCAATCTCCAGACGCACGGCGATCGCATCTACAACACGTTTTATATCCTCATCATTCGGCAAGCCTGTGACATTGACCTGTCTGCGGCGACAAGTTCGACTTTGTCCATCCACAGCCCCACCTCCCGCACCCTTGACCACGTTACGGAGATGGTAGAGACAGCCGTTGGAGATTGCCAGCTGAACACCGCCCGCCGCATCCTCGCCGAAATCCAACTCCGCATCAACGGCTTCAACACCTACGGCTAAACAATCTCACGTGCGCATGCCACACAAGCACCCTGAACCAAGCCCGCCACCCATGGCCACCACCACGCTGCCGCCTGGGAATCTACTCACCTCCCACCTCAAGGAGGGCGCCGTCATCGGCGTCCAGGCCATTCCCAGCGGCGACCGCCCGGCGCTGTTGCTCCTGCACAACGAGGGCGAAGACGACATTGTCTCTATTTTCGCCGACGTCCTGGGCCAGAAGTGGGAGCCCGCGACTTCTGTGCAGGACATCAATGCAGGCCCGCCGTCGACCATCTACGGTCTGAGCAGTGCGCTTGCGCCCTCGCAGCTGGACGGCTTCGACCGTTCGCGCTTATTGATTAATACCCACCGGGTGGACGGTGGTCACGAGTTAAATGAAGACCTTACCGATCGCTGCGACTACGAATACCTCTACACACGCTCCACCTTCTTCCGCCGCGACGTCTCGCGATTTTTGTCCTTCATTCTTGGCCAGATCGGGCCCCACCGCGACCTGACGAAGAAGGCGCGCACCACCTTAATTTCAACCACGTTCCCAGATGTACACGCGGCGCTGCCGAACCTCGACATCCTTTCCGTAGGCGCAGACGCCATTGAGATACGAGTGGATCTGCTCAAAGAGCCGCTGCCCGATGGAACGGTTAGCAAGGTACCGAGCCTGAAGTATGTTGGCGAACAATTGATGGTCCTGCGCCAACGCACAGAACTTCCGATAATATACACCACCCGATGTACAAAGGAAAATGGGCGTTTTCCAATGGAGGACCCAGGCCTGTTCTACAAATATCTGGCGCGTGCCATACAATGGGGTTGTGAATACATTGATGTGGAACTGTGGTTGCCCGAGGAAATTAGGCGGAAGCTAGCAGAACACAAAGGCTGCAGCAAAATCATATCCGCGTTCCACGACTTCTCGGGTACATTTAAATGGACTGCACCTGAAACCGAGACGCTGTTCGAACAGGGAGCAATGTATGGTGATATCGTCAAGATGTATGTTCTAGTCAACTCCATGCAGGAGAATTATGAACTTGAGTACTTCCGGTCGACTATCCAAGCCAAGTATCCGCACCCTCCGTTTTCAGGTCTCAACATGGGGCCCATGGGGCAGCTGTCGAGGACGATGAATAAAATCTTCACCCCAATTACCCACCCGTTGCTACCCTTGATAGCAGCACCCGGCCAGCTGAGTGCTGCCGAGATCAATGCGGCGCTGCACACCATGGGCCAAGTGCCCAAGCAAGATATTTACGGCATTGGCAGTTTCCGATCGACATCACAGGCCATGTTTTTTGAGAAATGCTTCAATGAGCTTAGTCTCCCACACTCTTTCAAATTTGCGGAGAGAGCGCCAAAAGCCTCGGTTGAGTATATTTTCCAGCGCCCTAATTTTGGAGGAGCGTACATCAACCCACCACTAGCCACATCGGCTGCATACCTGCCTTCACTGTCAAACGCGGCACGTGCGATCGGTCAGGTTGATACAGTGTTGGTCCCACCTGGAGCAGGCAATACGTCGTTTATCGGTGACAATACTAGATGGAAGGGTATCCGAGCAACACTAACGCGCGATTTTGTACCATCAGCATACAGTGGACGAGCTGCCTTATTACTTGCTAGCAGCGAAGCAGATGCATCAGCGTCCATTTTTGCGCTGAAGAACTTGGGCATTGGCCCAATTTATACGATTGGGTTCAAGTCACGCGGGCCGCTATCGACCGACCTGCAGCCGGTACGGTCCGTTGAGGACGTGAAGCATTTAGAGCAACCCTTTGTTATTATCTCCGCGCTTCCAGCAGAAAAGAGTTTGCTGGTAGTGCCACTGTTGAAGCATTACAGGGTTCACGGGAGAAACGGCAGCACAAATGGACATGGGCTTGCAGCAGCGAAGCCTGCGGGCAAGGTGTTTGTTGACTTGGCCAGTGGGCCCCGAAAAGCGGACCCGCTGGCAGTGGCTACGACTGCGGGCTGGACTGCATACGGCATTGATGACGTTTCGGCGTGGACGACAGTGGAAACCATCAGACGGCTTGTAGGGCAGAATGTCTGCTATGACTTTGTGCGATTGGCGTCTGGTCGAGAGCTTTTTTAGCAGATTAGCAGAGGCAGAGCACGACGGATGGTGCAACCAAATCAGTTTTACATTCGCTGGACACGCCCTGGCACTTTCTTGTCAACGATATGCTGTGCTGTGTGAGAGGAGCAGTAATCTCAGTAACCTGTCCGAGGGCGACATATCATGGCTCCTTATGCCAGCTGAGGCGCTGAGGCAGACGGTCAGCCCGCTCAAGGCCAATCGCTTGCGGCAGATTGCAAGGGTTGCGGGCGGCACAAAATTACGGAACCTCGTGGCGCTATCCCAGCGGCGAAGGGCAGTTGGATTGGCTCGCTTGTTTTACCCCAGGTTTCTAGAAGAAGAGACAGCGTTCCGACGCTACGGGGATTCGTTATGCGGCCGAGGTCGTGCGGCGTGAGACAAGAAGCAATCTAAAGGCCAAATTACTGGTGTTGCAGCAAAGGCTGGTGTGGGTGCCAGGGTAATACCGAGGTATGTGCACCGTGCAGGCCCGTATTGAATCCGTCATTCCAGAAACGCTAGCCTGCACCCCTACCCAGCACCTGGCCAGTAGTCTACTTGCTGGCTAGCGGAGTGTCGTCGTGCTTTTCTGGCTGCACTCCGCCTGCTCAGGCCGAAGCTTACACGGCTGTTGTAAGGAAGATGTGCGGCCCAACGGCTCAATTTCTGCCGAGAATCGATCGTCACGCGGTGGGTACCTCGAAACCTTACTAAACGAAATGTTACTGTATTGTTCGTCGTCATGCACTTCTGAATCACGTCGGGATGGTGTGGGCTCCCGCAGACACATGTTCATCAAGCTTGAGCCTTGTGTGTCGTCCGTGTGTTGGTCCCCTGTCGTTCCCCACTGCCAGTTTCCTTAATTTGAACCACATCTTACGCCGCCGCGCATGGACCCAGGGCCTTCCTCTTCTCAAGTCTAACGTCCTGTGCTTTTCGCGCTCACATTCGCTGCTCCGGACGATGCGTCTTGCTTCGTCGCCTTCCCCATCCTCAACATGTCCACCGATGTCTCGCAGTCACTGGCGGCAATGAGACCCCAGATTGGCATCGATCGCCTGCCGGCACGCCGCATCTCCAACGAGCCGCGGGAGGCTATGAACTGCAAGAGTTGCCGCAAGCGAAAGGTGATTTCACGGCTGCAAACCTTTTTGCTCAAATGGCTGCTAATGGTGTCTGCTTCCAGATCAAATGCAACCGCACAAGGCCCACCTGCGAAGCCTGTCAGGTGTTCAACTGCCCATGTATCTATGGTATGCTAAAACGCCACCGGCGCGTTGGATTCCAGCGCTGACCTTGCGCAGATGCCGTACCAAAAAAGCGAGGGCCCAAGACGGATGTCCTCGAGGCCCTCCTCAAGCGTGTTGACGGCCTCGAAAAGCGGCTGCACACCGAAGGCAAAAGTGATGACCTAACCGACTTGGACCCCTCCACTACCCAAGACACTTCCAACGACTCCAATGCCTCCAGCACATCGCCATCGCAGCCATCTCGACCCCCTAATGACATTCTACCCAACCATGCTCAGTCCCATTCCCGTGCTCAGGTCACAAGCCATGCGAATCAGCTGATGTCGCCCATTGAGCCAAGGTACATCACTTCCCCACGTCTCCACTTCTCACATGGCTAATCATCTCCAGCGTTCAAGCCCAAGGCCTTTCGCCTGAGCTACTTCTGGATGCCTACTTTACCAGAATCCATGGCAAACCCTATTACATCCTAGACGAAGCGACAACCAGACAGCGGCTACAGGCCAATCAACTGCCCGCACACTTAGCCTATGCCATCTACGCCGTGGCTGCCAGGTACGCCGCGTCACCCCGGGCCCTTAACGACTGCAATTAAGCTCACCTATCTAGATTTGCTCCACATTTCGGGGGATATGCTTCAGCCGTACAAATCGGCCAAGAATATGCACGCCGCGCCCGTCTAGAACTTGATATTGACGAACCTTCCATTGAAGCCCTGCAGACTTTGATGCTGCTTGCCCAAGCGAGCTTTCAATTAGGCAAAGGGAAGAAGACGTTCATGCTGCTAAGTACGCATTTGGACATAACCGGGTTCCCAAGCTATACTAACCTGTGTTTAAGCTTCCGCCATTAGCATGGCGTTTGCCCTTGATCTGCATCGCGAACTCCCGACTGGCATGAAGGTCACCCCTGCCGAGCGAGAAGGCCGACGACGGCTATTCTGGTCATGCTATCTCATGGATCGCTTCGCCGCGACCGGCTCTAAGCGACCGTCATTGGTCTCGGATGAATCCATTGTGCTGCGTCTGCCCAGCTGGCAACTGCACCCAGGTGCAATCTTGCTTGAGGGTGACTACTTTCCCAGTGGATGCAATTTGCAATACATGGGTGGTACAGGAAAAGGCGGACAAGGAAGCATGGGTATGCTGATCGGCATAGCAAGAATCCTGGGTATAACGAACCGCTATCTTGCAGCCGGTGGTGTCAAGGGCGATTCGCATTTTCCTTGGCACTCACTTTCTAATTTATCGAAGATTCGCCAGGAACTGGACATCTGGGCCTCGGAAACGCAGGATACGTTCACATCAATCGAGTCACTTTTTGGCCAGTCTGACAGCGCGATTCTGGTCCTCAGCAAACTTGTTTATCACCTTATACATTGTCTTATATACCGGCCATTTTTACCGGTGGACCTCGCCGAGCTTTCCAGTACCTCCCAACATCAACCCTGGCAAATTGAGGCCACGAATCTTTGCTTTCTACATGCAAATGCCATTGCTGAATTGGTCGAAATCGGAAGCACTTCATCCATTATCGATTGGCCGGCTTTTGTTGGATACTGCCTGAGCACGGCTGGTACCATCCACGTGCACGGAGCACACTACCCACGGCGAGAAGGAGAGGTTTTTTCAGTCAGCGCCGAATTTCTGTCGCGCGAAATGCAGCAACTCTCTGAACTCCGTTGCATTTGGGCTACTATCCAGCACCAAAGAGATACGCTACAAACAATCTATGGATGCCACACCGAGCTTGTGAAGTCCTTGGCTAGCAACCCCATGCGCTATGCGCCAGTCTTCCAGCTCGAGGACTTTTTTGACAGGTACCCTAGCCAAATTTTTGATGGGTCACACGTCACATTTCTTGAAATCCCTATTGATGCAATTCACGACAGGTGAGAATTGCATATCAAAGTTTGGCGGGTTGAGTCGCTGACAGTCCCGCAGCATGGCGACATACACTATCGAGCAACGCAATAATATGTACATGAGTAGCAGTATGGCTGGCAACGCACGTGCCTATCAACAGCAATCTCTCCCTTCACAAAATCGACAGCAGTACTCGAATGGTCATCCGAACAAGAAGCGAAGGTCAACAGCAGCTACAAAGATCAATATCCAGGCACAACCACCACCACTACCAACACCCACATCTGCCACGCACCCGCCTGTCTTACGAGAGACTAGACTTTCGGATGCTAGCGTGTCAGACACGAACTCAAATGCCAGCCCGAGCAATACAGAGGCAAATCTACCCACCAACCCCTCAATCCCGCCCTACACGCCACCGCCAAACAGCAGCGCGTTAAACCTCCCAAGTACTACTGGCAGTCTTGCCATGCCGTTTAGTCCCAATTTCTCACTCTCGCCACTTCCGCAATTTGCAAGTTTAGCGCCCTCCCCTGTACCGCGACCAGCAAATCTAAACGGCCAAGACAGGCCGGCAATACAGTTTGATCCAATGTTGAGCATGCCAACACCGTACGATCAACAACCCACGCCAGGGGCAGGAAGCACATCAGGTGCATCAGTACATACGGACCCAGACAGCAAGGATCCGTTCCTGAGTTTGCTGGAACAGCTTGCAGAAAACGAAGTTAGCCGCGGTGGCCCTAGCGAGCTTGATTTCTTTCTTAGTGGCCAGAGCGGCTAGGCTCTCTCCACTCCTCCATCTAGGAAAGATTTGCGGAGTTGGGGGGGACTCGACATCATCCAATTCATCCATTTCGATGGCTCGGCTCGCAACGGAGCATTTCAACATTTCACTTTGGGTAAGAGGCCGGATATGCAGGCTCAACCTCACTACATTCGACAAAGACTTGGATAGTCCATTTTATTTATGGTGCACACAGCGACTAGGTTCATAAGCATGTTGCGTCAAAATGACAGCAATGGCGCAAAATCGGTGTTTGAGAGGGAATGTTATGGAGCGCTAAAACGGAGAGGATGAACTGTCACGGCCGCCAACGCAATCAAATTCTGTATAATATTATTCTACCACAAAAGCTGTCGTCGTACCCAGCTACGCAACCAGCCGGATTGCCATTTCATCACCGTAACCTGTACGGCAATTGATACAAACTACGTTGCAGATTGTCAACCATGAATCCATGAATGCTACCCCACCCCCACCGGAAGCGCGCGGCCTGACTGCCAGTTACAGCATGCGATCCGTCCATCTCGGAGCTGCAGAAGGTTTGCCTCTATCGGCTGTGTGCTAGGGATATTAGACATGCAGCCAGGCCCTGGGATCACGCACAAGGCAGCCGGGTTCGTGTTCGCGTCCCAGGTTGCATCCCGGTTGCCATCCAATATCTCGCATGCATGCCCTTTAGCCCGGGATGCGTGTGGCCGTGCGCCCATGAAGGCACGGGGAAGTACCCCAGAGCCTTCAACCCCAAGTTTTTGCGCTGCATTAATGGCAGACCGCCTTGCATGCGTATGGCGAGACTACTCTCGTCGCCTGACGTGTGGACCTGCAGACCGAATTTCTTTTCAAACGAGCGCGACTGCCGTTGCATGTACAATGTTCCTGAACGGCGTTTGCTTTGTGACGCCAGACGCAACGCCCGCGACGAAGATTGGTCGCTGCACACGAGTTCAAAGGCCGAGAGGTAGGGCAGATCGACAGGGTGTCCGGCTATTATAGTACGTGTAAACAGGTAGATGTGGTTATCAGTCAGCCTTACATACTCTGAATTCCTTATCACGCTGCAGATACTACGTAGGTAGGGCGAGTTGTGGGCGTGCGTGCGGCTCCCTCGCGTGACATCGGAGTATGACTTTCTAGGAAGGGTATATGATCGCACATATGATGAGCGGCTACGCGCCTAGTTCTCCGAAAAAGCGGTGGGCTAGGTACACAAGTACACGAGCAGGTACTCTCCATCGGACCTTTCTCCGGGCCTACCTACGTGCAAAAGCACAAGCTGATAATGAAGGGAGCGCAAGTTACATGTATGATCTTGATTGCGAAAAAGTGCACGGGTGTGCCAATTGCAGGTGGTGTGATTCCCGCCTTGTCTTTGTCAACCTATAGTCATCTGTTCATCTGCGACCAAATACACCCAATTCGCCTCCCGTTTGGTTAGCGGCGATGCTGATAGGCTATCGCTTTTTGCACACCCATTTCGCTTGTCACGGCTCCAGATTGTGGTACAAGCCACGATGCAGCAGAGTGCAGCCACCCCGCAAACGATGCTGCCAGCCATAGCGAAAGCGCGGGGAAAGAAGCTTCTGGCTGCAGGGCCAAGCGTGTTGTTCCACCAAGGAGAAATTCGGGTACGCGCTGGGCTATTGGATTCATCGCGAACGGTGTCAGGGACGAGATCGGGAGTTGGAGAGGTTACACTGGAGGATGGGCAGCGTTCCTCGAGGGTGGATCTGAGAGGTGATCATTGCCTTGAGGTGTGGCCCGCTACCAGGAGCGAAGGCGCGTGCAGGTTAGGATGTACCTTGTGCTTGATTTAGACATTGTACTCTTTCTGAGGCTGAGGTCGTGGCCCAAATTACATGGTGGCTTCTTTCACTACGTCTCCAACCTACCTAGGGACACACTCTACCCCATTGATCGATACTATCACGCTCCAAATATGCCACTGTTCGGCCCCGGGAGCGCACTCACCATACCAACACCCACCCCAAACACCACAAAACAGCACCATCACCCCCTAACAAAAGGCCCAACCCTCAGCCCTAACGCACCCGCTTTCCCACCGGCACTTCCGCAGATAACATGTCAGCCCTGAACCACATTTCGCTCTTCCCCCATCTGATAAAACCCGCAGCTTCAGCAAAACTTATTGGTGGAACTCGGCCCCGCCAGGCTGAAACACAGGCAAATGAGTTTTTGGCTGGCTCGTTTGATAAAGCGCAGAACGCGAGGGAGCGAAAGTGTGCTGCGCGGGTTTTTATGCGTTGGAGGTACGACCGTTCTGAATAGGTGTGTGTGTGTGTGTGTGTGTGGTCACGGCCGCGGCTAGTGTCCTGCGCTTGCTATATGCAGCACTTATTTGGGATTGGCTTTTTTTTTTCGGGGTTTTTTTTTGGCTGCGTGTGGGACGGAACTGGGGATTGGGACTGGGGCGTGACGTGACGTGAGAGGTTGTTCTGGAACGCGAGCTAGAGCGTGCGTCATGAGGGTGTGCGTTGTACAGTGTGTATATCTAGCGGCGGGTGGGGTGGTGACTTGCAAGGTGTGTTAGCAGCGCGTAGGTAGCCGCATTCGAACTACGCTGATCTGCACGCTGATATCCAGGGATTCGGAGTATACATAAAATACAGTACGGATCTAGTTTGCGGGCTTGTTTTGCCATGTTCGGGCTGGGTTTCGTGATGATAGCTTGATCATCATGTGAAGCGCTCCGCAGGACTGTAAATCATGGCGCGACGAGTATTGTCCTAGTTTCTTCTCTCTACCGTGCCTAAGGTTGAGGTACTGGAATCTGCTGGCAAGAACCTTGGACTCCACGCGCTGCTGGTTGCTTGCTCCGCCTGAATCGCCTCACGACGAGATTTAAATTTGTTTTGGTAAGAGAGTAGTATTTCCATACTCCCATGACCCGGAAAAGCCACTACGGGAACAAAAATAAATAGATCCGCTGGTGACGACACGTCTGGGAATATGAACAGATCTTTCACTCACATCCACCAAGGGCAGAAATGTGCCCTGATGTGTGTGGTGCGTGCCTGACATCTCCATGCATGACACAGCCGTTTAGATGACAGCGGCAGTGGACCTCCGTGTCAAAAGCATGGTTTATAGTCTCGATTGGCGACGAGGGCTAGATCGATGCATGTGCAAAGCTTATCTTGCACCGGGCGAATCTCGGTTAGGGGCAAAGGAACGAGTGGATCTGTAGAAGATTGCTGGTTGTGGGTATATCAGTCAAGCCCGGTACATGAGAATTAGTGCAAAGGTGCAGACACTAGAAGACGTATGCGAGACAAGTGTGTGTTACGGCAGAAGTAGCTCTGGCATGCATGCCCATGTCCATCGTGGAATTGGTTCTCTCAAGGGTAAGCATAGAGTTTCGGGGTTGTTCCCGCTGCACAACAACATGTGAATAAACTAGGATTGAGGCCAATCTTTCGAGATTGGTCTCCCACATTAGCAAGAACCTGTAACCAAATCCTGTAGCCGACATGTTGAGATTGTTGTGTATGTAATGGCATTGCCACTTGTATTAAACCAGCTCAACCATCTAATCTATAACCTAACTTATCGGGAGGAGCTCCATATATATGAATGGGTGAACTAGGTCATGGTCACCTATACCATGTTAGTGAGGAGAAAAGAAAAGGTCTAGAGCGAATAGGGTCGACGTACCAACTCTTCTGCGGAGACGGGGTGGATGGCCTATATGGTTATGTCAGTTCTTCGAGTTTAATTTAATATAACGCAAATCAAGTCGGCGTCTTATTCCCCGCAAAACTAGCTACATCCACGTGCACATCTAACAGCGGCGCGGAACCGTTGCTTGATGTTGCCGCTCCCTTGCATCGCGCATATGCAAGTGCGGAGCTCCGTTTCTAGATCCGGGAATGGGAAAGAAGAGTAAAGAAGAAGATGGGGAGCACATACCACACAATTGTCAAAATCCTGCTTAGTTGCGCCCATCTTGATCGCCACACCAAATCCTTGCAGGATCTCGCTGCTCGCTTGGCCGAGGATATGCAGCCCAACAACCTTCTCTTCCTTGCCCACACATATTATCTTGTATGCAGTCGGCCCCTTTTCTGCGGGATCCATCATTGCGTAATACATGCCTGTGAACTGTGTCTTGTAGATCTTGATATCATCGCCGTACTTCTCGCGCGCTTCAGGTTCGGTTAGACCAATAGACCCAATTTCAGGGTGGGCGAAGACAACGGATGGGATGTTTGAGTATTCGAGGCGAGCATCTGGCTTACCACCGAACAAGCGATCTGAGAGGCGGCGACCGGCAGCGATAGCGACGGGGGTGAGTTCAAAGCCACGATCGCAGACGTCACCAATGGCGTAGACGTTGGGGATCGAAGTGTTTTGATATTCGTCAGTGACGATGTGGTTCTTGTGATTGAGCTTGATGTCAAAGTCCTTGATTTTGAGGTCTTCGATTTCAGGCACGCGTCCAGTGGCGAAGAGGACTTCTTCAACCTCGATTGTAGACTCCTTCTTTGTTGCGGTCTCCTGGTATGTAACGCGCTTCAAGCCCTTGCCAATATCCTCTACCTTCGTAATCTGACTGCCCTTGTGCAGGTCGATGCCTTGTCGTTCATACTCTTTTGTCACAGCATCCTGGATCATGGGATCGAAAGATCGGAGGAGTGTGTCGCCACGGATGAAGAAGTGTGTCTTCGTGCCAAGTGCATGAAGCATACCAGTCATCTCAACTCCAATGTACCCCGCACCGCTGGTTGCAATACTCTTGGGCTGCTTCTCAAGGTCGAAGAAGCTATCGCTGTTGATGCACAGCTCCTTTCCAGGAATATCAGGCAATTTTGGTCGGCCACCGGTCGCGATGAGGATGTGCTTTGCCTTTACGCGTTGAGTACCACCATCGTGAAGCGCTACCTCGACTTCGTTCTTTCCTACAAACTTGGCCCTTCCTCGAAGATGCTCAATACTATCTTTGTTCAGGTTGTTCTCGTAGATGCCGTTTAGACGCTTGACATATGCGTCACGCTTCTTTTTGAAGTAAGGCCAGTCAAATGCTGGTGTTTCGGTCACTTGGAAACCATATGATTTGGCGTCCTTGAATGTCTCTGCAATCGCTGCTGCATTCCAGGTGACTTTCTTTGGCACACAACCGACGTTGACGCAGGTACCGCCGTAGCGATTCGACTCGACTGCAATAACTTTCGCACCGTATTTAGCTGCTCGTCGACCGGACGCGATACCGCCGCTGCCGATACCCAAGACCAGATAATCACACTCTTTAGTAGTTGAAGACATGACGGGACGAGAGGTAGAGAAGTGAGATGTAATATTGGACAACCGCGAAGACGCCACTGTTAATCTCGAGGTAGGTGTGAAGCGGGATGGCGCAACGATGGAGAGCCCCGCGGAGGAAGAAGCAGTGTAATAGAGACTCAGAGATGGAGCTCGTAGCCTACAAGCCAATATTTTACGCATGTAGATGGATAGCCTAGGGTGGGGTATCGCCTTCTTATAGAATGACGCAACCAGAAAGCAATGGCCAAAGTAGAATAGTTGCTTTTAGTAATCCTACTCGTCTAGTCCTATGGGAGTTACAGCGCTTGCTGCAGTCAGATTCTGCAGAGGGCGTTACCCAAAGAATGCGTTGATATGTAATCGCAGTGCGTCTCAGACAGAATTAACTTTTTCTGATTTGGAATGGCAGACAAGGTGGGATGGATTGCGCGAGCCTCGGCTGGTCCCTTGCTTGCGCCTTTCCACATTGGTAAGCCATCTTCGACATGGATTACCTCATCGATTCTAGATCACCTCACCACCAGCTCTCATATGCCTGCTTCCACATGCTCATCTGTAGATTGTCCACTTTAATGGCATATCGAAAAATGCTAACACAAGCAGTGTGTTGGCTGGGAGATGTAGAACGGGCGACACCACCGTGAAAAGCCTCACAGATAGACCCAAGAAAAACCAACGCATAGTTCTATCACAATGGGTGGCCGACTTTCCAAGCCCAAAGCTGTGGACGGCATGAGTGAGCTGCCAAAATCTACATCCAGCAATGCTTCAGCCCGTCTATCACGAAACCGTGGTATTGTAAATGGCAGAGTGTGTCCCCTTTGGCCTGTTTCTCCATCTGCCCACTAGCTAACCATCCCATAGACTATAATGGCCCCCCTCGCCGCCCTTACGATGGCAGGCCTGCTCTTCGTTTATGCACGCACTTCGATTCGCGCCGCCAAACTCAACGCCCAGCGACACCGTGAAGCTGACGGCGGCCAAATCAGCTGGCATAAGGAGAGTCTGCGTCGGCATGGCCAGTTAGAGAGGCTAGATGATGATCGTGGGACGTTCAAAGAGGCGCTTGTGGGGGATATCAGGAAGAAGAGAAAGGAGAGTGAGGACAAGGAAAAGGCCGAAGTACCGGTTGAGAGGAGTGAAAATGATGTACAGCTTAGGAAAATAGTAGGCAAGCGAGATTAGGGGTTAGATGAGGAGATGATATAGAATACCTTAGGTTCCTCAGTATTGGTAAATTGAGAAAAAACTTTTGTCTATCAACATCACAATGCAAAACAATATCAGAAAGCCAGACACTGAATAAAACATTTCAATTGACTCCCTACCAAATCCGCACCCATCCAAAGCCCATACAACTACTTTTCTATAGCCAGTGAAAGAAATTCCATTATACTCCTAGGATGCAGGTAGGATATCGATGTTACGCCATTGCACTCCGATCATTCCGTAGTAGCCCACCAAAGAGAAGATGTAGAATGAAAGAGCACCGACGCAATGCAAAAGGTCGCCCCAGTCGTACATCATAATCATAAAGGCCATCAATTAGTTGTTATTCCCACTACTACTACCCCGAACTGGGACAACCGGAGTGCTGCTCACAAGGGTGGGGCCCATGGTGCTTGGGATTCGGGCCATTGCGGGCAGTTTGGGAGCAACTTGTGACACAGGAACAGGAGCTGGAGGCTTGGCAGGTAGATGTGCGGGCGTCCCGTACTTGGCAATGCTACTATGTGATACAGATGGATCGCTAGCCTGAGAAGCATTTCTGTGCATCGAACCGGCAGAACCATTACCCTGTATGCTTTGAGGAGAACCGAAGGAAGGTGTACTAGCAACCGAAGGACTTGGTCTCGGCATCTGATGTGGCATACCGCTCGGACCGGGCATCTGGTAATTGTTATATCCATTCATTGGCGGTGGGCCTTGATTCATGCTTGGCTGCATCTGGTATGGCATATTGCGGCCACCTGGAATGAAAGCCTGGCTTTGCGGATTGAATTGCTGCCGATTGTAGCTACCAGGAATAGGATGCTGGTTGTGATTAGGCTTGCCGTTGTAAGGAGTTGGGGGGAATTGCCCATAGGGGTACGAGGTAGGCATTGGTCCTTGATGCGGTGCAGACATGGGCCGATTCCCTGGACCAGGTTGTGGATAGGGACCTTGAGTCATTGGGTACGACGTTTGTTGAGGCATTTGTGACCACCCCGAATTTCCAGGCATTTGCGGAGATTGTTGAAATGAGTCTTGGTATGAGGCCATGGGTATGTTACCCATCTTCGGCGTCACCTGTGAAGGCCCATTTGAATTCTGGAAGGACATACGTTGAAAATCATTGGAAAGGTCAAATCCGTTCTGCATCGGTCCATAATTGGGGTACATCGAGTTGTTTGAGGGTTGATACTGCTGTCCTGACCATCCATACTGCGCTTGCCCGTCTGAAGGCATCATAGTAGGGAACGGGCTAGTGTACGTTGTTGGTGGTGAAGCACCCTGGTTCATGCCTTGGTACTGCGGATTGGGGATTGGCCCTGGGAAGCCGTTGTAGTATACACCATTCTCGCCGTTGTATCCTGGGACTGGATATTGCTGAGGGTAATATACGTTGTAGCGAGACCGTGCTTGAAAGTCATCGTCATCGTAATTGCGCTGCTTCTTAGTTTTCTTCTTTCCGGCAGCCGAACTTGACCTAGAAACATCTTTGCCCTTCTCATCCCCTGACCCAGCGGCCTCAGAGGGATCGGCCATGTCGTTCTCTTCACCTTCGGCACTGCCGAAAATACGCTGTCGGGCCTCCTTGTATCGCGCCTCTCGCTCTTCTCGAGTCAGAGCGGCCTTGTCCTTCTCTTTTTCATCATTGCTGCCTTCACTACCGCCAACCTCGGATGTTGTCATGGATGGATTTTGTGAATTAGCCGTGGTGTTAGTGCCGGATTTTCCGTCATCACGACGCATGATCTTTCGAGCGGGAAGGTCAACTGGGGGCGTACTGGTACCCTTTGCAAGGCCGCCCATCTGCGACAAGGGAGGCGGGCTGAGAGATCTTAGTAGATGATTTAAGTTGAGGGCGTGAATAGGCTTCCTTACATTCTGCAGAATGGTGTTCGCGTGATTTTGATACATTCTTTGGCTGAGTCAAGTTCATGGCCAAGTAGATAATATGCGGCAAGACGATGGGCAAGCAATCTATAAAATGAATTGCAGCTAGGTAAGGCCCATTCGCTCTCACTAATTTTGATCAACACATCGGCCGAAAGTAGATTGAATAGACAGAGGCTTACCGAGGTTCCTTGATAAAATCGATAAAGTCTTGCTCAAGCTTGACGATAAACAAGCGGTCGCGAGGAGACTGCAACGCTTGGAGGAGTTTTTCATCGGGTATGGCTGGTGGAATAGGACCACCGTTCATCATAGGCATGCCACTGACTACTGGCTGTGACATTGGCCTAGCGCCATTCTGTGGCTGATTGGGGTCATAGAGAGATGAATTGCCGTTCGGAAGGTTTGGGAAGCGTCCAGGCGGGACACCTCGGTGAGGCTGGGGATTCATGACTGCAATCTCATGGAGTTGGTCGCGAAATGCACGCGCAATCCCATTATCAGAACCCTGCCGAGAATCCGCAGTAACAGAGTCTGGAGGGCTGGTCACATCCTCTTCTTCAACTGCTCTGAGGCTGGCGCTGTCGTCGGGCCGAAGCGACTCTTTCTCGTCAAGTGCGAAGGTAGTCGCAGAGGCAACGCTTTTCCCATCGATACTCGGGGGTTTAGCCGATCCGTCAGATGAAGAAAGCTGGGTGCTGCTGTCCTCGGCGACAGAAACCTTGACAAAGGCGATCGACCGCGGCCTCTCGTTCCCCTCGTTTTTCACGTCAGACGAAGGTGCGGCGGACTGAACTGCCGCATCAGTCCATTCTCCAGTTCGAACAGCTGTGCTACCAGCTTTGTCATTAGCCGAAGTCTTCTCAGGCTTCGCCACAGGCACCTTTGGAGCCTCTCCATTGACGGACATGGGGCGAGTGGTTTGAGGAAGTGCGAGATTTCGCGGGGTGGCGACGGGTGGTCTAGGTTTGGAGGTGGTTTCTTTTGTGGGTGAAGGTCTCAATGCAGAGGCAGCAACCTAGGCCTGTCAGTGCATAAGTCTTGAATATGGAATCTGTGCACGCACTTTTGCGAAGGATGGCCTCAAATGGGATTGCTCAGCAGGAACTGGAGCATGAGATGCCATTGTAGGTTAGATAGTGTCGCCTTTGGGACTAGATAGAAACGAGGAAGACAGTTTAATGCGCCTGGGTAGAAGCACAGTAGGCGCTGCTGTGGAGAAGAAGAACGTGTATGTATGAGTCTGCGAGTTTTGGTAATCGGGCGTGCGGCTATACAAAGCAACAAATGGCCCAGGATCGAAGTCGAATAGCAGGCCAAGCTCAAAGCCACAGAGAGTTGGTCGTGGACCGAAAGGAAGGTATGTATTATTGCCAAAGTGATGGACGTTTTTTTCAGGAAATAGGGTGCTCAAGGAAAATCGCGATAGCCAGGGCCAGGGAGCTGGACATGTTGGTGTACCGACATTCGTGGATGCGTAGTAGTGTGGGGCTATCGAGGTTGATGTTGAGCAGCCTTGAGGTCAGGCCTTTGATCCTAGTTGCGCGTGGTGGGGAGCAAGCGGCCAAGCGATCTGATATAGGGCGCGCACAGCAGGCGACCGGTGAATTGACGCGTTGGCAGAGGCGCAGTGGCAGGGAGCGAGGCTGCAAGGACCAGGCTGATTGTGCGGGGTGCGGCGCAGCGGTCTTCGGGTAGACGTCGAGCAGTGATGTGAGGCCGTCAAAGCTGCTGCCAGCCGGAGCGGAGAAATGTTTCTGAGCTAACTTTCCCCGTCACGTGCGCCGCCTCATCGTGCAGGTGCCCATTTGCCGGAATAGTTTCATCGAAACAGAACTTGGCGAAGCTTGATTACTACTCCGACGCTGATTCTTGCTCTCACCTCCCTGGCCCTGGAGCCGAGTTGTGTGGCATCCACTACTCATACCTGATTACCTATTGTAGATATTCCCTTGCTGAAGCCGCCATGTACCGCCGACCAGGCACTGGCCGTTCCAAAGCCTCCGCCGATACGCTCTGCCAGAAGTGCCTCCAACGAGGGCATTACAGTTACGAGTGCAAAGCTTCAGCCCAGGAACGTCCATATGCTTCGCGGCCTTCCCGAACACAGCAGCTTCTCAACCCAAAACTGAAGCCAAAGCTCACCACAGAGGTTCCAGAGGACCTGGTGCGCAAGAAGGGTCTCGCCGATGCCATCCTGAAGAAGAAAGAGGAGGAGCGATCAGGTCGCGACTACAAGCGCTCAAGATCTCTATCAACTTCATCTGTGGATTCCGTGTCTACCATCTCTACCAATAATCGATCACCATCCAGGTCACCTTCGCCGCCACGGCGCCGGGCGCATGATGGAGGCGACCGTAAAGCCCCCATCAAACAAAGGAAGCGATCCATGTCAAGAAACTCACACTCTTCGCATGACTCCAACCGCAAAACTCGGCGGCGCATGAGCTCCTTCAGCCCCGGCGAGCGAGGCCGACGAAGGACGCGATCGAGGTCCACCTCAGCGCGCATGGATATATTGCATGAGGACCCACAACGAAAGGACTCCCATGGGCGGTACCGTAGAGGCTCACGCTCGCGGAGTAGGAGCAGACAACGACACGGAAAACGGGCAGTGCGCCGACCCTCTTCATCGCGATCAAAGTCTCGTAGCCTCGACCGCATGGACACATCTGATAGCCGTGAAGGACGAAATGGTGGAGCAAGAAATCAGCCAGCGGCATATATGCCTAATCGAGGCATGCCTTCGCGGTCTCCTTCACCATATAGGCCGGGCCGTGTTCGCAGTCCAAGACGAAAAGCACCCCCACGATCACCTAGCCCGCGCAATGGAAGGAGTAATTATCAAAGTCAAAGCGGGTTTCATGGCCCAGCTCGCAACCGATTCGGCAATGGACCAGCGAGAAATTTCCCACCAGCTGCTCTGCCCGTGCAGCGGGAGCGCAGTCTGAGTCCGTTCAGTAAACGGGTTGCTATGACAAAGGCTATGCAGGCAGGGGGTGCTTGAGAATGAAAGGAAGAAAGTGCCATTAATTAGATGATCCATCAAAAGCAATATTTCTGGGTCGCGTATAGTGGATGGGAAGGGCTATGAAGCATTGGATTTGTAAGTATACCTTGGTTTCGACTGAAATCGGCAGAGGACATGAATTTGATATTCGAGATCTAGAAAGTGATGCTAGACTAACGGCGGCGTCCATCAATGGAGGGGGTTTCAATAGTATTGTAAAGGGGCACAAAGCTATATCAATTCGAGCGATTGGCTAAGCCAAATGTCTTTACTCTAATATACTTAATATGCCTACGTAGGGATTCCGGTCTTTTGATAGACTTTTCCGTACTCTATACCCATGTCTTCCGCCGTCCCCGCTCCCATCTTTCTGGAAATCTCACTACCGCTGATCCTGCGGGCTCAGTCGCATGCTCGGAGCGGTGATGCTAGAACGACATGCATCTAGGATAATTTCATCGCGAAACCATACCGACGACTTTCAGCTCACATCCTCGTCTTCCTCATCCCTTCTCCGTTCTCTCTCTTCCTCCTGTTCTTTTAAATGCATAGCCTCCACTAGCTCGCTCCCCTCCATGCCAACTTCTTCCCCATCCCCTTCATTAGCATCCTTTACTCCACCAACCTGCCTTACCTCCTTCTCCTTAATTGCCTTCTGTGCTTCTATCCTCTCCCTCACCAACCTCGCAATCGCATTCTCAGTCTGCACCTCCAACGGCTTGAGCTTCTGCTCTAAATCTCTTTTCAAGTCCCAGTTTGGTTTTTTGGGCTGTATCTTGAATAGATCTAGCCCTTTATCATCTGCTTTCTCTTCCTCTTGCTGTTGCTTGGTTTCTAGCGCTAATTGCTGAGCCTTGTATTCCAACGTTGAGGTTGGGTCGGCGATTGGTTGATTGTCGAATCCGAGCTTGACGTTGCGCGTTTCGGGGTCGAAGTTTCGCCCGCTGAGATAGGTTTTTGTTACAGCATTGTCGGCTTCGTTATCTGCTTCCTCAGTGCGGGTGAGGGCTGTCGCATTGTCGGCTTGTAGTGATGAGGGTTCCTCTGACTCGTCTGTCGTCGGTGCTTGCTTGCGCTTTAAGGATTTGAGTTGAGCGAGGCGCGCTTTGCGATCGTTAGCTGCTGCGGATAGTTTCTCGTGCGACGACATGGCGAATCCAGTGAGAGTTGAGTGAGTTGATGGTTGCGCGCCTACAGCTCCAAAAAGTTCTGAGGAAGTCCGGCAAGCTTTTCAAACCATAAGCGAACCATGCATCTCGACATTTTCCAGCTATCATGAACATCACATCTTCGGCCAGCCAACGCGTCATGGCTCGATGAAGCGCATTCCAATCCCACTCTCTCATGCCCCAAGCTCGTATCCCTAATGCTAGCTTCATTGCCAGCGCAGAGCTTCCTATCCTGCCTTTTCTTGCGCCACGGGTTTTCGTCGAGTCACCCACCCCCAGCAGGAGTCACAAACGCCGTCGAAGACCATATAAAATAGAGAAAGGGGAAGAGAAGGTTTTCGATAATGCTGGTACACTAAAATCATTGCGAGTAGGCCGCGTGTCCGAAAGAGCTTGGAGACACGCACAACATGCACCATGGGCGTCCCCGGGAAACGCTCGTCTCCCCGAATTGGCCAGACTGCGCTACGCAGACATATTCGCTTTTGGCCGCCATCCTCTTAGAAGTTATAGTACGAGTAGACTTATTCCTCGGGGGGTTCTATCAACACCGAAAGAGATACCTGAACGATCCAGCATGACTGTTGTGGCGCACCAACCTTCAGTGCTGGACCAAAAAAATCATATTCTTGCATCCAGACGTGGGAAGGCATTGATTGTAGAGCGAGCAAGGCTTGCGAGGTACATGGATCATGCACTCAACGAAGATGCAGAGAGTCTTTTGAAGGATGGGAGATACCGGTCCCTGCGTCGTCGAATTGCGAACCTTCAAAATTGGAGAGTCACAAGCCTAGATCTGAGGCAAAAACGTCGCGACTTAAAGCAGAGTTCTGTGCTGATTCAAGGCTTTGCGGCACTTGATCGATCAACGTACCCAGCTATAGGACGACACACACACAGGATCACTATCAGCCATGATCCTAGGTGCGCTCGATGGAGTAGAAAAGTGTTTAAAGACACTGCAAAGCATGAGTTACATGAGACGTGGAAGAATTGGATGGCATTCGATATGGGGACCCGAAAGACTGCATATCAACGTTTGCTGCTCTATCTACTCGATCGCAAGCCTTCGCGCGCCATGCAATTTATTCATGTCATAGCCAACGATCCGATCTTACGGGGTATGAAGACAGAGGCCATTGCGGATGCCCTTGGCCATCTCTCGAAGATACACAAGCGAGGCGCTTATTGGATGAATGAAGGTTGGAGCGCAGATAAAGAAGCTGTCAAACGAAGTTTTGTGCCGGCATTTGTCCACATTTTTCGAAAGGCTTTGGCTGGACAAAAGGATGCTTGTTCACAAGATCTACTGTATAATCTGGTAGACTTGGCAGACAAGGACGATCTCAAGAAAGTATTTGACTGCCTAACCGAGAATAGCGTCTTCCTCTCGTTTGACACTGTTCTGCATTATGCAAACGCCTTTGCACATGCCGGGGAAATACCATCAGCACTTAGGTGTTTGGATAAGCTCAAGGCAATGAGTTATTCCAGTGCTTGGAAAGTAAAATCTGATCGGGAAAGGCTTCGATGGACCTGTGCTTTGATATTGCGCAAGAGCATGGCTAAGAATCATGATTACCACGAAACACCTGGGATTATAGCACACTTGGTTCAACTGGGTATCAAGATGGACACCCGCCTCTACAACGTTGTCATGCATAATGCAATGGAAGCACTCGACTATGCCACTGCTTTCAAAGTGTACAACGCTTTGGAAGGAAACGGGCTGGAGGCAGACAAGCATACGCATTCCATCCTCTTGCATGGATGTGCGTCGCAGAGCAATCCTGCAATGTTTTCTCAATTTGCACAACACTGTGCAGATGTAGCTGACAAGATTCAAGACCCATGGCTAGCGACAGATTACCTTTATTACTTATACGTTCGCCATCAAAACGAGACTGATAAGTCGCACACCTTGGCTTTACTTGAGCATGCGTATGTTCGCTTCTTCTCAACTAGGCCTTTAGAGATGATCGACAATCGAATCAGAGCAGCCACGAATATTTTTTCAGACGAGCAATCAGGCTCGGCCAACGCCTCTGCCAAGTTCCAACCTACGCCTGTTGCCCTCTACATCTTACTTCAGGCCCAAATTCAAGACGCGCTTGTTATCAGCAATCAGCGAGTGTTTGGCCTATATACTAGGTTCAAATCGCTTGTAAAAGCAAAAAAGGACGAGACTGTGACGAGACTTGCTGAAACCCCGATCATCTGGAACGCCTTTCTGCTTGCCTTTTGTCGAAAGCAGCAGTTCGCCAACGCATCACAACTCATCAAAGACATGACAAATGACTCGCCTCAACCCAACATCTACAGCTGGAACATCTTCATGCAAGCTTTCTTCAAAACTGGTCAAGTACAGGCTGCAGAGCGTGTTTTTGAAATACTACGCAGTCGTGGCATCGATCCCGACCAGTACACATATGGCGTCTTATTACGAGGATATGCAAAAGCACAGCTTATTGAGCGCATCGGGGAGGTTATGGAACATGTTGATGTGGATCAAGAGATGGATCCTGACCTATTGAGATCCCTAGCGCTGATGACAGGTCGGAATGAATTGATGTTGACGTTGGAGAAGAGTCGGATTTACAAGGAGGCCAAGATGCAGGAGGAAGCGCGGATTGAGACGGAGGCTGAGGAAGTGCGATGGGCACCACCACAGCTTACCTTGGACGAACTTGAAGCACATGACCCAAGCTCATTATCTTCTGGCCACATGGCAGCTGTCGGTTCGGCAGATCACGCACTAAATGAGCCAATCAATTCACAGCAAACTCAAGAAAGTCCCTTCGACTCCGGAGCACAGCACAGAAACCTTCAAGAACAATTTGGTGTCCGAGCGCCCGCTTCCCCAGCTTCGCCTTCTCATGCAAAACCTTCGAATCACTCGGATTCTATTGCTCCTGTTGAAGGAAGTAATAGCTTCAAGTCCCTGCTCGCCAGCAGCGCTGACAAGGCGCAAATATCGAAAGAGTTGCCGAAGTTTCGCGCCCGGCGATTGTTCGTGATGGATAGGTCAAAGGAAGGAACGAGATTCCGCCGCGAGAGGAATATAGGTCTATGGTCAGGGTAGATGTAATGTTACTATCGTATGCTATTTTGACATTATACCTTCGGCTGCTGAAGTTTCCAGCTCTTTGCGTTGAGACCTGACCGCTGCGCCATGTGCCGAATACGAGGAGGCACCTGAGAAGGAGGGAGCAGCGATGTCACGATTAAGTTGGCACCAGTATCGGTATCGGTATCGGTTAACAAATCAATAGCCGTCTTCAATACACTACCATAAAATACTAGCAGAATCTTCAAACGATTTCCTGTCGCAGTTGTTCGATCTGCAATAGTCTGTAGAAGCCGTGAAAGCCAACCCACCCACTCCGAATCGTCTCGATATGTTTTGTGCAAACCCTCAGCCTCGAGGATAAAAGCTCGTGGTATTTTGGAGAAGAAAAGACAGATGGTCAACCTATCTTCGCTTTCGGGACTAGCCTATCGCCTTGCCTCTAGTAGCGAGCCTGCCGCACTCACTGCCAGATCCTCCATGTGAGAATCTAGCTGATTTCTGAAGCGGAGGCGACGCAATATCAAAGCACATGGGCAAACAGGCTCTCTTTGTTTTCATTCCCTCCCATGCTAACTGCGCCTTGGTTTCCAGCACCTTTGACATGGCCTCCATTTTTTTCGTCATGGCTTCCGTTATTTCCAGCATGGCCACCAACGATTAACCCTTGGAGCTTTCCAGGAGTTCCCCCAGCGAGTGCGGCAGGGTTGCCAGCAGGACCTCTGCCTTCTAAACCTTTGATAGTACAGGCTCCAGTAATTGCACCTACAGCTCCCATAAACAAGCTCACCGTTGAAATCCCTTCCGTTCTTTCGATTCTCAGTAAGCTGCCAGTTGGTCTCTCTGCAGTTCTTCCAGCTTTGGCCAAGCTACCCGCACTTGCTCCAACACCTACTATATCTCCGGTGACACTTTCGGTCGCCGCGGTTCCAACGATAATTTCAAGTCAGGTTCTCGTTGTGGTACCCACCGTAGCTCCAAACGTGGTACAACAAGCTGCCTCGCCACCTCCTGCACCTACACTTCCAGCTGCAATCCCTAAAGCAATCACGTTACCGTTTCCAGCAAACATTCTAGGGGCGCTCCCATTAGACCTACCGAAGGCCTTGCCAACAGATCTTGACGATCTTCCAGATCTCCTATCGGAAGGTATTGGAAATTATTACAAAGCATGTGGAGACAACAGTGGAGTAATGGAGAAGTACATCAAGTGACCAAATCACACATCAAGATTGGTGTCTATGTGACTATTTAAGTGCATCACCAGTGCGACAGGATCTTAGCTTTTAGCTTCACAAAAGCTTTATCCTGCTGTTCAATTTCATGTGATCACCAAGACAGGCATGTTCCTTCGAATTCTTGCATTGGCCTGACTAAGCTGGTAACTAGTTCAAGTATTTTGCTGGGTGTATAGGCCTAAGGCACATTTATAATCACTCTTTCGTTTCTATTTGTCTTGAACTTTGATTTGACTACTTTTGAATGGACACTGCCTGACCTCGAAAGTAATTCAGAACCTCCTTATGTCTGTGTGTAACTTCCATCTCAGCCCGGTGCTAAGCGCCGTCAAATACCAGAAGGGATTTGATATTGACTTTGCCAAACCCAGACCGACGCAATAGGTCTCGGCCCCGATGAAACGGGAACTCAGCTACGACCATAATACTTATATTCACATCGCTAATGCCGGCTTTGGTCAGCAGTCGTAACACTGCGCATAGCGTTGTTCCTGTGGCAAGAACATCATCCACCACAACCACTGGAGCACTTTTTGAGGCAATATTCAATTCCACCTCGATGCGCTTCTCTTCCACCGGACGAGAGCCCAAAGACGAAATATAAGATGGTTTTTTGGTGACAGAGATGATGGGTGGAGGCAGTTTGCCAGAGTCACGAATGACCAATAGCGGCAAACCAGTCTTTGAGGCAAGCGACGCTGCGAATATGTCGCCAGCACCATAACACACAATTCTGTCAACTCTGGCCCAATCACCGCTGAAATGGGTTTGAAGTAAAGATGTGCATAGGTTTAGTCCATCCGGTTGCGCGGCGATACCAAGCACATGACGGAAATCTGTGCCTGGTGGAAAATTTGATGTTAATTGTACCATACTAGCCAACCGCTGGAGGTCCTCATGTAAGAAAGGGACTAGGTGCTTCTCAGCAAAATCAGTTGCTGCCTCTTCCCCAGCGGTGTCATTTTCAAAGAGAAAACTAGGGCAATAATCCAACTCTGTTGTGATTTTTGAGTCACTCTCGTCGACCGCGTCCCTGAATGGTTCAGCGTAAGTACTTTTAGGATTCCCCCGACGATCATTCCGCGTCTGCTCACTCGCTTGGATGCGAACATCAAGCAGTCTTCTATCCGGTACCAGATGTGATAGAGTTGGGATTGGCGCCTCATCTCTCATCCCAGTGATCAACAGGACGTCAACTTCTGCGGCGGCATGTGATACGTTCAGAAAGTGCTCCTCTGGTAGTCGAGGTCGTTGCCGCACTTGTTCTTGGAAGAATGCAGTCAATTTTGAACGATGCTTCTCCTTATAAGGACGATCTCCGAGTAGACGAGCCAGGTCAGCACCAACAGCTTCGGCGTACTCTCGCTTCGTTTCATCACTAATACTGACAACTCTTGTTGTAAGGTCGTTCCGGAGATGTTTTCGAAATACGGAAGTCCATAAATTTGCACAAGTGTCTTTGCCTGCAGCGATTTCGCCCGTGACAAGTATGATGAGCTTCTGTTGACTTGGCCACTGTGGAAGGGGACAAGAATAAGCCAAAACATTACACGGATCCATTTCAGATTTCAGAGCAGCTAGGCGCGGACCATTTGGGCCAAATGCCTTAGCTGCTAGCCTAAGGTCCCTTGGATCTGGGCCAAGATCAGCGCCATAGACTCCCGCGCTCAGGGGTAACAAATCTTCGGCAACATCATACACCCATTGCATAGTCGACTGAGCGACTTTTGTGCCTTCTTGATCTCGTAGCCAGACACCGGTTATCACGCAGGCGAAGTCCCAAGTCCGACATCCAAAAGCTGTTATATCATGAGCAACATCTCCAATCGCTCCGCCACCTTGAAGTAAATGGAAATAGCAAAGTGGGGATGGGCGGCTCTCTATGGCTGCCACCAAATGCTTGGCAATGTTGGTTTCTCTAATGTTTTTCAGGAACAGACATCGTTTGAATGAAGACGTCTTGCCGCCGCCGTGACCACCATGCATTCCAGACATGTACATCTCTGCTTCAAACAGAGCAACACCATCTATCGCATTGCAATCCTTTTGCGACGTCCAGACATCGCCCCAATTTTCAGGCATGCGTGATGCTGAGGTTTTCCCGGTCGTAGAACATTCGAACATGGTCATCCCAAGTTTTAGCTGTCCGTCCCAATACAAATACGCATCGGCAGAAAAGCTTCGGTCGGGGTTGCTGGTGGCAAGCTCGTCAAAGTGGCAAAGTTGCCGTTCAGCTTGCAGACTATCCTCCAACGGAACGACACGTTCGCTAGTGAAATAGCTTGGAGCTGGATAGGCTTTCAAAGTCACGCTGACAACAATGCCAAAGTTGGTTCCCGCGCCTCTAATAGCCCACAACAGGCTGTTTTCGTTTTCTGGGCGAACAGCGCCGGCTGGCTGGTGTGAACTTGGTACTTGGCCAATGCAAAGGATTTTGCCAGACTCTATGCTGATGATTACAGCGCCAGCAATAGCGTCGCAAGTTAAACCGTGTAATCTAGCCAAATGGCCGATGCCACCTTGTAGCCACAGTCCTGCCCCTACACTCGGACGGGCCCCCAAAGGTACCGTTTTACCTGCTGACAAGGCCTTGCGAATGATGTCTTCTGTTTTGCAACCAACACCAGCAACGACCCAGGAAGCTGAGTCTTCGGCTGAAATAATTTGTACGTCGTTGAAAGCCTCCATGTTGATTGCGACGATGTTTGGCCAGACGCAGTGACCGCTATGACCTCCACCAACCACGGTGAGGCTCGTTTTATTTTTGAGGGCCCACTGGACACAGTCTTGAATATGTTGAATAGTCGTCGGCGCCATCATAGGAGCAGATTGGTGGAGGCGGGCCTCTCGGTTCTTGAGCTTTCGCTCTCCTTCGAGACTTGGCACCTTCGCCATCAAACTTGGTAACGTGGTTGCTGATTGTGTAAAGGCGATCATCACTTCTGGTGAGCTGAAGGTAAGGTACCCCGGATAGGCTTCCTCACGACGGCACAACGTGCGGCATACTTTTCGCCAGTTGGTATGCGTGGCTTCGTTGATGTCTTTTTTCTGAGGGTTGAACCCAGCGACAAAGGAAGAAAAACAGTCAATCATTTCATCTTCGTCTAGAACACTAATGGTACCCGAAGGAAATAATTTGGTTTGATGAGACACTAAACCGTTGATATTCAGGTCATCACGGTGGAATACCAAGACCAGCCCGCCGTTTGGTGAATCCACGAGCATGCTCAGGGCCCGCTCAATAAAACTGTACTTTGGGCTCATGCCGTACATACTATGACAGAACAAGATGATGTCATATTTTTCATCGTCGTTATCTGTGTGTACGTTGGTAAAGGCAGTGCGGCGGATGTCAGGTAGCGATTTCGTTCCAAGAAAAATGGGGTCTGTCTTGGATTTCGCGTCAAATGAGCGTTCCAGGCGCGTCGCAAAGAACTCATGTGGCTCAAATGCAACATATCGGTGAATCTTCTGTTTGAGGTGCGGAGGAAGATATCCAAATACGCTTTTTGGGCCTGGCCCTATCTCCAATACTGCGATCTGAGACCGAGAACTGAGAAGAGATGTTATGTGTTGACATAGCTCGGGGACGATGAAATTTTGATATGCGATCTGCCCGGAGCCTTGCACAAAGAAATTGAAGCCAGTGCGATATTGCTCATCTGACAACTGCTGCGTTAATGATGATGTATCGGGCGCTAGTTCTTGCCGCAACATTTGTTTTAGGGTATTTATTGTCGCCATTTCGCCTCTAATGGGTGTGGGGTGGAGGGCTGCGGGGTAGGTTGCGGCTGACAGCGTAGATACTTATACCTAGAAGGTTCAGGTCAGGCGCTGTAGTTACACAACGAGCTTTATTCACTCTTTGCAAACAAGGTAGCTCAGCTGACCAAACAGGTGAATTTTACATATCCATCATTTCAGGCCTTCGAATGCACCTATAAAGGTAATATAGACACTATGATATGAAATACATCGTTCGCCATGGGTCTAGAAGAAAGTACCCTTCTGTTATATTATCTTTAAGTTCCACTGGCACCCGGATCCAATCCATTAATCTTTTGATTCCTGTTGTTTACGAACCAAAGTTCAAGCACTTGGCCTATTGGCGTTTAGATTATCATAGATCTTGACAACTATTGCAGACCAGTTTCATCTACCTCTTGAATAAGGAACAAAATATGAATTAAAGAAAGATGGCCTCTTGACCTACACTGCACACATATTACATATTTGAACTGATCCCTACCACTCAAAGCGCGAATTGGGATTCACTAAGCTGTTCGGACTTGTCCTCACATGGGCTATCATCTCTTTTCTTCATGCTGTTTATGCTATCATCATTTTATCACTCTCACTGCCCTCTCGAGATGATCACAGTCTGCCTGTGGAGTTGATGGCGTTGCAAATTTTGCGAATTTTGAGGAAAGCGGCATGGGAGAGTTTCAACATAGCTGGTATTGAAGTCCCTATCAGGGCAACGGTTGGTTCTATATGTGTAGGAATCCAAAAGGCGATCCCGTAGTCTCGGAGTCTTTGCAGATCATTGTTTGATGGTGGGAATTTATATACTGTACGAAGTTCACTGACATGCTATCAGACGGAGGTTTTCCACTAGGTACTTACTGTAGCTTGAATCTACGCGAGCCTGTTGTACGCATGTGACGACTTTGTAACAGGCTGCGACAGGGGCCCTGTTCCTTGACATCAGATTCGTTCTAATATGCTCTCCAAAAAGGCTAACGTACGATGTCATTAAAATGAAAGTAAAAGTGACTTGAAGGCGCTGTTTTTTCGACAGCTGAAGATTCCAAACCATAGGTATTGGGAAAATGAGCAGAACCACGTCGAATACCAAACTGATTATGTACAACCACAGAGTTGATTTGAAGTAAAGGTTAGCATTACACCCTGTCTGTTTATTGATTGGATTCCACGCCACCTGAATTGGGCGACAGACGAAGCAAGGAATGATTTCGAAAACTACAAGGTAGATACCTTGTAGCGCGATAATGCCCCAAATTATGTTCCTGTAGACTGTACCGGTTTTGGAAAATAGCCGATGATAAAACAGGAGGATAGGGACTCGGATCGTGGTGGATAATGCTGGATATATCCAAACTATGGCGAAAGAGGCTTGGGGGAGCACTCGGTACTCATCGCTCGTAATTTCACCCAGTTGCTTGCCAATTCCAGAATAATATGTTATATAAGCTGCAAAGACAGTCCAACCTAGATAGATAATCTAATAGCCATTAGCCGTCACCCGAGCTGCTCAAAAACATATAGACATGACTGTACTAGCGCTGGGATGATGGCATAGTCATCGGGGCCCATGCTTTTCGATACATATTGTTGGCTCAACCTAGCGACCACAGCAACACTCGCTATGACGCTAGTAACGATAATAGTAACAAAGACTGATAGGTCTTTGTGCCTGTCATCGATATCGTTTGACGTGGAAATAGAGCGTGGGGCCGATAGGTAACGATAGGTCATAGTGACTACCGTATGGCAAGATGCCTTGTAAAACTATTATAGCAGCCTACAATATCTTGCACAGATGTGCATGGGTTCTTTGATACTCAAAATCTGAATAGTCAAAAATTGAGATGAAGGTAAAGGGTTAACAACTGCAATGAGATAGAGCGGCTTCAAGCTGACATTTCAACAAGTGGCTACAGATTGGTTGCTGCATGCTTGGGCCGCGTAAGCTTGCACATCTCACACAGCTGTAGTAATCGCATGCTTGGCGGGGGCTCAAACATGTGGATGGTGGGCCAGGGACCCTGAACATGATAGCCGAATAGACATCCTAATTTCAGCTATGATCCCTAAATTCTGGGGTGGCTAATCCTATGTATATTCGGAGTCCTGCACAGCTTCTCATAATCGAGGTATTTCAAATCAGCCTAAGCACCTTCAAGAAAGTAGGTAGTCTAATACCACGTGAATCGAAGAACATTATCGATCGCGACAGTACTACTAAGTGTAATATGATTTAGGAATGTTAATAGATTAGAATTTCCTAGAATTCAATCAGTTAATCAAAATTCAGCCTTATCGCTGACGCCGACGCCTGAGTTGATCTGACGTGGGTAATATCAGCACTAGATAGCGAAATTATACGAACCTCAGCTTGGTATTAACTTATTGTAGACAAACGATATGGTAGAGTGAGACAAAAGTGAAGTCTAGATTTGGCAGACACGAGGAAATGGGTGAATATCCAGACTTATACTTACCGCTTTTCCTAAAGAAGCTGTAAGCACTCGAATTTTTCGCGGGTTACGACCTAATGAGGATCTTTCGGTGGCAAATACAATCGTTGTATCATGCTACCCCGAAGTTGCCTAAAAGAGGCATATGACATGCAGTTGACTCAAGGTTCTTAGCGATTTTCGAGAATCCTACCGATAATCATTGAGTTAGCTTTTTAAAAATATTTCAGATTAATGCAAAATTGCCGTATATGTTAGATAATTTTATTCCATTGTGTACATAGAAGCGGGCGAGAAGTTTACTGAGTTTGACCACCCGTGTTCATCAATGCACAGCTAGAAAGACTGCTCATTGTAAGGTATTGCCCAGCAATTCAGGGGAGGGATAGTCCGGCTATCCGTTCTCATAACACGTTCATAGCGGGTTTTCCCTAAACTACCTTACCAGTTGTAAAATACGATCTGGGACACTTTCGATCTTTTAAGGTGCAGACTAGAGTCCAATGATCTTCCGAAGCCGTAGCTTTCGCTAAGTCCTACCTACTCCATCGCTTCGCACTTTTCAGCGATAGGCTCATCCACAAATGTAATAGATGTATACTCTTGAGCTTGTAGATGTGCCTAGGCAATAGGATACCTCGGGTATTATTTACTAGATATTAAAACAATTATGTCGCGCCGAGAATTAGAAGCTGATCAGAAATGTAAATCTTGGCGAATAACGAGATATCCAAAGTATATATCATGTGATCGATTTTTTTCTAGTAGTAAATGTATCGATATACACCTATTTATTAAATCCCTTGGGCTAGTTCTAGCTTACGGCTGAGAGAGTATAAAATAGGCTATAGTCCAACGGTGTCTAGCACAATGTGGGTAAACACCTCAGCAAAGTGACTCTACTCACACTAAATTTACAAGAAACGGTTTCTGAAAAGCCCATACCTAATTCAAGAGATGCGAGATAAAATTTGGGTATTCTCAGTATGGCACTGAGGAAATTTTGAAGACTCTCGATCCCAACCCACTTAAAGATCATTGGGACTTCGGTACAACTACGGTCCATTGAAAACTACCTGGTATCCACTACCCTGAGGCTTGGCTCTTGGAATTCTTACTCCGTCCATCAAGTGCCGCGGTACTTCCAACAATCATGATCTCGCGTCGACTCGTTTGGTAATGGTGCTCGGCTCGGCTTTGCTTGAAGTGCAAGAAACGTCTGCAGTCCCTGCTTGGCTGCCGAAAATTCGGCACTCAGACATGGCATCGTCATCAGCAAATCAACGAATTAAAACTGTACTTCCCGCTTGGCTCGGAAAGAAAGACTGAGTACAATTCATACCTCCAAAATCTCGTAACTAGTCATGCCCGCCTCGCTCAAGACCCTCCTACTGGCCAGCCTCGTTGCTGCTCAGGTTTCGGTGGCCCAACCTTGCGACAACAAACCCAATTTAGAATACTTTGGTGATCTAGAAAAGTACTGGAGCTATGGACGATCTCCACCGGTATACCCTTCACGTTTGTACACCCCATCGTTGGTGAGACATGCCTTCTAAGATCTGACAAGCAAATACAACTGGTACGGGCGACTGGTCAGATGCCGTCTTACAAGCGCGCGCTCTGGTTGCCAGAATGAGCTTGGCCGAGAAGGGAAATGTCACAATGGGTTTTATCAATGCTGAGTTCAATGGATGCAACGGCAAGAGTGGCGGAGTGCCTCGACTAGGGTTTCCAGGATACTGCCTAAACAATGCCGAGAATGGGGCCGGAGGGGCTGAGGGCGTGAATCTTGAATGGCCTCTTGAAAGAAGAGCTCCACTTTCAAGGCTTCATCATCAGCGATTGGTTCATGCAACAAAGCGGCGTAGCGAGCGCATTAGCGGGGCTTGATATAGTGATACCAATCGCGCCATACTAGACTGATGGCAACCTGACCAATATGGTAAAAAAATGGGTCGGTGTCAATGGCTAGACTGGATGATATGGTAACGCGTACCATCGCACCATGGCACAAGATTGAGAATCAAAATAATGGTACTAAGCGTCCAGGTTTTGGCATTCCAGCGAGTTTGACCCAGAGGCACGAATTTGTCGACGCGCGATCACCCGACTCAAAGCCGATCATCTTTCAGAGCGCCGTGGAAGGCCATGTTCTGGTCAAGAATATCAACAAGGCACTTCCCCTAGAAAAGCCAAAGTTCATATCAATTTTCGGTTACGATGCTGCAGGGCAGTTAATGAACACGGCTGAGGTAGCAGGCTTCAATCTGTGGAAGATGGGGATGCGCAATGCGTTGCAATTTCTTAACGGCACAACTTTCAGTGCAGCGATGCTGGACTTACTTTTCGGGTCAAGTATGGAGCAAACCACCACGGGCCCGGAAATTGCATTAAATAACACTCTGTTCACGGGCGGCGGGTCCGGAGCGGTGGTGGGCGCCATCGACTCGCCGCTCGATGCCTTCAAGCGGAAAATATATGATGACGACACATACCTAGCATGGGATATCCAAACTCCTAACCCAGTGGTGAACGCTGCTTTGGAGGTCTGCCTGGTGTTCATAAACGCACTAGGGTCAGAATCGCGAAATCGACGCAATCTCTCTGATGCATATTCTAATGGCATCGTAACGAGCGTAGCATCGCAGTGTAAGAACACCATGGTTGTCATTCACAGTGTCGGAATGCGGCTTGTTGATGAGTGGTTTGACCACCCCAACATAACGGCCATTATTCTTGGTCACTTGCCAGGTCAAGATTCAGGCTGTGCTCTCTTCGAGTTAATATATGGGCGTCAATCTTTCTCTGGCCGCCTACCTTACACTGTCGCGAAACAGGAATCTGACTATGGTCATTTGCTGGATCCAGTGTTTCCCGGCGACCAGAATCCTTACTATCCCCAGACCAACTTCATGGAAGGCGTATACATCGACTACAAGCACTTCTTGAAAGAGAATATTAAGCCACGATTTGCATTTGGGTTTGGATTGACATATACCGAATTTGAGTACTCGGGCCTCATAATAAACGTGAATGACACTGCGACCGCGTTTCGCCTACTCCCAAATTCCGTTGTCGTTCACCAAGGGGGAGTGGAACCTTTGTGGGAAAACGTAGTGCACGTAGAATGTATGATACAAAATATCGGCAATGCCACAGCGAAAGAAGTGGCGCAACTCTATATGGGCATACCTGGTGGGCCGGAGAAAGTGCCGCGCGGGTTTAGCAAAAAGTTAATTAAGCCAGGGAACTAGAATGTGTTTCAATTCGATCTTACGCGGCGCGATCTGAGTACTTGGAATGTTTTAGAGCAGAAATGGGAGTTGCAACGTGGCACGTATCATGTCTACGTTGGTAAAAGTGTAGAGGATATTCAGCTAAGTAGTGCCTTCGAGATTTGAGATAGAAAAGCAAGAAACCTCATTTGCTTCTACTTATCTACAATAATTAAATGTATATATAGCTCTAGGAAGGCTCTTTGGGTACGAAGTTAGCGTTCGGAAGTATCAAACCATCAGACCGTAGCAAAGGAATTGGTACTGATTTCGTGATTAAGAAATGGAGTCAAATACAGCATTGATGATGCCGATGAAGGGTGGATTGTTCAATTTCTTTGGGTATACGATGTATCGCTACAGTTCATCCGACTAACAAAATTAGAACTTGTTCTACTGTTGGGATCACGACTTGTCTATAATCTGCTGTGCCATTTCTTCAAGACCTCCAGCCATAACCTCTAGTTTCGCATCACTGAAAATGTCCAGGCAAGCTTCTTTCTCAAGCACCGAGCTCCATGCGCCACGGAACCCGACTTTCGTCGCTGACGCAACATCCCACAAGTGGGCAGCAGCAAACCACTTCACGTCGTTCGCGCCTAGCCGCTTCCATACAGCCTCATATGCAATCCGGGCAGGTTTCGCAACGCCTACATTGTCGCAACTAATGAAATTCTCCAGCGGCATATTCATATCAGCACGCTCAAAATAGCCTCTGACGCGCTGCACATCCCCGGTAGTAAAGCACCACACGGTGAAGCCATTATCGCGCAAGAGCTGGAAGGCCTCGCGGCAACTAGGGCGGATTTGCAAAGCGCTGTAGCCTTCAATGCACTGCTCGCGTTGTTCGTCGGTGGCCAAAGCCCGGGGATCAGCGATGCCACAGAGGCTGAGAGTACGGTAGAACGTTCCGCGGAGGACTTCTTTGTAGGTTTTATAACTTCCAGATATTGAGAGAAAGGTAAATTCCAATTCGGCGGCTGTCTGCCATGTGAAGCCAAAGTGTTGTGGGGTGATGGTGTTCTGGCGAAGCTTGGCGCCAAAGACAGAGTCTATTCGTTCGTAGTATGCGTCAAACGATACGCAGGTACCGACAACGTCAAAGATAACATGTTTTTGTGGAGGAGACATTGTTTGGGGTTGTGAGAAGACTGGGTCGTCTGTTTTTCTGTAGTTGTTGTACTTGATCCCGAAGGCCCAGTTGGACCTTCCAAGTCACCTCCGAAACTGGATCGGTGACCTGAAAATTACGAATCCATATTTAGGTGGCGTGGCACCGTAGCACCATAACCAGGTCATTTAGGTGCCCAGTCTGTTGTCGCGCCGATCTGTTTTCCCCGAAAGGTATGAGACATCTGCATATAATTAGCAGCAGCGTGCTAACTTAAGTATCGAATTGGAGTAATGAATTTTTTGCTTTTCCCAACGGCTCAGTTGGTGTTACCAGCTGCCAGCCCTACCAAATCCTACTGGATCGAGGCTGCCGATTCGCCTCTACGTAACTTTCGTTCTAGTAATGAGTTGCTAGTAGAAACTGATGTAGCAATCATTGGCATTGGTTGCGCAGGCGCATCAATCGCTTACTGGATACACAAAGTTTGTGACTGCATCAGCATGATCTAGCAGCCTATGGACTCACAACAATTCAGTATACCGAGAATGCCCCAATACAACCTCACATGACTCTTCTAGAAGCCCGAGATATCTGCGGCTCCGCCACTGGACGAAATGGTGAGAAGCTCTAGGCTACTGCGTCAAGAAATCCGCCAATGATTGACAGGGGGTCAATTGAGACCACATACTTATTCTCGTTATCCAATCTGGTCCGAACGATTTGGCCCTCATGGGGCCATGGAACTCATCACGCACGAAATGGCCCATTTGTCGGCATTCAGGGACTTGACGAGTGAAGAAGGTATCGCTGAAGAAGTCTGTCTCAAATTTGGGTATACTTTTGATGCTGCCATGGCTGATGAAGCCTGGACACGGCTTAAAGGCGCGCTAGAAGCTATGCGGAGGGATCATGGTGATGAGAACGAAATCGTCAGGGTATGCAAAATTCTCGAAGATGCCCGTGAAGCAGAAGAGTTTTCGCAGATGACAGGAGCCATTGCGGCAGTGGTACACCCTGCCGGACAAATGTACAGCCCCCAATTTGCATTATCCTGAAAATTATCTAACAAAGACTTAGATGGCCGTATAAATTCGTCCATGCAATTTTGCGCATCATTCTGCAAAAAGGCAAACTGAGCTTGCAAGCCCATACGCCAGTCACGCAAGTTTCAGAGCGAGAGGCCAACGGCTGAGTCACGGTTCAGACTGATTGAGGAATTATTCGTGCCAAAACAGTAGTTCACACGACGAACAGATGGGCCTCACATCTTCTCCCTGAGTTCAGCAACCTCATATTGCCTGACAGGGGATTCCTTGCGACCATCAAGGCACCCCCGGGATTCATCAAGAACACGGGTTCCCAACACTGGGGCAAGGCCGTGAATATAAGTCCCATCTCGCTTACTGTATAACTAGGGAGCTGATTAAAAGGATAGAACTATCATCTCCAACTTCCTCCACCGTACAACACTATTATTGTTGGAGGAGCAAGGCGACCCCCCGTTCATAAACCAAACGCCTGCTTGATGGATGATGATGAAGATAAACAAATTGCCGGATTAGCAGATTTCTCCAAGTCATGGCCCGCATCGGATATCGCTGCCTGGCCAGGATCGGGTCGTGCTGAATTTGGCGAGAAAGATGACGAAGGCGGTTGTTGGACTGGTGGTAAGCCGCATTTGGAAAAATCACCAAAGGCTTTCTGACTGACCAACCATAGTACAAAGTGCGAGTGCAGATGCCTTTCCTTTTATTGGCCCTGTACTCGGCTGAAATGGCCACTACATCGCTGCAGGATTTGCTAGACACGGTAAATATGCAATGTCAAATGACACAATAAGGCTGAACTAACTTGTAAAGGAATGCCTCAAGTTCTGCTTTCAACCGCTCATATGGCACCTCTCGTTTTAGAGTCGCTTGGTTTCAAGTACAGTCAGCCACGTCTAGCTGCCCCGTTCCCTACATTGCCTCAGCCGTTCCTTGCTACCCCCGAACGCATTGAAAGTCTTCAAAGTACAGATCCTACAAAAATTCTTCAATCATTCAAAGAAAGCTACGCAGGGAGCGTAATAAAATCGTTTTGCAATACTCCAAGAGTTGTGTCAACTTTGGAAAAGGGTCACTAACTTTAGTCGATATTGCTACAAACTGATGACACCCTTATAGGCCAGTATCTTGTATATCTGATAGGATCATAGACTGAAGTAAGAAGCTGCCGGTTAGAGAGGAAAGCAAAATTGTCTCAACTTCTTGATACGCAATGATTTTAGCATTGAATAGGTCAGAACCGGACTTTCAAGATAGATGATGTAATTGTATGAAATAAATAGTTCGCGTAAAAGATAGCCTGTATTTTTAACGTTAAAAACATCTTGTATAGCCTGCTAAAGTCTTATTAACCTCACAAAAATGCTAGTGACTTATCCCACCTATTCCTGCTGATTCACTAAGAACCTCCGTGCTTTCCAAAACGCTTAGCAGGACCCAAAATATGGAAATATGAAAACGGTGTCCTGTATCCAAAACGCCAGCATATGAGGATTGTATCCTTTTTCACCAACTTAATCCTTGATCCCAATCAACCGCAAGCCAATTTCCTGCGCCGTAAGGTCCAAGCCACCCCTGCGGTTGAACTAAAGTTGGTTCAAGTGATGCTTCAGTCGCCACATTATTGTTCATTATTTGTTGCTGCATAGCCAAATTTGCGGCCATATCCAGTTCCATAGTGTTATTACCCGGCGTCCGCAATCCGTGGAGGATACTCGCCATTTCTAACTCGCTGGGAGCAACAGGTGCCGCTTGAGGTAGTTTCTGGTGTATGGGGTGCCACATGCGGCACAGATCCGGTCCAAAGTCCGAGAAGAACTCGGCCGCGCTGTTTGGAAAGTTGGTATTGGAGAACTGGCCGAGCTGAGGTCGTTGAGTGACTTTTTCGCGGACGTCCATTAGGTGCTTCAAGCTGCCGATCGCAGTGGGCCATCTTTTGCTCAATTCTTCGAGTGCTCGTGCCATGATGTCTAGGTTCTGTTCAGCCACGTTCACCATGTCTGAGTATCGGTAGCATGAAAGTTGAGTCATGCCCGCCGTCAGACAGTAGAATGTAAAGATTGGTCCAAGGTAGCGGAGTTCATCCCTGGCTATAAAGTCTTCAAATATACCCGTGATATATGATGAAGCGAGGAGTGACGCTGGTGATGGCGCCAGCTTGGGATCTGCTGGGCGGTTGAGGATGGCTAAAACTGTGAAGTACTGAACATGAATCTGTCGTGCTTCAAAATTGTAAGGTTTCAGTGGCCGTCGCTCACTCCCTTCGCATAATTGCAAATGATCAGGAAGCGTCTTAACCCATCGAAATAGTCGATCTTCGAGCGGTTTTCTGTATTCTTGGAGGCCCTGTTTGCCAAGATAATTTTGGGTGAGGTCGCCTGGAAGTGGATAAGCATATTATCCAATATATTTCTAACTCTAAAGATCGCCAATACTTCAGGGGGTGCTCACCAAGAATACATGAGATACCTACATAAGCAGAGAAGAGTTCAGCTGGAGCTGTAGCGCCGTCAAAGTCCAGCAAAGAAATTGGCGAGACATCCGCGAATTTGAGATCAATAGCTCGAGGCCTTCCATGTCCTGCGTTGATGAGACAGTCTCGAGCGGCCAAGGACCACCAAATTCTTTTTCGTAGTCCTGCGTCTGGCTTGCCAGTAGGTTCTCGATGGAGACCGACTTGATGCGCTAGTCCGACACAAACTCTCAGCCAGAAACTAGAGGTGTCCAGTGATATTTGTTCTGGGCCTTGCGGATTCCACCAATGCAGCAAACAAGTTGCAGCAATGGTTATGATAGGATCTTCTTCGGCACCCATCCAGAACAACACTCTGGCCTTCTTGTAGAACTCTTCGGACGGATAATCGGGTAGCGCAGCACTAACCCTACTACCAGCGAGGAAAATTGCATGCTGAAGGAGAAGTGAGACTTTTCCAGGCCTGCGATCATATATCCAACTACGTTCGACGACCGGTGACCACGGATAACATCGGGTCCAGAATGCGTCGAGTAGGCTTTCGCGTATGGATCTTGGAGGCAAATCGGTGACGCGCTGCACTCGCAAGATTTCGACATCGCTTCCTGACAAAAGATGAGGTACTTTTTCAGGTACACCAGCATCATCGTTGACTGGAACCTCTCCTCGAAGGTACTCTAACCGGCCGAGGTAGCTAACACTGTTTGACCTTTGGTACGATGTATCAGCAATTGCCGATTTGCCATGATGCGGAGCTGCAAATAAGCAGTCCTGATGGCTTGCAAAAGAGTTTAGTTCTTGAAGGCCACTAGTACCAGACATTAGTCGGCCGGATTCGTGTTCCGCCTTGAGGCTTCGATCTTGTGGAATCGCTGCTGCTTCTGTTCCAAATAACCGATCACCAGTTTCCAGAGCCTCGGTGCTGATCGAATCCACAAATGGAAATGCTGTCTGGCTGTCCTCCGGTATCGAGGGGTCGCTTTGCTGGATGTTGGTGCGAGTTTGACTAGCGGGCGGAGAGGGGCTAAAGGTGAATCGTTTACGCTTCCTCTCCCGAGGCACACACTCGTACCCGTCTCTCCGGCAAGGCGTGCAGAGCTCGCCCTCCACATCATCAATGTCGCACCTCACCTTCTTCTTGTGGCATATGACGCATGCCTTGACCGTCCGACGAGCCCGCCCATCTTTGTTCTTCGGCATCTTGCCTCACCATTGACAATATAGTTATGGCATTATAGCTAGGCATAAAACTAGCATGGGAATTTGCATAGAGACTAGGTTCCGGGCGAAAAGACGTGAGATCAAAGGGCGAAAGGTGACATGTTCGCAGTGTTAGTTGGGAAGGTGCAAGATCGAATCGTCCCCACGATGCGGGTTGATGCAGCCGAGGCTTCCAACCAGGGTCTCAAGCCACCAACACGCCGACCTCCTCTTTTCGGCACGGCTCTCTAACAATCTTCTCCATATGCAGACCATTCCAGCTGAGAAATGAATCACATACATCGTTATCATTAGTTAGCGTTGATACTCGGCCCTTTCCCTTGCTTGAATTCGGGAAATGAGGCACCCTCTTACACGCGCGTTTCAACTGCGCCAGGTTCACTTTTTCATATTGACGGACAAGATGTTTTTCAAGACAAGAGATCATGTTCTTGTTGTTCAAGTGTAGTCGGAAATAGGCCTGGATTGAGCTAAGCTCAAGAACCTTGCCGAGTTTGGCAATTCAATTTTCAACGCTTTCTAATAACTATGAGTCGTCAGAATTTTCCGTCTTCAGTGTAAGAACTCCTTAATGAAGTTGACTACGCTCCGCTTAGCCCTCTCCAGCCCCTCCTTCTGCTTTGGATCATTTGGATCACCTCTGCAAGCGAATCCATGTGTTAGTCCAGGGAAGTACACATACTCCCATTGCACGCCAGTCTTGGGGAGCCTATCCAGCGTGTACTTCTTCAATTCCTCTGTAAATGTAGGGTCGTTCTCTGGAGCAATAATCTGAAACGGCACCTTGATCGCATCGACATCAGAATTTTTAACCAATGATGGATGAGCAGTGGAAGCGGCATCGATGAGCGAAGGATCAGCTGCGAGCTTGAAAGCTGCCCAGCCGCCGTAACAAAAGCCTACTGCGGCGACCTTTGGGTACTGCTTCTTAAGTTCTTGGGCGGAGGCCTTAACCTGAGGCCAGCGAGTATCTATACTATTGCGGGCAAGAAAGGCCATGAGATCGAAATTCTTCGCTTTCTCAGGGTCGGAGAGCGCACCGGGGTCTACGACTTCTCCGTCGAAGCTGTATGCCCGTTACTAGCGTCCTGTCAATTACGAGTTTAAGAGAGAACATACAAGTCAGGCACATAGACGGTAACATTGGCTTCCTTCGCGTAGTGATCCGCTATGATTCGGATATTGGGAAGTTTCCAACCAAATATATCTGTGATGATGATAACAGCCGCAGCCTTGCTATCGCCAGCCACATAAGCATTGAGCTCGCCGAGAGTAGCCTCCTTGCCAGTGGTCGTCGCATTCCAAGCAAATCCGGTTTTGCAGTTGTCGCAGACCATAGTGTCGATTTCTCTATAAACAAAAAAGTGCTCTGCAACGAAATGAGGGGGTTCAAGCTTGGTTTAAAACTGGAAAGATGGGGGGTTCAAGCAATCAAGAATCTGGAGCCGTTTCTGACTCAGCATCGTCGGAAACCGAGGGGGGCAGTGCCAAGGGAATTCCGCCTACTTGCTGGGAGGACGGTATCATTCCGAAATGCTAGCTAAGATGGTTGGCCCGCAATGACGCCATCAAATGGAGAATTGGATCTGGGACGGAGATAAATAAACGAGCGCGAGCGTAAACGCCGCGCCGAGCCGAGCCGAGCCCGGGTACTTTTGAGCAGTATCTCGCGGCCAAATGTAATCTTGTATTCCAAGCAGACATAAACTAGATTCAATATTCTTACATATCACTGTTGAAAGGAGCAATCCCGACCCATCAGAGATGGCAGTGGAGGGCGGTGAGGAGGCAGGACCAGACGCGATTGTTTACATTCCTGATTAGTACTAGCGTCAGCCCTATATAATTAGCTGCCCCAACACAGGATAGTTCAATACAATTCCACAATATTCATCAATGACACCTTCAAACATTGTATCCTGAATTGTCTAATTACGTTTAGTTCCATATTCGCGTGTAGTAGGAGACAGTGCTTGTCCACAGGCATACGACTAAATTAAAAAGTCGTCTTGCCAAAACGCACCTTATTGCATTATCTAAAATTGCTTTTAGTTCTCTGCAAAAATTCTCCGAGGTAAAACTTGCCATAGGCAGTCATTGTCAAGTTTGAATCAGAGACTATCATTACCGTTCGCGCGGTCCGCCAATATGTCCTGATCAGGAAGAAAGTCTGGATCAAGGGGACGCCAAGTGCAAGCACCGTCTGCGCAGCGTTCATACACAAGCATGAAGGTGTTATTCAACGACGTTCTCTTGTAGTGGCCGCTTTGCGCCCAAACCAGTCGTTTCTTAGCCCACTGGTCTTCTTTAAACCATAGTACAACCCAGTCTATAGGCACAGACTGGAATCCTGCGAAGTACTTGTTCTCGCCGCTGGCATTGTTGGAATATGTAAACTCACTGAAATCAATCTCGTCCGCATCCAATACTGGAGGATGAGCTTCCCTACCTGTAGCATCGGCTTTCGTAAATGAAGCCTTCGAGCAGGAGGTGCAAACGCGGTAGAGGGCACCTTCCCGCTTAAAAGAATCTTCATACTCTCGAACATCGATATGGTAGATGTCATAGAAGGGATCGCTCGGGATTACGACCCTTCGAGCGACAAAACCAAAGATGTACATTTCCCATGACCATCCAAGTTCCGCCTCCTTGTTCGACTCTCTCCAACGCGGTTCACACATATCTGGACTTACCCAGAAGTTGTATGCATGAGCAAATTCGTGCACCAATGTTATGGCCAGCAGAAATAAACCTCGAAAATACCCATTTGCGTCAGCAGGGCTGAGCAAGTACTTTCGGTAGAGTTCGTTGATGACAATGACTGGGCATCCATGACCCGTACGAGTTGCAGGTTTATTCAAAGGCAAAAGACTGGGCTCAAAGTACTTAAAGAACGGGCAGTATTCTTTCCACCGAAACGTTTCACCACTTAAATCCTCTGAGCTATGACCTTCTGGCGCGAACGTAAGAGTAATGACTCGGCCAACATGATATATGTTCTCTTTGACGTTTGCTAGACTGTCAGGGCTTTGAGTACCCGAATTCGATTGGATATACTTGCCTGATGAGTTGACATGACGCTCACCATACGTCAGACGACAAAACCACGCTAATGCGTAATCATCTGTCAGAAAAAGCGACGCAAGCTGAAGCGCTGGTTCAATCTGCCGAAATACGTAGCTAGAGAACTGGCCTGGCCCGGTGACCCAGCGATCCATAAACATGGGAAGAATATTGTTCGCTAGGTCGGAACTCCGGCTTGGTCCACTTTTAGGCGATCTGGACGCGCGCAGATAGCGAAAGTATTGTGGCAGCAGCAAGCTGAACATGTGGTCCTCCAAAACTGTCTTTGTCACCTGGCTGACGGCCATGCTCACCAGGATGTGCTCAGGTCCAACTTTCTGTTTGAGTAAATTATGTGTTGCATTATATTAGAGAGGCTAAAAAACCTTCATGCCCGTACAATGTAAAAGTGAAGGCATGTTTCTAGACCTAGGCTCTGAGTGTTCAGTATATGCATTGTGTAGATATGAAGTGTGATGTGGAACGAGCAAGAATATGGTTGATCTAGGTATTGTTGGCTTTTAGGTATCCTGGGAATGGTACAACGGCATAAAGTATATGCCACTCTAAGGTTCTTCCGTAAAATTTGATAATTCGCACTGTTGGTGGCGCATTTATGCGAACCTTAAACAACATATGTAGTCTATCCTGCCGGACCCTTGTGCTCGCTACTATTGCTTATATGAGAAAAGATCCTTTGAGGTAATTGCGCGATTCCTAACTTGACAGCCGTAAAATTAAATTGGTTGCCACCAAGATCAAAAATACTTCTTTGACAGCGCTGGGAGATGAGGATCGTCGAAGTTGGGCATGCATGCATACAACTCGTTGTGGAGGGATATCAGCACTCATGCTAGTATCGTGTATTTAGAAAGGTCTAGAAGCAAAGCGGCATGCGATTTTCATTTTGCCTATCATCACCTACACACACAGCGCTGCTATGCGGTGACGTTGACCAGTGAAGTAGCTTGTTGACGATTATTGATTACGAAAATAGGCTGAAGACGTGGTTTACTGTAGATATGTCAGTTCTAAGATTGGACGATGGCAGGGAATCCAACGCAGGAGAAGCTATCCGCTACGCTAGTCCCTGTCGAAGATGTCACATGGGCTGGTTTGGGCTCCTCCTCCGGACACCTTCGCTGCCACCATCGTTAACTTCTAACCAATCGTGTGCACATTCTCTACATTTGCTCTTCTATTTGAGGTGCATCTTTTCTTTAGAGTTTCGCCAGCTGTCTGGCTGAAGTGACCCATTGCTGGACTTCTGAACAGGTCTCGTGGTCAACAGGAAAAACCTTCGGGCCTAGAATCTTCTTCTGCACTTTCCCTGTGGCCGTCTTGGGCAGCTCGCCATCAACAATGCGCAGAAGGGTCGGTAGCTTGTATCCTGCTAATTTGTCACGCAAGTCCCGGCGCACATCCGCTATGGTCAGCATGTACTCAGTGTTGCCATGCGTTTCTAGGAAGGCGTCCGTCAGCTCCTCTTCTTGAAGCGAGATCAATGCTGCCACGCGTTGCCCAAACTCCTCATCGGCAACACCAACCACCATTGCTTCCGCAATGTACGGCAAGCTGAGCAACTCACGTTCAACGTCCAATGCCGAGATTTTGTACCCGCCCGATTTGATGATGTCGAGAGATGCTCTTCCCACGATGTAGTAGTATTTTCCTTCCCTCCGCGCAATATCACCTGTTCGGAAATAGCCATCCTTGTCGTGAGCTTTGGAAGTGGCTTCAGGATCCTGCAGGTACTTTAAGAACATATGCTAGATATTACTCAGAAAGATGACGCAAAGAACTACCAAGCTATACTCACCGGACTTTTGACAAGTACCTCACCCTCTTCACCCTCCGACAGTTTCACGTCAACACCGCTCGCAATTTCACCCACCGAGCCACCAGGCGCCTTTTTGTCGTCCAGCCGGACTTTGAAGATGGCCCCAAACTCGGTTGCCCCATAACGCTGAACAATCTTCTTCTGCATCAACATGGTCCAGAAATCGTTGAGAGGCCGGGGTAATGCTGACGTCCCACATAGGCATGCGCGAAACTGCCTCGCTCCGGCAATGTACTTGGCCAACTCGTGAGACGGCAGCTTACACAGTGTCTGTTGGTAGTAGCGTCGCATTCGCATGTATATGGTAGGCACCCCAGAGAAGAAGGTCAGTCGTTGACGAGGGTTGGTAGCACCTTGCCTCCATCTTTCCCACGTCCATACCTCATCGAAACCTCCGCTGTGGAACTCAATACGACTGCCTGAGATAAGAAAGGGGAAGAAATTGATCCCGACGCCGGTTGCATGATGTACAGGAAGGACATGAAGCATGACGTCGTCCTCGTTCAATCTGTAGTGGTCGGCTACGGATAGAGCGCAATCAAATACGAAGGATCTCCGCATTACGGCCCCTTTCGGAGGTCCTGTTGTACCGCTCGTGAAGATGACAACACCAGGTGCATTCTCTTCCAATGCACGGTCTGATGAAATAAGAATATCTTTTGGGTCGAGGACTGGAGTATACGTGCAAGGCGCTATCGGAACACCGCGAAAGTGCTCATTGCTGGTCGTTGCAATACGTTTCTCTAACTCACAGCACTTCTCAAGGTCAAATGAGCTAACAAGGACTAGAGCTGATTTTGACTTCTCGACAAAGTATGCTGCCTCCTCTACTGGTAACGCAGGAGTGATTGGCACCGCGGCAGCACCAACTGCGAGGACCGTCAACATGGCCACTGTAAATTCATAACCGCCAGCGGCCACAATGGCAATGTAAACCTCGTCTCTACGCTCTAGCGATTCGAGCGTCAACGTATCCATGGCACTCAAAACCGTTTCGCGCAGAGCGAGTACATCAGACAGGAGCTCCAAATGAGTCCTTTGATGATTGGAGCGAACATCATCGATGGCAACACGCACAGGGATCCGACTCGCGTATCGGAGCAGCCGGCTAAAAAGAGGCTACAAGAAGTTAAAAAAAAAAAAAAGTTGAAATTGACGGGATTTATGGGTTCATACTGTGTTTGGGAGAACGTTGGTACCCGCATGAGTTGGGACCATGAAAGACCTATCCTCCATGATGCTGGTGGTACTGTGAAAGGGTCAACTACCCCGTCAATGACCATCTCGAAAAGGTAATGCCGAGGTATGGATCGCGCACCTAAAGTAAGATCGAGTCGACTGAAGCTGTCATTATATGTACTGGTCTCTGCCGAATAGCAACAACGACATGGCCCCCTGCCGATCGTCCTCGCTCCACGCAGCACCATAGGAGCTGACCCCGACTGGAGCCTACCCCGCAGCCTTGTCGCTTCCAGCGACAAACAGTCTCACATCCTCAAAGCAAGCCTGCATAGTGAACGAGGATGATCATTCGGCCCGGCTTGGACTTGATTTTAATCGCACATAATATTGGACCCTCGAGACCACCCTATCGGCGGACCGCCAGCATGGATGGCGCGGAAACAGCTCTTATCCGAATGGTTCATTGCCTTTGAGCGCGGAAATAATCAACATTATGCGAACCACACGTCAGCATACCAATCTGCTATCAGCCGAATCCTGCTGGATGGCAACAGGTTTAGTCGTGATTGTACCAAGTCAAACCATATCACATTTGAATCGTTTCTTCGAGTCAATATTAAAGCGACGGACAAATTTACAGCCATCCATTCTTGGGCTATGGTTATGCTTTTTTAGGTAAATCACGACCTGTTTCACACCCATTTGAAGCGCTCGCTAATTTCATTTGTAAAGTGCCAATTGTTTGTGCTGTCGTCTTCTCCTACCGCTCGATTGGCAGAGCAGAGAGCCTGCATGTGACCAGGGTGGCATGATTCTTGGGGCACTACAAGTTTACAGCGCCTTCTCCAACTCATACTCTGTGGTCTATGGCATTGTGCCGATTAACCACCGAGGGAGTGGTGGCTTGCAGAACAGAAGACGAGCATCCCTAGTATTGCTAGATAGACTAACAACAGAAATACAGTTGCACGATGCACATTACGATATATAGCGTCCGTTTCGAGCACACCAGCCACACCTGACGCCAATTTCACTGGCCGATTTTTGGCTTCCCGTGTCATAGGTGACTTTGCTGGCAAGAAGTCTTGACTCCTCAGCGCTCCACCCGCGACGTGTCTCCTCACGACTGATGCTTTAACAAGTGAGTCTTCCTCGCTTACGCAATTTCCGAATCCATCGATATGTGAGGATTCTCACCGCTCCCTGGCTGAGTCACCTCGATTGGGCCCTATCCAATCAATGTGTGTAATGACGTTTTCCTCGCCGTTCCACGTACTGTGCTCGCGCTTCTTCCATGCACCTGGGCTTCGAGGAGCCTCATTTGGTCACCACACAAGGCGGCGACTCACACCCTACGCTACCAGCCAGACTCGCGGGATCTCAATGGTGGCTTGCCTCACCCAAGCGCATAGTCTAGCCGTGGCCAATCCACAAGTTAGGAATCTCGCGGACTAGCCACGCACACCGTGCCGCATCTCTCCTATAGGCAACATCACCAAGGACGCATTCTGTCAGCGAGGCAGACCGATGGGGCGGCCAAAGAGGGCCTGCCTGACCCCCTGTAAGCCAGGATATGGCTGGAGGACGCGAATTTATTCGATCGCTTTCAGTGTTCTGTGTGCTGTCGCCTGATGCCCCGCTCCCGTGAGATGTGTGTTTGCTGCGCGAGAAGCAAACTGGGCAAGAGATTACCTTTCCTGTCCCAAGTCAGTGGAGCTCTATGAACGTTCCCGCAGCTCCGGCTGCATCTCGCCTGCATCCGCGAGGTTTGACACCCAGCACGGTGAACGAGGCGGACGGGGCATCGGGAGAACGAAACGTTGGGCGCGCAAGTCAAGGGACAGGGGCGCTCGAAAAAGCAAAGCTTAGTCGGGGAAGCGGAACAGCAGGGCCGTGTATTACTCCTTGCAGGTAAGTGGAGTTTAGCGCATTCGGCCCGCCAAACGATCCCAGTGCCGCTTGCCGTTACACGACACGCTCGAAGGACCTTGCGGTGAAGGGGGTAGAAATGACAGCTCTTGTGGTCCCTTTCTGCAGGTTTGTTCGTCCATATTGAAGGTAGGGTATGCCTGTGGCACGCTTGTGATATATATACTAACTAGCAACAGACCCAGCCATGGCTTTAGGCCTTTTTCTAACATTGCGTAAGCCCTGGCTGCTAGATTTTATTGCTAGCATCGCATCCCGCACTTTTAGAATGATTGTGAAGTCGGAGTGCCCTCTGCCACCGGAGAGTCGGTCATTCCAACTTTCCTTCCTAGACCAAAACGTGGTTCGTGTTTACACCCAAACGTTGACCATCTTCCCAGTGAGTATGCCTGCTGTTCGTTTCCTAACGTGCTGACCTGTCGATTAGTTTCCTGACCAGAATGAAGCTGAGGCTGCTATTACCGCCATTAGTGGTGGGCTGCGCTTAACTTTGCAGCGATTTCCATTTCTTGCTGGTACTCTCAGTCTCGCCAACCGTGAATCCGGAAAATTGGCGTTGAATTATCCTACCGAGATTGTTGATGGGCATATGGACAAGTTGTTAAGAGTAAAGCAAATACCCTTTGACAAGAAAAAATTTCCTTACGCCTACGACCAGCTCCGACGAGATGGTATGCCATCTAGCGCATTCCACGCCGCTATGTTTGTTCCAGACGACTTTGTCGACTTTCCCGGCATCCCCGAGTTTGGCGAGGGCCAAGTAGACTTCACAAAAAGTGATGCACCGGTAATGAGAATCCAAGCGTGCTTTATTCCCGGTGGCCTCGTACTAAGCATGTACATCCATCACAGCATGTTTGACTGCTCGGGAGTAAGTTCTTTCTGGACTGCTCTTAGTGCGAACGTCTCCAAGGTTTCTGGGAAGCGTACGCTTGAGAAGGACGAACACTTCGGTATGATAGCACGGTGCCTTGAACACTCTCATCACTAACTTCCGAAGCACCCCTGAGCGTCGCCGAGGAGCAGTCTTCTTTGCGAATGCAACTGGAGGCTCGTACTCGACGTCACTTAACCGACAAGCCGGTTGCCGATTCTTACTGTGATGGAATATATCGGTACGAACGGACGTTACCTCCAGACACGGCATGCTCGCAGAAGATTTTCGTAGTGCCAGCGGCACGCGTCCGAGAGTACCGCGAGAAACTACGACGCCATTTTCCTGAAAAAGAGCCGCCCACCATGTGCAACGTGCTTGCTGCGCTGGTATGGACGCACGTAACGCGTGCAAGGGGAAAGCGTTTGATGAGCAACGGCCATACGGAGACGAATATTGGCATCGCCACCGACTTGCGAAAAAGACAACAGCCGCCCGAGACTGGAGAGTACATGGGTAACATGGCCCTATTCTCGAAGGGCACGCTGCAGATTTCTGATTTGATGGCCGAGGACCGGTGAGTATCTTCCCCTCACCTTCGCCTTGACCTGTAACACCTCAGGTTGCATTGACTGCTACCAATATCGGCGACACCAAACTGCCTACTAGTCAAGCTGACATACATGCAGTGTAACCAACCGAACCATAATCCACGTCATCAAGAAAATCAAAAGCACTATCGGCAAAGTCAACAATAGCTGGATCGCCCAACAGCTAACCTTCTTCAAGTCAATTGAACGCATCAGGGATACGGAATGTGCTCTTGCTCTACGGTTTGGCACCGACATTTACATCACATCTTGGCTAAACTTTGCCGCCGACCTTCGTTGGGGCATTCCTGGTACAGACCTGGACAGGGAGTCTCTGGATGGCAGGCCTGAATTCATCAGGCGCCTGTACAACCCAAGCGATGGCGGCATGATATTCCTTCCCCGAAGGAGGTCACTAGTAAACAACGCGGAGGCGCCGTTCGAGATACTAGTCCGGCTCGCGAAAGAAGACATGGATCGCGTGTTGAATGAAGAGGGCGGGTTGAAAAGCTGGGCTGACGCTGTGGTCGATTGATTTTTAGCATTCGACTTAGGGCGTCGATGCACATTGTGCATCTTTGAGCCCTGTAGGTTTGCTTGGTGTACTGATGCACCATGTTGGGTTTCCTATCTCTCGGAGTGTCAGGTATTAGGGAGTGCCCCTGGTTTTTGTTTTCATGGGGTTGGGTTGGGTCTGGACATCTGATATCCTGTATAACTACTTTGCTTTTGGGGGACTAGCAGGCGCCATTTCACTAAGGCGGGGTGTTCTTTGGTCTTCTCTTATCATATGGTTTTCTGCGCTTGTTAGCTTACTCCATGTTGGTCGTGTGCTTGAAACTACTATGTCGCACGATGCAGATGCGCGTCACAGCCACAGCTTTGTAATCGTAAACATTATCAGATCCTCAGCCATCATCACATATTGTGACCAGAGGCCTTGTAAGTATGATAGGTATCGTGGCTTCCTGTTGAGATACCGAGAGTTACCCCAGGTTTACCGGATGTTGTCCACTAGTAACAACACCCCGCATTATGACGTGACGCCATATCAAGCACCTCCGCAACATCTCTCAATACCGAGGCAAGGATTGGGTGAGCACCATCTGGACAAGTTCTGTTTCATGATTTGCTATGTCGTGCCAACTCCAACGGCTATCGGCTGCGCTCCATCTAGAGACAAACTAAGTCGTGCTGTAACACGTTAGGCGACTGCATAAGCGACCGACTCTGCCATGCACGACTTCACCAATCACCTCAAACCGGCCTATGATGGCACGATAACACTTCAAGCCGAACGCTCAGCTTCGGTAATTGATATCACTGAATTAGCACACCATCTCTTGGGTCGAGATGGTTTTCTCCAGCGGCAAGAGAAGATTCTAAATGTGCTCACCAAGGAGAAGCTGTTCAGGAAGGACCAGCAGCTGAACCTGTCACGGCCAGAGCGATATCACCTGGGCCTAGCAAGAGCAAAAGCAATACAGCGTATTGTTAGACGCGAGGGATGGAGTCACGAGGATCATGCAATGGCCGAGTATCTTAACGACGAGATGCTGCCATACGCCTTGCATATGTCCATGTTCGGTCAGTGTATATGCGTTTGTGTAGCCAAGGTGTCGAGCTGACACACCATTGCATATATCAGTGACCACTGTCAGGGAACAAGCCTCAGAAGAGCAACAGGCATACTGGATGCCGAAAATACTCAACTACGAAATCATTGGCTGCTACGCACAAACAGAGCTCGGTCACGGTAGCAACGTACGTGGGCTTGAAACAACCGCGACATGGGATCCACTTAGGAAGGAGTTCGAGATACATAGCCCGTACCTGACGGCTAGTAAATGGTGGAATGGAAGCTTGGGCCGGACAGCTACACATGCTGTACGTCATGCCAACCGACTTTGTACCACGAGCCCAGCTCGCCCTAAAGTCAAAATCTAATTATGATGACGTGCATAGATCGTGATAGCACAACTCGTTTTGCCCAAGCCGAACGACCCGACCGAATTTGTCAGTCACGGGCCGCATCCCTTCATCATGCAGGTTCGGGAGAAGGGAACGCACCAGCCCTTTCCAGGGATTGCTATAGGTGATATTGGGCCCAAGTATGGTACGTATATGTGGTCCTCACGTCAATCTTTCTAAAAGGTTTTGGGTGGTTGCTGCATCAGAACGCTTGTGTCCAGATCTTATAGTGCCAAAGGGCAAGGGCTGCTTTTTGTTAGCTCTCTGGTCAGCAACGACTGCTGACGACATATTCACTAGGCTATGCATCCATGGACAATGGCTACATGCTTTTTGACCACTTTCGTGTTCCCAGATCAGCCATGCTATCCCGTTACGCAGAAGTCTCGGACGAAACAGGTGCTCTTGTGCGAACGGGTCACCATGCCGTTGTCTACGGCTCGCTCACGTTTGTTCGTGGTCAGATTATCATGCATGCGCGTTTGGTCCTTGCGCGAGCCGTTACTGTCGCAATACGGTACTGCTCAATCCGCCGGCAGTTCAAGGACCGAGACTCCCCGATGCAAGGTGAAGAGATGAAGGTTTTAGACTATCCCACAGTGCAAATCCGACTTCTGCCATTACTTGCCACGACATATGCGTTGCATTATACAGGCGAGTACATGTACGAACTTTATCGTAAGAGCAGGCGGACTATTGAAACTGGCGACTTTGGTCCTCTAGCAGAGTTGCACAGCACGAGTAGCGGACTGAAAAGTCTATGCACTATGCTTGCGGCGGACGGGATTGAAACCTGTCGACGGGCAATGGGTGGTCACGGCTTTGGGGGCGGAAGTGGACTCATTGGTCTCAACGCGGACTACCTTTCCAAGCCAACCGTTGAAGGGGACAACTGGATGATTACGCAACAAGCCGCAGCATATCTGATCAAGAAGATGACCAATGCAGTCCAAAGCCCGCATGTGGCGCCAAAGGATCCGGCCGATGAGCTTTTTCAATTCTACCTGCAGAACAAAGGCCACCGCGTGCCGCAAACGGTGAGCAAAGATGGAGATATCAATGATCAAGCCGTGGTAGAGATCTTCCGATGGCGGGCCGCTGATCTCACCTATCGTGCATACCAAGCCCGTATCATAGGCAAGAGACCCTGGACCAAGCTGATGATAATGCTCCACAACCTTAGCCGTGCGTACTCGGAACAAATCCTTGTGACAAACTTTTACAATGCATGCAACACGACCGCGCTCAGCTCTCCCACCCCGGCCGTGATGAAAACCTGTTTCCGACTCTATGCACTATACACGCTTGGTCAGGCGGCGTCTGAATTTAATATGACCAGTGCTGCGTCCGCGGAGGCAGTGTATGCACTTCAGGACTCTATACTGGAGCTCATGACCAAGTTGCGGCCGCATGCAGTTAGGCTTGTGGATGCATGGTCGATTCCAGACTGGCTGCTGAATAGTGCACTGGGGAGGAGTGACGGGAAGGCGTATGAGGAGTTATTCGACATGGCACATAGACGGAATCCACTGAATAAACAGACATTCAATCCAGACTGGAGGAGCGAGGAGATAGTGTTGGGGAGTGGGGATGAGGGTAAACATGTGCTTGCGAAGCTGTAGTTGAGACGATTTAGTTGAATACGTAATGATTATCTGGGTACAATGACTCTGCGTTGCAGGTAATTACTTGCTTTCGGCAACTTCATCCAGAGGCTCAACCGCATGTTCAACCATAGTCCGGAGATAAGCGCCCCGCGCTAAAACTAACCCCGAACCCACACCACCGCAAAGTTCACCTACGTCGAGCAGTGTCAACCAACGACCAATCCAACACCCGCAGCAACACTCGATCCATCACATACCCAGACTCGTCATTGAATGAATTGAAGGTAAAGCAAGAAAGAAAGAGCAAGGAAACGAGAGACGCCACTCGGTACCCAGCAGCCCACCATGGACATCCGCGTGCTCAAACCCTCGGACATTCCCCACGTCCAACTGGCCAACATCACAAACCTGCCCGAGAACTACTTTTGCAAATACTACCTGTACCACGCCATGAGCTGGCCGCAACTCAGCTATGTAGCCGTCGACGTAAGTGCGTCAAGTTTTTTTTTTCCCACCGCGCGCACGTGACCACATGCCAGATTTATCGCCCACAACCCAACGGCCCCCTCCCCCCTCCCCCCCCCCAATCCAATCCAATCCAATCCAATCCAATTCACCCTTTACCCCCGCCCCTTATTTTGCACTGTTCCGTTTTACCCAAGGCATGGTTTGCTGATTTGTTTTGTTGCGCGCATGTAGGTCTCGCGCCCGCCTAGGACGCCCTATTCGCCGCCCAAAATCGTGGGCTATGTTCTTGCGAAGATGGAGGAGGAGCCGGCAGATGGTGTGCAGCACGGGCACATTACGTCTTTGTCGGTGATGCGCACGCATCGGCGGCTGGGGCTGGCGGAGAAGCTGATGAGGCAGTCGCGTATGTTGTGTAACCCTATTGTTTTAAAATCACTCGATGTCTTAGTCCCCTACTCTCCCCCCTCCCCCTCCCCCTCCCCCCCCCCTCTCCCCTTTCCTGTGTGCCTCCCCCGCGCCGATTCTGCAGGTTTTATTTGTTGGGATGCGTGGTGGCTATTGCTGATCGGTTTAGAACGCGCAATGGCAGAGACGTTTGCGGCGCATTATGTCTCGCTGCATGTGCGTGTGTCGAATACGGCGGCGCTGCATTTGTACCGGGATACGTTGGGCTTTACGGTGGATAAGGTCGAGGCGAAGTACTACGCGGACGGGGAAGACGCGTACAGTATGAAGATGGAGTTGTCGGATTTGAAGGAGCAGGTATGTGGTCCCTTTGCTATTTGTCCAGTCCACCACTACTAGCGTATGCTTTTGTTGGTTGGGTTTGGCTAACGGATATAGCTGCGCGACGCAGAAGAAGCAATGTTTGGTAGCGAGGGCGTGGATGAAGGGGAAGGGGTAGGCAGCGAAGGGGCGGAGAAGAAAAGCAAGCAAAAGGTAAAAGTAGGACGGAGTAAAGGCGTGGTAGACCTCGTGGAGCGCAATGAAGTCGCCGCGTAAACCGTCTATAAAAACAAAATTACCCTCCAAGTAAATCTAACGCCACAGTGCCGTCCCGTCCCATCTCATCCCAAGCGATTCGTGGCTATATCATACCTTGATTTGTCGTCGTCGTCGTCGTCGTCATTATCATCATCACCACCACCACCACCACCACCACAAACATGCCTTTATTCTGTTCATCATCACATCAACCCCCCTAGCACAACCTTGCCCACCCCCCCAACCTCACTCTTAACCCCCACACGACAACTCTCCTCAAACTCGCGCACAACGCCGGCAAGTATAATCTTCCGCACCCTCGCATCTGCCTTGGCAAACAAATCCCCCACGACGCCCGGCGCGCCATTCCCGGCGCTGGCCACACTCTCGGGGGTGGCCAACATGCCCAGTATCCGCGTGTAGCAATCGATCAAGACATCGCACAGCGTAGCAAAGGTGGAAAGGAAATCGGGATCAAAGGGGAGGGAGGGTGTTTGCAAGTGTGTGTAGGACTCGTTGGGCAGCAGGGCGTCGGTCTCGTCCAGGCCAAAGGCCGACTCGCTGTTTGCGCTGTTGCTCGGGGCCATGGGATGGTCCAGGCTCGCGAGGCCCGTGGCACTGGAGCTGCGTCTCGCCTTGCCGCCCAGATTGGCGCGCTTGAACATGTGCGGGATGCGGGCGCGCGACAGCGACGACGGGGTGGAGCCGTCGGCCGGGTGGATGGATTGGTACTGCTCGAACTCGAGGAGCAGGGCGTTGAGGGCTTTGAGGTAGTCTGTTGGCGAGCTGGCGTTGAGGTCGAGGATGGTGGGCAGCGAGAAGCCGAGGAGGAGGTAGTGGGTTGCGCGGCGGGCCTGGTTGCGCGGCGTGGAGGAGGGGAGGCGGGTCAGGTCGGTCTTGGAGAAGAGGAGGGTGTTGAACCAGTAGATGCGGCCCTCGTGGCTGGAGTGTGGCATCAGTATTAGCACGACGGCAATGACGGCAATGGCAGTAGCGGCAGCAGCAGCAGCAGCAGCAGCAGGAGGAGGAGGAGGAGGACATACGCTTTGCGCAGGTAGTCCAGGGTGGATATGCGCTTGGATGCCAGCTCGTGGATCTGCTGGAAGACGAGGTTGGGGGTTGTGCCGCTGGGCACGGGGATCGGGGGCGCGGGGGCGAGCTGCGGCGGCGGCGGGCGGTTTGCGGCGAGCGCTTCCCTCTGGGACGGGGGGTGGCGCAGGGGCATGGGGACGGCCATGTTGAACGGCGTCTTGGGCCTGTCGACGGCGGGGCTGGCCGTGTCCTTGGCGCTGTCGGCGGAGCGCTGCTTGGTGCGCGAGAAGGTGGCGATGGAGAGGGTTGGCCGCGGGTTGGGGGCCGCATGGGGGGCTTTGTCGGGCGAGTACGCCAGCGCCAGCGTGGCCGAGGGCGCCCTCCGGTGCGAGGACGTGCTGGTGGCGGCCGAGGACGTGGTGGTGCGGATCGAGGCGCTGCGGCTGGGACGCAGCGACGAGCCAAAGTCGGTGATGGACGAGGCGACCGAGTGTCTGCTGGCCTGCCTGCGCCTGGGTGGTGGTGGTGGTGGTGGCGTCGCCGCGAGACGGGGGGCGCTGTGGGGGAGGGCCGCGAGCGAGAGGCGGGCGGCGGCCGAGGACGAGGAGGCGGCGGCGGCGGCGGCGGTGGTAGTGGTGGTGGCTCTGGGCGGGGTCCTGTCGGGTCGGCGGGCAAAGAAGGAGGGTCGTCTGGAGAAGAGGCTGCTGGAGGAGGAGGAGGACGGAGGCGTGCGGTCGGCCATGGCGGAGGGCTGTGGAGACGGCTGCCGATGCCGACACTCGGGGGCCAGGGGTTCGCCTGGATGCGGCAGAGGGATGTGCTCTGGCAAGTCTATGCAGACGGCATGTGTGCCGCCATGTCGAGTCTATGTAGGCGGCGTGTATGCTCCGGCTTGCAACTATCACGCCCGACGCGACACCAATTGCGCCTTGAAACCGGCGCAGGAACGCTGTGAGGGCGCTTCCACGGCCTGCCTTCTTGGCCACTAGCAGCGCGCACCGCTGCACGCCTGCGCGCCCGTGCCTCGACGGCCATTCCTCTCTCCCCCTCTCTCCCCCCTCTCGCCCCCCACTCCTCTCTCGCCCCCCCACCTCCACCACCGTCGAGCCGTCGAGCCGCCGCATCGCCGCATCGTCTGCACTGGAATGGCCGCCCTGCAGCGCCGCCACAGCGCCAGAGTACGTCTGCTGCCGCTGCCCGGGCTGCCTGCACTCACTTCTTTCTTCAGGGCGAGTGGATCCCCGCCGACGGCACGTGGCCCGTCGGCCCCCAGGCACCTGTGCCCGTTTCGGAGCAGCGCATCTGGGTGGACGGCTGCTTTGACTTTGCCCACCACGGTAGGACTACTGGGCCACCACATATGTGTCCGTTTTCTCTGCTCACACGCGCCCTCCAGGCCATGCCGGCGCCATGCTGCAGGCCCGCCAGCTTGGCAACGAGCTCCTCGTCGGCGTCCATTCCGACGAGGCCATTCTCGAGAACAAGGGCCCCACCGTCATGCGCCTCGACGAACGGTAGGCCCCCTCCTCCTCCTCACCACCACCACCACTACCACCACTACCACCATGTCGCGCTTTCACTGACCCTCCCAGCGTCATGGCCGTCGAGGCCTGCCGGTGGGCCACCCGCGCCATCCCCAGAGCCCCCTACGTGACCTCGCTGCCCTGGATCTCCCACTACGGCTGCCAGTACGTTGTCCACGGCGACGACATCACCTCCGACAGCGACGGCAAGGACTGCTACCGCTACGTCAAGGCCGCCGGCAGGTTCAAGGTTGTCAAGCGCACCCCCGGCATCTCCACCACCGACTTGGTTGGCCGCATGCTGCTCTGCACAAAGTCGCACTTCATCCAGTCGCTCGAGAAGAGACTGTCCGGCGACGAGGGCCCCGGCGGCGAGGCAGAGCGCCTGGAAACAGGCCAGGCCATGCTGCAGCGCATCAGGGACTACGCCAGCGATGCCACCGGCCTCGCCCCAGGCTGCGACGTCTGGTACTGGCACGCCTCCCGCCCCGTCAAGCTCCGCCGCACCACCACCAGCAACCCCGCCCAAAACAACCACCAGGACACGTCCCCCAACCACCACCACCACCCCGTCAAAGAAGAAAAGGGCAGGTTCCACCAACTCGTCCACGGCATCGGCGTCAAGCCCGGCCAACAAGTCGTCTACGTCGACGGCGGCTGGGACCTCTTTTCCTCGGGCCACATCGAATTCCTGCGCCTCGTCACAAGCGCCGAAGAAGACGCCGCGCGCCTCCGCGGCTGGTACGCCCCGGAGTCGATACAACAGCGCATCGATGCGACGGGCGCCGATTACCCCCCCGCCTTCATCGTCGCGGGCATCCACGACGACGAAGTCATCAACCACTGGAAAGGCCTCAACTTCCCCATCATGAACGCCTTTGAGCGCGGCCTGTGCGTCCTGCAATGCAAGTACATCTTCGCCACCATCTTCGGCGCCCCCTTCTCCCTGTCCAAAGCCTTCCTGCACACGCTCCCCTATTCCACCCCTGCCGCCGTCTACCACGGCGAAACAAAGTTTATGCCGCTTACCTATGATTCGTATACTGTGCCCAAGGCCCTGGGCATTTATAAAGAGGTGGCGAACCATGGCTGGCAGGATGTGAATGCAGGAGAGGTGGTGGAGCGCATTTTGAGGGGTAGGAAGATGTTTGAGGAGAGGCAACGCAGGAAGGGAGAGAAGGGGGTGGGCGAGGAGGGCGAGAGAGCTAGGCAGGAGGAGGAGAGGGAGAGGGAGAGGGAGAGGGAGAGGGAGGCGAGGAGACGGGAGATTGAGGGGCAGTTTGGGATTTGAGAAATGGCTTAGCACAATCATGATGTTATGATCATTCCATTACTGCCTCGTTGTCATCATCTCCGCTTGAGAAATCGCTAATCGGTCAGTTACTTGCTCATTTCTTGAAAACTATGTTATGCTTATCGTTAGGGTCATATATCCAACGGTGAAGGAGAGATCTCTCTCTCTCTCTCTCTCTCCAACCTAATGCCAAAAGGTACTACTAATACACCTATACTGACGTCTTCATCCGCCCAAGCACCCCGTCCACGATCCCCTTGACAACACCAATATACCCCTCAACCACTGGCACCACCAGGGCCTTTTTGATCCCCAACTCGGTCCCCATATAATACAGGATGCAATTAATCCACTCGCGCCTCGCCCCGACATCCATCCCCCTAGGCCTCAGCACCCCAAAGTCCAACTGCGCAAGCGGCACCGGCGCATCATTCGCATGCTTCCCCGCCATACACAGCAAGTCAAACGCATGGGACTGCGGCGCCGCCGCCACCACCACCACCACCGGATGCGAAATCGAGTGCCGGTGCGCATGCCTCGCCCCCAACGTACCATGCGCCGCCGCCCCCGCCGTCGCATCCCGCGCCTCGTCGAGCACCAGCCCCGAATGCAGAATCGAGTCCATGGTCCCCAGCGCCCAGAGCAGCAGGTAGCCGCGCACGCTCATCACGTCCGTTGGCGACTTGTGGTGCACGGGGACGGTGAAGCAGCCCAGGACGGCGGCGCACCCGTGCTCGATGAGGTGCACCATGCGCGTTGCCACGAACGCGTGGTGCGTGCGGAGCGAGAGCGTGTCTAGCGCCACTTTGGCGCGGAGCGACGGCGACGGCGACGGCGACGGCGACGACGACGACGACGACGACGACGACGACGCTACCGCTGCTGCTGCTGCTGCTGCTGCTGATGCTGCCGCGGCGCTGGGGTGATGTTGTGCAGAGTCGATGCGTGTCTGCACTGGGGTACCTGCCGGCTCGGGCATTTTGAACATCCAGTTTAGCATCTCGAGGGTGTCGCGCAGGAGGAACATGCGGCTTGTGCGGAACAGCAGCCAGATGTGGCAGCGTTTGAGGCTGAAGAAGGAGTGGATTTTCTCTGGGGCGCCGCGTGCTTCGAGGAGCAGTTTTTGCCACAGGGGAGCATAGAGGGGCCGGATTTCGGGCCGGTTAGGGATAAACGCTGGCTTCCAGCGGTCTGGGAGGGAGTTTTCGCGCGCTTGGTAGTCGGTGTTTAGGTCGATGGCGGATTGGAGGATTTCTTGGAGGTCGTGGCGCGTGGTAGGGGGTGTGGCGCTTTTCTTCATTTCGAACCAGCGGGCGTGGAGTTGTGTTTCTCGCCATACGAGGTGGATGACGGCTACGTGGACATCGTTGTATAGCCCGGGCACGTGGGTTTTCACGCTGATGAGGCTTTGGATAGGTATTGGTGGAGGCTTTGCAGTTTGTAAACTGGCTATCAGCTGTTACCAGAGATGAGCTGGTGGAAGTTCACTGAAATGGGTCTGGCTTACCATCTGAGCATATGCCACGTCAAATAGCTTTGCCGCTATTGGATTGCTGTAGAATTGCTCCACTGTTCGTAGCTGGAGCAGTGCGTTTGCGCCGGTTTGATGCGCCGCAAATGTCCCTCGTCGCATGGCGCCGCAAAGATTCTATCCAGGTTAGATTTGTTTGCATATAGAGATGGACACCAACCTCATACAATCCCATCAGATAGACTGCGCACAGCGCATCGTTCGAAGCGGCCTGCTCCTTGTCTGCAATCATGTTGGATAGCAGTTTAATGGCTTGTCCAAACTTCTCCTCTGCCAAAACAGCTGCTCTAGGCACTTTGCATCTGTTGTCAAAATTGGCATAGGACACGGCGTGGACAATGGTTGCCAGACAAGAGTCTGGCGCCGTATGTTGATACAACATAGGTACATAAACAAAGAGCGCTTCTGAAGGCTCCTCTGGTGGTCTGTCCGGATTATCGGGTGCAACAAAGTCGTATATAAACCGCTCATAAGCCAGCCGACAGAGATCTAGTGGCACGGTTGGGGCTATCGAGAGGTCTCGAAAGCTCGGCGTGGGCACTGCTCTTTCTTTCCCCTTAGAGCTGCCTGATATGTCTTGGCCTGACGTATGAGAGGGCCCCGGAATAACAAGCTCCGTGTGACCGCTTGGCAGGTCCGGCAGGTCTTGTTGCGGGGCTCGAGTGTCTGTGATGTCCTTGTTGCCGGAATTGCTTTGGCTGCGCGCCCTCTGGTTAGATTTTGACCTCTTTCTCCACGATTCTTCAGCACGTTGAGCCGCGGCAGCCGTCTGGTTCCGAAAGAGGAGATCCGCTTGGTCCCGATATCTGCACTCCTGGCCTGATTTGCTGCACCGGTCACACGTGGGTTTTGCCTCATTGCACTAGTGGCGAGCGTCAGCCTCGCATTTCCCAGTAACTTGGTTCATGGACTGGGAGCAATCCTGGGACGAAAGTACAAAATAAATGCCACCTGTTTGATTGGCGTGGATGATAACATACCTTGACTTTCCGAGCACGGCACCCTTCACACCCTCGGCTTGGTCGGCCACGATAGGACATGTCAAATGAGTTTTGATTTTGACGTTAAACTAGTAGAAAAGGAACCACTAATGCGACTGGAATAACAGGTTGCACCGAGCAGTACAGGCGGGTATATTAAGCCGCTGGAACAAGCGCACGTCATTGTCGAAGAGTCAAGATATAACTGGGTGGCAGAAAGCTATGTTCATAAGTTCCTCTTCGATTTTAAATCTTGCTTCACAAACGCTTTTTGTGGGGTAGCCCTGATACTTGTATGGTCGAAGAAACATACGGAGGATCTAGTGCTGCCATCTCAACCAGGCGCGCAATCTCGACAGGCTGGACAGCTTTCGAGAAAATAGTTTGCAAGACTCGATATAGATGCCTGCGTGTCGAGAAATGAAATTCCACCCGCAAAAGTGGCAATAGAGTCATGACACTGCCTCACGTTGACGAAGCGGACCATGGTATCGTAGCATGTCGGATGTCAGAGGGCAACGTCTGCCAGGCCTCTTTGCCAAAAACGTCCAATAAAGGGACAGTTCGACGACTTGGCATGTAGCGGCCCGGACCTACTCCGGGCCTCAAGGCTGCTGCGACTGGAGAACGAAACATGTCGTGAAGCCGTCTAGACCTGGTTCTTGGGACGGCAGCTTGCAGCCAACGTCGCGTTTCAGGGTTCAGGGAATGTGACGTTTGGTTCGTTCCGAAAACATCAATCTGCTGTCCCATTGGTTGACCTTCTTCGTATTCTCTTTATTTACCTAAAAGTTGTTTGTGGTCTTGTAAACACACTTCGGCAATGTTTCACATGCGGCGTCGACGTCTACGAACCGTTTCGGTATTCCCTTCCGACCGACCGTAATTGGCCGCGCACCAGAAAAGCACATTCACAACGCTGGATGAAACCAAATCAAGAAACACTTCTACTGACAGCTTTGATCCATCGCTGCTATTGAGATAGTGTTTGGGAACACGAACGCTGCGTTTAAAACTATCCACTTTTCCATCACATGCATTTTCCTTAACTTCGATTCCCTGTGTTCCCAATGTGTTTCTTGGATGTATCCAAACGGGTTATTGTCCCAACTGTGCTATGATCTTCGCATCGCATAATATTGAAGGATCAGGTGTGGGCGAGCGAGTGACTTGGGCTGTGAAGGAGATTCCCTCAAAGATCGCGAATGTATCGGTGAGCGAGGGCGGAGTGTGCAGCCCCCGCCGCACCCATTTATTCCTACTTTTGATTCATGCCTCTTCGTTGACTAAAAAAGCCACGATATTGGGGCCGCATGCATGACTGTAACGAAGTGTATATAGGCTTCTTCAACCAATAGCTCGTTGCCACCAAAGCTACTCGGCCCCGGAAGTGGCCAGTTATGCAGGTGATCAGAAAAGGCGAGGTTTGTGAGATTCGTATTTGTATTGCCTCTCGAATGCATCACCACGGAACCTCACTCTGCCGCAGTTCTGGAAACCTCTTATTGCGTAATGAAGAAGTTGTCGAACCGCTCACTGGTTAGTGTTAGGACCGGCGAGATGACACGCCCAATCACCTGGTACTCCCATGAGAACCTCAGTTCCGCCGCTTTTCGCCTCTATTCCACGGCGGTTGCCCGTTTGGCTTTAAATCAAAGGTGATAAGCATGCACGTTTGATGTATCAGTGTGGAGGCAAATCCAAACAGTCCGAACTTCCCGGTGGGTGACCCCTTTGTCAAGCACACAAGCCGGTAAAAGCACTAGAGTATAGCATGCATCGTGGCACGGTGACGGAAATGCCCTATAATTTGAGGCCAGATATTTTCTCGCGTTTGGGCTCAGTCTTGGTCACGATACGCCTGAAAGTTCAGTGTCCGTGATCGTGAATTTGCGCTCATTGAATTCTCAGTCTAGATGATCCACCACCAATGAAGGCTTCGAAATGTGAGTTTGGCGAGCTTTCCTTGGAATCGATTTGAAGCTGCGTGTACCATCATCTCGTAGGTTGAAGACCTCTGCATCTCCGGTAGGGCATTTTATGCTTTGTATCTCAAGCCGGTCCTGCGAGTATGCATAACAATACCGCAAGTACCATATCGATGAGCATCCCCATACCTAACGGTATAATCATTGCAGCCGTGGATTTCATTGAAGTCGCCGCTTGAGCTTCTCCTACTTCAGTAGTCTTTGTATTATTCAATATGCTTTTGATAGGAATCACCAAAGTTTCAGACCCACTCACAATCTCCACTTTGCTTGAACTCAACATGACCGTCGTGCTGCCCATGACCATTATGCCGCCTGGGCCAGAAAGCGTCATCTGAGGCCCCATAATCAACTTGCCAATGACTAGAGTATACGTTTGAGAGCCGACTGTGATGTATTCTTTTGACATGGGGAAAGTGACAGTTGATGTTCCTTTGTAGTCGATAATCACCACACCTAACGGGTCGATGCTGTATGTTGTGCCGCTTATGACTACGGGTGGATCGCCAGGGCGGAGAGTCTGGCCAGGGCGGACGATAAGGCCTCCAGATGAGTCAAATGGAACAATAGAAGGTCCAATCGTGATGGCTGGGGTAGCAATGTTGAAGGCGGGGACTTTGAATGTTGGTGTTCCTTTGCGATCAGTCATCACGACGCCTGAAGGTCCGATACTCATTGTTGTGCCATCTATTGTCAGCGGGGGTTCGCCTTGTATCGAAGTTACGCCGGGTCATATAATCACCCGACTAGGATTATCGATAGGTAGAATAGACGACCCAACAGTAAGGACTGGTTGATGCGAAATGGCTATAGGGATAGCGAAAGTGGTTGTGCCTTTTCCACCTTCTATCGCGATGCCAGAAGATCCGAAGCTAAATGTAGTTCCATCTACAACCTCTGGATTTTTGCCGGGCTTCAATGTGACCCCGGGTTTGATGACAAGTCCAGTTGAAGGATCCACGGGCACTACAGAACTTCCGATCGTGACTTCAGGTCGAGGGGAGTCAATATGATCAGCTGCCTGTGTTGGAGTAGTTCCACCGTTCACAGGGCCCTGTGCTGGTTGAACAGGTGGCGATTGGTCTTGAATGCTATCGAAGTTCGGCCTTTGTGGTCTTTCGGGTCGTGGTGTGACGATAGGCATACCGCCACCTCCTGGCTGTCCTGGTGCTGCCAGGGTGACTACCGGGTGCACGTCTCCCGCAGTTGGTGTGATTTGCGAGCTGGAAAACATATTTCCTGGTGTTAATGCAATTGGAGGATCGTACGCTGCATACTCGTCGAATCTGCAATTTTTCCAAGCTGCGTCCAGGTCGCGGATTTGCGGAGGCATCAGGATATATGGGTGATATTCACCCGGCTTAACGACTGAGCAACGTTGTGATGTTTCTGTGCCGTATGACATGGCACATATTTGCTGGCCTGAGGAGGCACTCCAAGGGACCGGATCATTGAAGTCATTAAAATTGACGGGCCAGGGCGCAAGGTCCCATTTCACGGGATAGGGTGTCACGGGACATGACTAAGCCTCCATACTATATATAGCACTAGCCTAGCTTAGTTGAGAGATCATCACGAAACAAACCGCCCTTTTGTCAACGCGCGCAACCACGTCATAGTTGCACAAGTTCTGCTAAAGCCACCGCACCGTCGCTTCCTAGAACCACGGCTCTGATAACCGCTACTGCCCCCACAACCACGGCAAGGGCACCACCGACACTGGAAGCGGCCTTACTCCACCTACCGTACTGGCTGCACACGTTTGGAAGTGGTTCTGCGCTATCCTACCGTAGTGGCTACGTACATAAAAGCCCACCCACCCCCCTCTTTTCTTCTAGGCCCACTTCTACACTCACTTCTCCCCATTGCTCCTTCGTGTCGAATGACAACCACCCGAGACACTGTCGTCAGAGCATACAATATCGCATCACTTTACAGTCAGAAGAAAAATAGCAACCGTCAAAATGGGTCGCTAATTTTTTGTGGGAGGAAACTTCAAGATGAATGGAACCAGCAAGTCCATCAAGGAGATTATCTCAAACTTGAACAGTGCAAAGCTCGATCCTAACACTGAGGTTGTCATCGCCCCCCCAGCGCTCTACTTCACCCTAGCCCGTGAGAATCTCCGTCAAGGCCTCGGAGTTGCTGCGCAAAACATCTTCGACAAGCCCAACGGTGCCTTCACCGGCGAAATTTCCGCCGAACAGCTCAAAGACAGTGGCATCACATGGACAATCCTGGGTCACTCAGAGCGCCGCGTCATCCTACAGGAGGACGATCAGTTTGTTGCATCCAAGACCAAGGCGGCGCTGGATGCTGGTCTGAGTGTGATTCTGTGCTGTGGCGAGAGTCTGGAGCAGAGGGAGGCAAACAAGACGATTGAGGTTGTCACCACCCAGCTGAGGGCTGTGGCAGATAAAATCAAGAGTTGGAATAAGATTGTGGTTGCATACGAACCCATTTGGGCGATCGGCACCGGTAAGGTTGCGACTACTGAGCAAGCACAGGAAGTCCACAAGGCTATTCGCGAGTGGCTCAAGGAGGCCGTTTCCGATGAAGCTGCCGAGAAGACCCGAATTCTGTACGGTGGCAGTGTGACAGAGAAGAACTCGGGCGAGTTGGCCAAGCAGCCCGATATCGATGGTTTCCTCGTTGGTGGTGCTAGCTTGAAGCCTGCGTTCGTTGACATCATCAACAGCAATCAGGCATGAATGCATAGCAGTGAAGCGCGATTGTGAAGAACGCAACCTAACCAGGCATCACAACCAAGACCATAGGCTCAGCGAACTCCGTTACAACAGCAGCAAGCCCCACACAACCAACAGGCGCACCCGCCTCATACAGCAACCAGGACTACTAGGGACGAGCACTACCCCTACCCCCATCAGCAGACAATGCCGCCACCGACTCAAGGACCCGACTCTGCATCTGGAGCCCCAGGCTATTCGCAATCCCATCGTGGCGGTGCCCGTCTTACTCCGGCAGAGTTAAAGATAGCTGACGACAACGCACGCAAGCACAAAAGTCCCGGCTCATTGATGTCGTTGCCGGCCAAGAGTATAGACTCATTGCGAACATACCATTAAAATAGCATGATGTAGAACTGCAAGCGCTGCAATAGGGCCTTATTGGCTCAGTATTGAGGACCTGATAGAGGTCGTCCATTGACCAGTAAGACGTGACCGCTGACGAATAACTTGTCTGCAGTGCCAAACATTCATCAAACGGAATCGTACAATTTGGTAAAGGATCCGATGGGGGATCATCGTACGTGGTGTACGATCGTGTACTGACGTCAATGTATATAGATGTGGATATTTCAGTTGAGACGCTTCCTGCATAACATATGGTTCCACAGGTCTGCGTGCATTGATAATGTTCAGAGGAGAAAGTCGTTAAATCCCACTCCCAGGACCATGAATGGGTGTAGGTTTTGATTGGCCCCGTTCTTATAATCCCACTCGGACTGTAGAGATTGTATTCGTATGCCTCATAACTTGCCTGGCAGGCATTTTTTGTGTTGTTTGCAGTGCCATTCAGCGTGACATTCGGATATAGCAGACTTGTGGGATGCAGAAGCGGCGAATGCGTAATGGTGGCATTTAGAGAGGCCGAAGTGGCATTCCCTTTGAGTGGTAACGTATTTTTAGTTGCGTTAAATGGAATAGGGAGAGCGGTCGCATTTGCTAGTGTCAAGGTCGTGATCGCGTTGACCAAGGCAGTCGATGTGGAAATATTGAAAGATGGCGAAGACGCGGTCCTATTCACGAAAATCGACGAAGTACTGGAGTTCAAGAAATGTCCAATAGATGATGTATCTAAATTGTTTAGCCTCGCAGTATAATAGTATTCGCCGAAGAAACCAACTAGAAAACAATTGTGCCTTTGACATGCCAAATAACATCCAGGCCACGCCCGACCGTGCCACTCGCATCCTTCGAAATCACGGCCGCGCAAAAAAGGAGCGACTGTGGCAACCCCACGGAGAGCCAACATTGCAGCGCCCCGCATAATAAAGAGGATTTCTCGAAGACTCGCTTGCTGGGGCGAGATGCAGTGTTCCTTCCGCCCCCGTATTACGATAATTAGATTGGAACGGCTTATGCACATGAGGTTCAGGGGTCCTGATTGGCTAGCCCTAGGGTTATTCTTCAGGGGAATGGTCAAAGACGGTATCAATGCAATTGAGCCAGATTAGCGAGTGGACTGTGCTTGAGCCGACAACCTGTCAAGGGTCAGTGCATGCCCCGAGATATGTGTTGACTGACATGGGTTGACAAGCACAACTGTTGCATAAATGTGTCCTATGGTCCAGGCCAAGCAGGGGGCACCAGGTACAGCGGTCACCAGGCACAGCGGTCCAGCGGCTCGATCTCAGCTAGGCAACATCCATATCTACAAGGACTCCCTGGCTGATAACCCCATGTTGCTCTTTCCCGATTTCCCAACAGTTTAGCACGACGGACACTCCCGTGCACGATCTCTTTGCCCCGATAAACTTGGGTCGGTTGATTTTTAAGTTTATGGCAAACCCGGGCGTATCAATTAATGCCCTTGTAAGAGAATTTGCCGTTGTTCGGTATATTCGTTTATTCTCAAGGCATGAGAAAATAATGATAGGCTTCCAACATGACGAAAAGAAGCGAAACCTTGCGACTTAAACAGCCATAGCACTCGATATGCCCTGTTACAATCGCACCACCAAACCTCACAACAGCACAAATTCAAACAAAAATATTCGTATTAAAGGGTACTAAACCGTACATGAAATAGCGCTCACAAAACCGCCCTCATAAGCCATATCACTTCACTACTCAACCACCCGTTCAAATACCCAGACCCCCAACGCAACCACATCAACCCCACCAAAGCAAACCTCAAATATGATCATGACCTATAAACACAATTAGCACGACTCCCAAACCAACTTGCTTCCAATCTCAAACTTACGTCCAAGCGCCCTTCCCTTCTTTCCCAAAGCCTTGGCCTCACTCTGCTTCAACTTCGCCAACCGTGCCTCCTCCGCCGCCTCGCGCTCCAGTCGGTGCACGTGCTCTCTTGCCTCTTTGACCGCGTGTTTCGCTGCATATAGCGCGCGGTCGGCTTCGCGTTCTGCGAGCTCGGCAGATTTGAGGCTTTGGGTTGCGGCGTGGATAGAGGGTCATGCGAGGAGCGGTTGAACATGCCCGAGGTGCGCTTAGGAGAGGTGCTGGTGTGGTGTGTTTTGGTAGTGGTGGTGGTGTGGTGGGTGGAAGGGGACGAGGAGCGGCGGCGAGAGAAGAGGGAGGCTTTGCGGGTGGGCGTGGTTGTTGTTGTTGTTGTTGGGGGTGGGGTTACTTCGCGGCGGGAACTGAAGAGAGGCATTGTGTTGGTAGTAGTGGGGATTGTGAGAGAAAGAGTCAACTAGTACGGATGCTTGGGATGAGTTTTGAGCGTCTTGAACTTGGGAATTGAAGATGGGGGTTTTGTGGGGCTGCGATGTGATGTTTATATGCGATCCGAGAATGACATAGGAGTCTTGGTGTGGCCAGGAATCAAGATCACAGAGCATGACGTCAAGGGCTCCCAGAACGAGGGTAGATCGTCCAGTGCAACACATGAATGTTGCAAACACATCGTCATCGTTCATCAAACGTACAACAATGGACACACAAGATATGAATCGATTGCGACCGATGTTGGAGGATATTTTGAAGACTGAGCTGGTTAAGCAACCGTTGAGTGGATCCTTTGACCCACTGGAGGCTTGGTGCTTGGTCTACCAACTTTATCCAGCACTAGTGAGCTTAATCGCACTTCGAGAACATGGAGTGCGCCGTCTTATCCGGTCAAAAATCCAAGTTATGTGCGTGTACTACTATTCTATAATTGACATCAGGCATTTTAAACTACATTTACAACTCCGACGCGAGCGCTCGCGCGCAGGTTCTGCGATACAATACCAAGAACGCCTACCATGCGACAGATTCTATGCGTATGAAAGGATCAGGTACACTGCACAGGTGCACCTGTGCCCATTGCTAGCTTTTCCGTAGTTTTGATGATCGAAATGACCATAACCGAACACCCAAACGCCACGACCGCCATTGCGAGATACGTTTTCGGGCCCTTTTTAGACAACTTGATGTAACATAGCGGAGGAAGAATAAAGGCCAATGCGCATGCTGAAGTTGCGCCAAACAGCTCAAACACGACGCCGAGGTCGCAGGTTAAGAGAGAAAGTGCGAGCGCCGAGACGACTAGGGATGTCGAAAATATCAGATGGCGGTTGGGATGAAACGGCTCGTCTGGGAACCAATAGTTGTTCATCACTTCTCTGCAGACAAAGGCTTCAAGAGGTAATGTTGTGAGCATATTCAGCCCAAAGAAAAGACGGGCAACATTCACCATCAAGTTGTCCTTGGGGAAATTGTTTAGCACATTGCCGAGAGTCTTGTCTCCAAAGGTCAAATAGCCAGAGAGAGCCATGACGAGGCAAGCGATCAACGAAATACTAGTGCTGTAGTGTGTGACCCGGGAAAAACGGTCAATGGTAGGCTTACGAAGGGAGCCATAAATCAAAAGGCTATTGTGATGGCACACAAACGCAAATGATATCACCCCTATCGCTTCAAAGATGCCAGAGTGAATGATAAGGGAGCCGCGGAGCTGACCTCTCGATTCAGGCGGAACGCGCCATGCCTGGGTCACGATAGTCACGATGATGACACTCATGCTGATCAAGGCGAAGCCACTGGCTTTGGCAAGCTGTGACATGTTAGCCAGGGCGATGCGTTGGGCTTTGGGGTGTAGGTGCCTTTGCAATATCTCGATAAAGGGAGAGGGGATATGATATTCCGAGAATGAGAAGGACCATGACGGCGCGGCGGTCAGTAAGAAGCCAGAGGAATGACATGTTGGACAGCGATGGAAACAAAGCGTCCATGACTTTGGGTATAGTGTCGCCTACAATGACGCAAAAGGCAACCATTCCGCCAAATGCGCTGTCTTTGGTCAGTACGTAGACCTGTATCTCCACATGGGTGAACCTACAAAAGCCATTGTGCTAGCGAAATTGCGACCAGGCCTGACCTTCCAAAGCAGTGTTGTACGGTAGCCTGGAAAGAGTCGGTGCCACTGAGCTTTGAGTTGATGACTATCAGTCGGATAGTCCAGTCCACAACAATGGTGAGTCCAACAAGAAGCACGGTGCCTGTAACGAGGCCTGCGTTGCGGAAAGCATAGGGTTGTCCTATGATGCCGGCTCCTCTGCGTCTTATTAGAACGTGTCACGGATTCCCCCAAGGGCACACCTTACATTATACTATTGGCCATGTTCATGAAAGCGCTTCGCATTCCGCTTCGCGGCCTTGCGCTCTCCAGGTAATCTTCTGGGTCAAAGGCCTCCTCGGCGACCGTGACACTGGGCGCTTCGATGCCGGTCAGCAGCGGGAGTCGCTGCACCCCTTCCCTGCCAGAGCGCCCATTTGCACTCATGTAGTCATCTCCTTCCAGCTCTATCCAGTCCTCGCCCCGTGCATCGCCGCTGGGGTTCGATGGGCTCTCTTCAAAGCGTACACGGTTTGGAGTTCTTGGTGCGCCGTCTGGCCGAGGTTGTGCGAAGGACGACTGCCGTTTCTGGCTGAAGCCATTGGGTCGGGAGCCCGGCGGCGCTGGTGAGGTCGAGGTGGCTCGGGAGGAGGACGGAGAGGGAGACAGATGCAGTGGGCTGGGTCTCCGATCTGGCTCAGGTTCAGAGTCGCTGTCGGACGGATGCTCGTGCAGGAGCTTCTGCGACTCGCTCATCGTGTCATCGTCCAGGTGTAAAAGGACAGCGAGTGAAGCTTTACGGGTGATGTAAGCGTCTCTGAACTTTCCGGTACTGAGACGGTAGACCCCTGCACGGCTGGTATTTGCCGAAAGGGGACTAGCGTGCCCACATATTCTTCAGCGCATCAATCTGTTCCTATCCGAATCAAGACTCTGATGGGACTGCAATGTTCATTGTAGAAGTGTTCTGTAGAGGAGGATCACCATTTCACTGATAAGAGCCTTAGAAAATACCGCCTCAATCTTGCATTGCTTGCTGCTGTATGATCTGCCTCGCACAACACGACCTCGAAGCAAATGAAGCGCTTTCAATGCCATGCGAGTAAATGCTACTAGGATTTAACTGCTGTTTGATCCAACCCTGATTTCCGTCCACCAATAGGTATGTGCAATGAAAAACGCTTCTCATTGTTTCTCACCATGTCTTCCAGGGCCATATGTCTTCAAAATCTTAGAGTAACATGCATTGTTACCGATACTTAAAACAGTCTAGCCCGCATGAGAGAAGCGTGATTCATAATCTATCCTCTATGACCCCATAACCCATCGGTAAAAAAATTATTCACAAGCAAATACTTGACAACGTCAGCACACATCTCTCTCTACAACACAACTTCACAGGACTGGATAAAAATAGCTAATCGGTACATTTGCCATTGAGCACTAAATATCGCCGATATTGTAATGGACCAGCACGAGCCTTTTGCCATTCCAACATATGACCACAATATTCTGTCGATAAATTCACTGGAAGACTACGAACTGACTGCAGTGTATCTGCCCGATTCTATTCGAGATAAACATTGTCTCTGATTACGCGCCACCTCTTTTTTGGAACAGTGCGGTAGAGTTGTCGACTTACATTCATTCAAATGTTTAATAAAGGCGCAAAAGCCATTTGCAAGGAATAGGTGTGAATTGAAAAGATTCCTCGCCTCATCCTGTACCAAAGTTATATTAACCACCAACAACTCAGCCATCCATATCCTTGCCATTCATTCCAATCTCACACCATAACTTGGTATGAAACATTTAAAATTTGTGGAACACATTACGATGTAACGCCAGGCTCATTGAGTGTTGAGCAAGAGCCATTTGCACAGCATGCGGGGGGATCCGGAGTGCAGCTGCTTCCGTTGCGATCGCAAGCTCTGTTGTTAGGATCATCGGTCTCCGAGTCGAAATCAGACCAGTCTTGGTTAGCATCGTTGTCGCGTTCGTCTCGCGGGCCAGAGAAAGATTTACTGCAAATCTCTGTGAAAGCAATTTCCTACGATGAAGCCAATCAACAAATGACAACAAAAGCCGTTCGTGTCATAGAGAACTTACTAGAGCAAACTAGACATATGTGTCTGTATTGACAATCGTTTTCTTCCGTTGCTCCTCATCGTCGTTGACAGCAAGCACACGACACTCTGAAATGGAAAATATTAGCCTAGAATAGACCTAATATAACTAACGGATCCGCTTACGATAGGTGCAATAAGCAACATCACCGATATGTAAACCAACAGCGTCCTTGCCGATTCGAGGGCAATGCCTATAGAATGCGGCTAATCTCACTTTTAGTCTTGCCGTCTTTTTTTGTGTCACAAAATGGTGTAGCCCCATCGGTACCTGGAATTTGCTCATCTGTTGGCTTCCAATAATCGTCTGTGAAGACAAGGAGACTGTAATTCGTCTCGAGCCGGTGCCGTCTGTATTTTCGCCGATCAAGTTCTTATAAACTTGCCTGATAATTTCGCGGCCATTGTCACCAGAGTTCTTATCACAGAACCAGTATTCGGGATTTGGCTTGTGTTTGTCGTCATCCATCTTCTCCAAAGCCTTCGCAACGACGGTGACAGCGTCTTTGAGACCCTGGGTCAACTTGTCCTTGTGGCTTTGGTCTGAGATATCGTCTAAGTTATGGAGTGCTCGCTTGACAGCCCAGACGGGATTTAGATTACCGAACTGGAAATTTCTGTATACATCTTAGCAGGAAGACGACCACAAGGAAGATCCTGCCTGATATGAGCCGCCCGCAGCCTACGCCGGAGCGGTTTGGCGGCCAGCGCATCCGAGATCGCCATTGCTAGGCTCATTCGCTTCTTTAAAAGATAACTTAGGTCGCCGAGTTCACGTCGCGGAAGAGTATAAGCCAACATGACAGGTTTATGGTCAGGAGTTGGGAAAATGCACTGACGATATCATTATTTACCAATTGTCAAGACGTCCGCGATCGTATTTACGCTCTGCTTGGTCTCGTCGACCCTAAAATCGCCATTTCCTCTAGTTATGCGGCATCTCCGGAAGAGATATTCAGGGTAGCTATCGAATACCGTCTCCCTCCCGACTTCTCCGAATGCAGCTTCTAACGCTATACTCTTCAAAACTGCTTGAGTAATTTTAAGTAGTTTTTGTTCAAGCTGATATTTCTCTATACGTAAAAGAGAGGAAACGCATGACGCGAGGGACTCCAGCTATATAGTGTGGCATACTAGGATGCTCATAAAGTAGAGGGTAGGTGCTGACCCGTGGTCGGTGAGATGAGTTGAATATTCAGGCTTGAGTAACTACATGACGAGCTGGTGCCCGTCCCTATCTCCCCCATCCGATCCCACTCCGGGCCCCCTATAGAGCCGCAACGCTGGCATAATACTCCCGATCACGTGCGTTTCTACTAAACGACAGTTGCCGAATAGTTGCCTGGTGGGTTGAGGCGTAGGTCCCCACTACTCAAAAACCCCCATGGATCACAGAACGACTTCATTTCCGGTACGGAGTCCAGGTTAAAGACCCGAACCAGCATTAAAACATCCTTGGGGATGCCCTGCGTTTCTATCTGTGCACTCAGGGAAAGACTGCGTGACTACATTGCTTCTTGCCAGCCTCTTCTGCTTCCTCGAGGTGTGGAATCGCGGCTGCGAGAGCCAGCACTACAAGACATGTACTTACGTATTCAAAATCCCCCGGCGTCCAGATAAACCGTTCTGCTAGGGGCCCCTTGGTGCTCTTGACCTCGAAGTGCCAAGTGGGCGGCGTGCTTGTCCACCCGCGGGCGGCGTCGATGCCCGACCGTGACGCTATTGTCGTCCATACGGCCTGCTTGTCTTTGAGGGTGAAGGACGACATCTTCTTGCCGTTGCGGTTGTACGGCGGGAGCCGGGCACTCTTACTCCGGAAGGGGCTCGTCCAGTGCTCCTCAGGCAGGTAGTGCTCCTTCATCGTTTCCTCTAGAAATTTCGAGAACTAATGAGTGAAATTACGTTAGCACAGAGATCGCAGATGAAAGGTCGGAATTTAACACTTACGAATTCCTCCCCTTTGAATGCTAAATCTGGGTCGATAGCACCGTACCCACCCATAAAGCTTCTTGAGGACAGCCGACTTGGGACGGATATTCGCATGCCATTGCCCAAACCCATACCATCTAGGCCGCCTGAGCCGTTGAATGCACTATCGCCATCACCGGTTGCGGCTTGACTATTACTCCGCTGGCCGTGCTTGCCATCGCTACAAAAAATCTGGAACAGACTCGAGGATTCAATGTTCGGCATCGCCCGCCGCTGGAGCCGGCGGGGTGGGGACTTAAGCCATTCCTGATCGCCTTCTTTATCCTCAGGATACTCGACAGGTATGTTGGCGCGCCGGAATACAGTAGCAATCTTGTCAAGTTTCGGCTCGGTAATGGCGATGAGGAGAAGGTACATGCCTTCCTGCCGCCGGTCGATACCGGTGAAGGCGGCGAGGTTGCAGACGAGCTCATCTGGGTATATTTCCTGCTCCAGGTAGCCCTCACGGAGGTAAATGTTTAGGCCGTCGTCCTGTGGGGTGAGCACAACGCTGCCTGGGCACTCGCGGCTCTCGACTAGTTCACCGGAGCATCTGACGACATATTTTTGAATAACCTGAGCGGCAGTGTGCACTTCAATGTTGTTGAGCTGGCGGATCACCTCCCTGGTCTTCTTCTGGTCTACGCACGATCGAGGTACCAACCTGCCACGTGTCAGTTGCTTTTGACCTTCGGGGTGCTAGGGGGCAGCGATTTGGCAACTTACCTTGTCAGGAACTCGGATTTGGCCCGAAGAGCCTGTGTGTGAACCTGGCTGAATTGCGACTGACCCACGATTCTCGGCTTGCTCATTGCGGCCCTACTGAGTCGCTTCTTGTCTAGACCTAGCAAGTTCAGAATCCTCTCGATGCGGTGGATACTATCGTTAGGCACAGACAGCAGGGGAATGATGCCGCCGAAGCTTTCCCTGTGCAGCTCCGTGTCCGCAATGAACCAGTCAAAGTCAGCTCTAGCTAATGCTAGGCGATTAATCTTGTTGATGTCCTTCGTTGTGCTGAGCGGCCACACCTCCCCCAGCTTGAGAGGCTCGAGTTTCACGGTGTATGTCTTGTCTTTCTCGAGAAACTTGTCTAGCTCTGCAAGCACATCCCGGATGTAGTCCACCGGATCGTCCTCTCTGTAGCTCAGCACCTCGAGTACGAGTTCTTCCATCGACGCGTCGTTAAGACCAACTACTTCAGTGAGAAGGCGATGGCACAGTGGGTAGACGGTTTTCAAGGCAAAGTGTTGTCGCAGACATGGTGGGCCGCTCCAGAGACACTGCTTCAACATCACCCAATCGTACTCGCTCGCCTCGCCAGGCTCTCCCGTCTGGCTCATGCTCAGTGGGACTAACAGAATCGATTTCTTGTTGTGAAAATAGTTTCTTGGTCGGTCAGCTTCAGGTCTCTCTCGGGCACATTCTCTGGGCAAATGGTCTGGGGCCGAGGAACTTACTTGACGGTGGCCTGATCGTCCATGAACCATGCCTGAATCTGCTCTAGGATAGACGAGACCTGCTCCAAACGACACTCTGTGCCCACAAGGCTGTCCAGAGAGCGGAGGTAGAACTTGACGTCGTCCTTGACGCCAACGCCCAGATGGCGCAGGTGGTACCACCGCGGGTGGTTGGGGTCGGGCACCTTGAGAAACAGCACCTGGCCGTCTTGCCTGGTTACCAGCTCCTCGAGCGGGAGGAACGTGTCCTTCAGCTTGCAGACCCGGCCATCGTTGCTGAGAACCTGCATTGTGGACAGCTTCAGCTTCAGCTCGTCGTAACATGCCTGTTCCTCCAGGTCCGATCCATTGTAGCTGCAATCAGAAAGCCAGCGGCTGTAAAAAACCCAATGTTCGCACATCAGATACAGCATATCGAGCCACGGCCACTGTTGGAGGAGTAACTCGAAGTGAGGGTGCACCACAAATATTTTCCTGTGTGTGCTCTTGTCCCAGCTCGTGATGGAGACCATATGTGGTATGGAAAACACACCCAGGTTAGCCTGAAGCCAGTTGTACCAAGCTGTCGGGTCCTTGGTGTGGGCGGAGAGGTATTCCGGGTGGATGAACTTGTGAATGGCCCGGCTGCTGGCGAAGAACTTGGTAGCAGAGTAAGGAATGTCATGGCGGTCGATATACAGATTGCAAGAGGGTGAGCGGCCATCGTCTTCAGTCGCCATCCAGAAGAGATCAAAGCCTTGTCGTTGCCACCCAGTTTCGAAGAGGAAGAGCATCTGCGAGATGAGATCCTTCCGAGAGACACTCGCTGGATCGAAGTTCTTGTCTGCGTGCTGCAGCAAGATTAAATGTATGATTTCTGTCATATTGAACGGCTTCACCCCGAGAAGGCCGTACAGGTTGTGACGGGCCTGACTGTTGATTACATCGGCGTGAACTACCAGTATGTCGATGCCCCCCGGTAAAACCCAGGAGACGGACTGGCTAGGAAATAAAATCTTGTTTTCTTTCGCGCGAACCCATTGGCCCGTCCGAAGTTGGATCAGTGGGAGGTCCTTGAGCTGCTCGAGGAGGTCTCTGGGGAACGTCGCCAAGACTGTGGCTAGCTGAGAATGCCATCTGGCAGACTTCTGTCTGAAGCTATCGAAAGACGACTCTAGTATGATCCTCAGGTCAGCCAAAAACTGCCTCTCGTCCATCTTCTGCACACCAATCAATTTGAGGTGCTGAAAGTCCTCGCTCGCGTACTTTGGTGACAGATATCGCCTCTCCCGGTTGCCTGTCAGAGTGAAGGGCGCTCCTGATTCATCGAGGAAGCGGGCCGGGATAAAGGTCAGGTCTTCGGGTTTAGCCCAGTCGCCGCTCCAGCATTTGAGGACTGCCTCGCAGCGAAGCCTCTGAAGAATCGAGTGCTTTAGCGGCGTGAAAAAGTTAGTGATGGTGGGCTTGAGGGGGAGGTACCGTGGCCAGAGGTACTGCATAAAGTCCCTGGTTTGGTTGAATCTCTGTATGGAAGCGATGAAGGCATCGGCCACTTGGTCGCGAATAGTCTTGTTCCACTTCGAAGAACTGTCGACATCTTCGCGACTGGCGACGAGAAGAAAATCTGCGTGGATGAGAAACTAAGCACTCGTGAGCGAAGTCCTGATCCTCGGCCTAATTAAGAGAAGGTGGCAATTACCTTGAAGCCGTAGTCACGAATCGGGAGGAAGGCAAAGACGTGTTGGGAGCGAGTAATGGGTTGGCGATTATCATCCAAAGGGAATGCCAACAGTGTGTCTGATTCTGAAATACCGCTACGCTTGGCCTCGCCCTGCAGACCCGTAGCCCTATGCTTCATTACGACATAACTGATAGATTTTGTATCTTGGGAGAGTCGGAGACCTTCCAGTCCATTAAACTTGTGCTCGCTCCTCATGAGACTTTTCGCCCAGATGTTGTCAGCCGACTCGAAAATGTTGATGTCTATTCTCTTGAGGCGTCAAAGGAACATGAGGAGATGGGGGTCTAGGCTCTTTAACTCATCAACAAGCTCTTGCGAGTTGTAGTCTTGCGAGTTGTAGTCTTGCGATAGCTGGAGATAAAACGAAGCCCAGCCTGTACGTCTCTGTCCCGGTAGGCGGTCGAGGATTGGGGCGATCATGCCAAGCGGCTGACGCTTGTCAAACTTGAAAGAGTAGTCGTTTGAGGAGACCCAGACGACATCGGCCACTTTAAACACGGCTTTGAAGCCAATCCCCTTCTCGCCAACGTAGCCGTGCTGATCCTCATCTGGTACGGACTTGGAGCTGAGCCCGATGCTACAGATCGCTTCGACGTTCTTCCCTGAGAAACCTACCTCGTTGCAGTCGACGCGCATATGGTTGTTGGTGCACGTCAAGTGCAGCGTCGGAAGAGTGCCTTGTCGATAGTGATTGTCATCGGCATTCTGAATCAGTTCCATGAGAAAACGGGTTGACTTCTGGTAGAGTTGCTCTGATAGCCTGGTATAGAGTCAAGATCAGTCGAAAATCGCCTTTATCAGAACAGATGCTAAGCGGAATGGCTCTCCTTACACTTTCGTGGCCGCCTCCAAGTCCTGGATGATAGCTCGGGGCATGCTGTTGTTGTCCAAGCCTTTGGCCTGCCGGATCTGATGAATGTGCTTATGGGCGGCATTTTCGAAAATCATTCCGACTGATGCGTCGCAGAAGGCAATTGAATGGAATAACTCAGGCTTGATCTAAGCAGGAGATGTCTTATAACAAGGTAACCCCGCTAACTGTCAAATGGGAAGTCCGTGGTGACGATATCGCCGGCTCTTAACTACGACGACTCCACAACCAGGCTGCCAAGTCCAAGGCCTCAAGGCGTTACCGGCGAGCTCATGACAACGTGTTTTATCAAAACAAACCCAGGCGTCTTCTACGCACCTGATATCACTTCACATGACAATGTGCTGGGCCAATGAAACGAAGGATACACTACTCTTTCTGGTTCACCGGCCGCCTATGCACAGTGTTTTCGCATGGAGCGCATCCCTATCAAAGTTTGGCGAATCAGGGCATAACTGTCAGTGCAACCTAGAGCCGTAATTTGTCAAATTTTGATAGGGATGCGCTCCGCCATGCAAAGGCACTGTAGAGACGCGGTGGCTGCCTTCAACCTGATAGTGCTTGGCGGGTAGCTCTCTGCCAGCTGCTGCGATACTTTTATTTTATTTTATTTTTTTCGTATTTCGCCAGCTAAGCCCAAGCGCCTTCAGCTCCCCAGTGGCTTATTCGGTAAAGTTATTAGTGCCTCAAGGCTAGAACTGATAGCAATGATGAGATCTAGAAATCGTTCAATGGCCGGCATTGTATGTTGACTTCAAACAATTCATGCCGATTGCAGCCAAAGTCCGGCGTGTGATTGTTGAGTCAGCCTCGCATGATGGGGGCGAGGGTGGAGGCGGAGTTAGCCTGGAGCGGCTGGTTGGAAGCCTCCCTCCTGTTGCGGTAGTGGATTGCATATTGGTAATTGTTGACGTGGCTAGAGTTGAGACTTTTTTGGTGGATGTATCTACATTGCCTTCGCATGGTGGAGCGCATCCCTGTCAAAGTTCGACGGATTACGGCTCTGGATCACACTGGTTGTTAGGCTCTGATTCGCCAAAATTTGATAGGGATGCGCTCCACCATGCGAAGGCACTGTAGGTGCTTCAGCTACATTCCGTTTTAAGGCGTATTAAATATTGTCGTTGAAGTTCAACAACAAAACGCTTCCATAAGCCGATGACTAGAGAAGTGGTTAGCGGCCCTCACAACATTTGGTGGCGAACGCTGAGGCCCCAGGGCTTACCAGCCCCCGTATTTCCCTCCAACACTTGTACTGTGTAGCGCGCTTTTTGCCTCAGAACTTGACCGGTGGGCGTCATCTGAACGCTATCACTGTGGGAGGCTTCTCCAGTCTGAGCCTCTGTGAAATCGTGAGCCTTGCTTCGCGAGCCAACTCCCCTCCCCTCCCTAAGACCGACCGCCTGGTTTTCAATTGCTTAGCATATGTGCTTGGGATCGCAATGCCCAGCACTAAACTGGCGATTCTTTCCATCATGACCTCGACGGCTGGTGGCTCCCCCAACCAAGTGCTCTGTCGTGGCAATTCGGTACCGGTCAAACTATGGAGGTAGCCGTGTCGGTGTTGGCAATTGCCCAGGCCTCGTTCAAGACATCGAAAGCACTCCACGACCCAGCTGACAGATATCAAAATGCTAGGCCCATCCTCAATTCACTGCGGATTCAAACAACCACTGTCGCCTGGTCCTTGCAATCGCTCCATCTCATCCTCGATCTAAAGGGATATTATAGCTTCGCAAGGAGCTGCGCCTCAAGAGTGCGACGCTTTTTGAGCTCGAGAGTGTGGGAGAGATGATGACGAAAAAGGGAGCAAATATATCGTCCTCGAAGCTCTCTGCTGCTACTACATTATCCAAGCTATTGGCTACGTCTTCTTGATGAGGGGCTTCACTTGCACCCGTCGCCTGCTTAGGGGCTTCACTAGGCAGATTCTGCCCGCTAGCATGCGAGGTCTGTTCACCCTGTTTATGCGAGGTCGTTGGGCCACGAGCCGATTCTGCCGACACCATGACCTGTGGCTTGATTATCACTTGAGTTGCGTCAAGTGCATCTTCCCCGTCAGTTGATGCAAGGTCCAAAACCTCCGCACTTGGCCGAGGTCTTTCTCTTTACGATAAACCATAGCCGGAATGAAGTAGTGGATATGCCGTAGAAAGGTGATCATGTCGGGCGCAACAATTGCCAGGCCATCGTCCTCACCGCCATATAACGATGCCGCTCGGGGTGGCCTGATTTCGGTAAGCGGCTCTGGATCGCTTTCAAACATAATTTGCTTCTCGACCCAAGATTGAATCTAATCTGGTATCGAGGGAAAGAAGGGTAGGCGATTTCTGAGGCCTCTGAGACTCGAGATTGCGTTGCATTGGAAGAGTATGCTGTACTTCGACGAAACAACGTCGAAGGCGCAATCCCGGTGATCGAAGCTAAATTACCACCTTCAGATGGCTTGATGATACTAGGGATGTGGAGGTGCGATTGCGGTACTGCAAGGTGTAAGCAGTCACTGATGTCGAGGTAGGTATCTTGAACAGAGGATCCCATTTACTAGAAACCATGCTATTCGACCGGACCGAGCTTGTCCTCGAGATGGCATCTTAGTACTGATGAATCGCTCGCACCATCCTCGCATCCCCCGGTGCCAGACATAACCGACTTCTCTTCACCCAAAGCTCCAGCGGTGAAGCGTTCCAAAAGAATAGCACTCGACGATGGTTTACTAGATAAATCTCTGCGTACAGAGTCGACGACGTTGCCGAGGGACGGGCTCCGCTTCAGCATCTTTTCTACGTCACGGTGGTTTGGCTGCACAACGTCTCGGAGCTCCCTGAACTGGGCGTGCAGCTCGGCAATTCCTCATCTACCATGTAGATTTAGTCATGATGAGTCCTCTCATTTTCCGACTGCACTCGACAATAAAAATAAGAAATGAAGAGAGAAAAAACACACACTTAAAAACACGGCATAATCGACATTATCGCAACGTGGGTGCCCAGGAGAGTCTGCAACAGATCCTTCATAGAGGCTCCTTTCCACAGCCATTTCGCTTTCGTTTTGTTGTTCACGCTGCCTGGAGCATCAATATCTCCGACGAGGCTGATGATTTCCGTGTCGAGACAAACTAGTATTATCTCACACCCAGCTATGGCCACATAAAGGTTTCCCTCTAACTCGGGCAGCTCCTTAGACCTTTGCTTGACCAGAGGCGAGGCTCGCAGGTCCGTACTGCTTGTCCCCAGCACAGTTCATGCTAGAGCCGGAGCCCGACCCGCCTCCCCAACAGTGAGGTAATAGGAAGGAGAGTGAGAGCTGACAGTTCTTCGCCGCACAGCAGCAGCAGCAGCACCTCTGACGTTAGTAGCTTGTCGAGCGCGACCTTGCCTAGTGTGCCCCTTCAAGAGACCGATACACATCTGAGCGGCTTGAACCCAGCTCTAGACCTGACAAGTGATTCTTCGAGTAAAACTAGCAACGAAGCGCACCCTTCCAGCGCTCTCTCCGACGGGCGTGGTTCCTTTGACGTTATTAGCCCGTCGGACTTTGGCCTTGACGAACAAAAAGACATGGGCATCTCGGAGTCCCTCTGGTCCCCCATATGACGGACCGTAATTTTTGTAACCTTGATAATCACTGTCGACACGCGCAAGTCGTTTGAAAGGTCCGAAAACAGGGATTGATATACGCTTTGGACTTGATCCGGTAGATTGCTACAGTCAGGATAGTCTCATCCTCTCTAACGATTCGGGGATCTCTATGCCTGAAGCACTTTAATCCAGGAATATGTCATCTGCGTAAATGGTTGTAGCACTTTTGGGGATTGAGGCTTGAGCATGCTTCTGCTTCTTTTCTGCTTGCCAGACCAAGCATATGTAGGAATCGAAGGGCTTGACCGTAATAGCGACAGCGTAAGCAGCAGCGCCTGTATTGATCGAGGTTTTGAGAGTTCATTGGAAAACCTGGCGGGCCGTTTAGATGATGCTAAAACGCGTTTAAATTCAGTGCGAGCGTCAGGTGCTGCTCCCCCAGCCTATGATGAGCAATGTTGCGCACAGGTGTCAAGCAACGCGTGGATCTGGGATGCGGCGAGGCCCGAGGCGCTGAGGCCGAAGCGGTAGAACTGGCCGCGTGGCGCAGCGCAGCGCAGGGACCGAATCAACCGATTGGAGTTCTAGCTCTGCGCATGCCTGTGTCTACGTTCTTCCACCACCATGGCTCGGCACACTCGCTCCTCGACTGGCCATGGCGACTCAGGGGATGCAGAAATCACAATCGCCGGGACCATAAAGACTCGCTTTCACGAATTGCATGAGACGTCGTACTATCTACGTGAGTAATCTAGTCATAATGCTGCCCATCATGCGGATCGTTGCTTTTCTAGAGCTCGTTCCGAATACTAGTAAAAATTACTCTAAAATGGATGCAGTCACCGATTTTGATGATATGATTCTTTACCTACGATAGGCTGGTCATGGCGTTCTAGCGAACAAAAAGCTAATTGCGACTTGGGTATAACCATTGGCCCAATTCCATATGCTATTGTGGCCGAAGCTGGTGCAGTCAAGCTGCGGTACAAAACAATGGCTCTTGGACGTAATACCTACTACTTTTTGTCAATCATCAACTACGCACGTCACTACACATGCCGAATCGTAAGAGATGAGACTTGAGGGGAAAGGCAGAATTTCTCCCTGCTATATTGAATCTCTTTCTTTTGCCTTGGGCTTTTTTCGGGCTGCCCGCAACGAAGGGCAGGACGCCAGAGACGTTAGATATTCTTTTTAATAAGGAGGTCTCGTCACAGAAGTTCAAAGAGGAGGCCAGGATGTATTAGTAATAGTACTATAGTAATATTGTAGTATGAAGTACACGAGAGAGCTTGCTAAGGTATATTCAGAAATTTTTCTTAGGTTAATATATTAATGTAAAATTCTTCCTAGGTTAGGAAGGTGCAGTAGTTGAGTTTAAAGGACGAAACATAGAACAGTCCTAAGGGTAGTTAGTAGGTAACCAGTGTATTACTTATTGCGCTCATATTTTAGGTATGAGATTACATATTTCGATTAATTTTGGGATTTTATTTCTTGACGACTTTGAATATTAGGTATCAGGCAACTACCATGATAGAAGTGCTAGTGTTCTACCACTCCACTTCCAAAGTACTGTACAGGCTATAGTAATTTTATTAGTTTATACATCTCTTGAAAAAATATTGTAGACGCATAGCTTTATGCCACAGTGCCCCACATTGGTCATCCAAGCATTTACCGAAATATTTGCCGGCCTCGGCAAGAACCTTAACCGAGAGGCCCCTACAGCGCTACTTCCTACTTTACTAAGATATTACAGACGCAGTTCCCATGTATGTGCTACGTAGGCACTTCGGCTTGCATCCCTGAAGCGTAAACTAAATGTTCATCGAATACCTAGATTAGCAAGACCGGCTGCAGCGATTGTTGGAACTTATAATTTTTGCTTCATGGATCTATATTGACGTGACGATGCCCTGCAGAGACTACCTGCTGCGCTGGAAGCCTTTCTCCTTTACATCTTGAGGATATAATATATTAGCTTTTTAGGGGAAGTTTTGTACTACCCAGCAATCAATTCCCTTTAAGCTTCACATAAATTAGGCTTGGTACACTATGCAACTCTCAGGATTTCTTTCTACAATACTCTTGTTCGCAGGTGTTGTGCGATCTGCTTCACGCCCAAACATCTTACTCATCCTTACAGATGACCAAGACTACCGGTTAGGGTCTCTCCAATACCAGGAAGTCGTTCAAAAAGAGCTGGTGCAGAAGGGTACGCTTTTCGAACACCACTTTTCCACCACGTCGAACTGTTGTCCTAGCCGAGTATCGTTACTTCGAGGTCAAACAGCACACAACACCAACATAACTCACGTTGTTGCTCCTGGGTATGTTTTTAGTCATGTCCGCATCTCAGGCGCAACGCCAACACTGCTGATCTCCTTAGTGGAGGGTATCTCAAATGGGTCGTTGCGGGAGAGGACAACAATTACTTGCCACAATGGCTAAGTAAAGCTGGGTATAGGACGGAATGTGAATAAGCTACTGCTCGATAATGAAATTAGCGCTAACATATTGTCCAAGATATCGGAAAGCTTCTTAACGGCCTAAACATCGTCAACTATTCCCCTGCACCAAAGGGTTGGGACCATGTTGATATTCTGGTAATTACCCAATAATACCTACTGTCATTTGAGTACTTCTTGATAAGTAATGTTCAGCTTGAGCCATATACCTACATTTTTAACACAATCGTCATGTCTGCGAATGGAGAAACTCCCATCTTTTACGATGGTTACCACCAGTCGGATGTCCTTAGAGCAAAGTCGTAAGTATCCATATACCGAGTGTTCACACAACTCATGATATTCTGACTTCATGCGAGAATCGCACGTCTCAATTACCTGGTAGAGCAAAACGAGCCATGGTTCCTCACAATAGCTCCAACTTCTCCTCATGTCCAGGATGGGACTCCACCCGTGCCACTTGATCGCCACGCGAACGACTTCACAAATATGACCGCGCCCCGTCCCCCCAACTTCAACCCAAGAGACGACAAAGTCCAAAAACAAAAAGTATCCTGGGTAAAGAATCTGCCCATATTGACACCGGAGCAACTTGACCACGCAGACTTCCATTACCGAAGCCGGATTCAATCGCTACAAGGCGTCGACGAGATCGTGCATGATGTGGTCGAGCTTTTAGAGGCCAAGGGGGAATTAGATAACACTTATGGTAAGGTTTTCCGTTTACCTACTAAAAGGGGAGAAGAATGGGTAAGCTGACCCTTGTCAGTGATTTATACGACCGACAATGGTTATCACATCGGCACTCACCGTGCTGCAGCTGGGAAGACGTTCCCATACATTGAAGACACTAACATTCCACTGATCGTCCGCGGCCCTGGTGTTCCCGCCAACACCGTTTCAAAATCGCCAAGCACACACATGGACTTCGCACCGACCTTTCTCGATATCGCTGGTGTATCCGGTGATGATGTTCCGGAATTCTTCGATGGCCGTAGTTTGCTTGGAGAATGGAAGAATGCTAACCAATATGAAATTGTGGGAGAGAAGGTTGATAAAGAGATTACTAATGTCGAGTTCTGGGGATCCACCAATATTGAGGCTCCTGCCCCAGTCCGGCGTTACGACAATACCACTGGTTATAAGACGTTGAGGATCGTTAGTGAGAAGTCATCTTGGCTTTATTCGAGATGGTGCACTGGGGAAACTGAGCTATATGATACAACGGTACTCCTCTTCTTTGACTTCATCGGGACTCACAGTACGCTAATGAAATAATAGAATGACCCATATGAGCTTCAGAACCTTGCATTAGACCCCAAGTCCACGGATAAACAGATTATGTCCCGCCTCAACGCTCTACTACTCGTAACAAAATCCTGCGTCGGTCCAACCTGTCGCAATCCCTGGCCCTCTCTCCAAACTTCTAACCTAACAAACCCTATTAATAGCCTTTCAGAGGCCATGGATCCACAGTATGATTCCTTCTTCGCCCAATTCCCTCTGGTATCATTCAAGGAGTGTATGCTTTACCAGTCCGTACAGAACGAAATGCCATTTTATCCCCCGAAAGCTGAAGAGGGGTTGGGCTTGGAGTATCGCAAGCCGACTGACAACTTTGATCAGAAAACTCTGGAACAATGCAAGTATGATAAGATCCAGGCAAATGGGAAATTTGGTACGAAGGAGCAGCGGAGTGTCACGATATACGACATTTTGAAGACGGCGAGGAAATTAACGAAAGCGGAACTGCCAGGGAATTGTACTATTCCAAGATAGATGCCTATATTCAGAATCTAGCTCAACTATAGGTAGCCTTAGGTATCTTTAGGTATAGGACTCGACTAAATTTTGCCGAGGATGTATTTTGAGCGATCCGAAGCGTGGGTTAAAGGCCGCAAAATACTCAGTAAGCAAGCCTAAATTCCAGTCCCTTGCTTCCCTCGTCGGTCATTGTATCAAAGTACTGAATCTTCTCCTTCGCGCTCATCTTCTCTCACGCCTTCTCTCTGTGCTTGTTTCGCGGCACGTAACAGAGCTCCGCAGAAATATACCAGAAATTGTTGAGAGTGGTTATCCGACCAGAACATAGCTGTCGAGGCGATGTAGACGACCGATAACTATTTTTAGTAGAACGGAGCTTATAGGGGATGGCAGAAAGAAGCTTGTAAATGGGCTTGTCATCAGCTGGACATTTAAGTTCATAATGACCTAGAGCTGGACTGCTATATCATAAACTGTGGAAAAGACGGCTCTCGTTGTCACTGAATATAGCCTCGAGAATATCATGTTACCTGCATTAGAAGCGCATATAATGATCAAAAGCAATCTAATAGAGTAAGGACCTGATTTCAGCGAGCGAGATAAGCGAGAACAAGCACCAAGGCATATCTCTCTCATTTTGGTGTCTCGGTCTAGCAATTGAAGCGCCCATCGAAAATTCGGACTGTCAGTTTCGTAATGCTCTTAGAATATTCATTGAGAAAATCTAGACCACCTGCCGAACGCACCATGATAGCCTCTGGGTGCCCTGCGGCCGGTCCTTGATAGTCAGCTATCTTGTCTGAAGGCAGGAATAATCTCATCCCCACTTAACACGCTAATGAGATCCTCATCAATCCGGAGCTAGCAGTATAGAGATAAAGATCATGGGGTTGAGCTTTGTTTTAGGACTGTAAGATTTCATGAAATATAGCTTACAGAGCGCTGGATAGATGAGCTAGATAGATGAGGTTAGTGTGCTGACGAGTCTAGTATAAGTTGGGATAACGCCCCTGCGCTAACTGCAACACCATAAAACTATCGCGAGATGAGTAACTCAGCAACTTGAAAAGCCTCAAAAATCTCACTGAACTCTCGACCGGGGCAATGAAGACGGTCGATCTTCATCTCTCGGGTTGGATTGGCGCTGGGATTGCATGAGGGTGGATTGGATTGCTTGAATTGAGTTAACCAATCAAAATTGCTTGTTGCGGTCTCTGGCTCGACATATCTTCAGCTGCGGAAACTGGTCACTGTAGACCCGATCCTGGGGTTTGCTATCTTTGGAGGAGTGTGCGTCTAGTGCTCTTACAAAGGATGTCGCCAAACTTCCACTGCCCACTTCGCCTTGATTTAGTGATGCGGCTTCCTCGTCGAGCATTCTCACCATATGACTTTTAATGTCTGCCGCTGATTTTTCGAGCTTACGAAGCTTCCTCGGTAACCGGGAATATATCAAGTACTGGCGTGGAAGCAGTATGAGCAAGATGGAGCTATCCAGTACGATTGACAAAGGATCTCGATAGTCAGGCATTTTACCCTCGACTAACTCAATATCGTCCGAGTCACTCGGGCTCTTGAACTTGGAGCTTTGCCTGAATTCAATAGCTGCCATGATGTTTAGTGACAAAGTTTTCGCATCGCTTGCCATGCTGTGGATACCATTTTTAATGAGTACTGGATCCATCAAACACACGATGAGTTTAAGAGTTTACTGAATCGTTTCATTCCATACAAAAGAAATGATACTCTTATTAAATGGAGTCACGAGGACTTTTCTCTCTCTCCCAGTTTGACGGATCTGCAGTGGGAAGACAAGGCCCATAAACTTCAAGCAGGCCTATTAATAATGAGCGATTGCGCAACGGGATTTCATGAATTGCTTGACTTACTATACATCTTATTGGCCTGACAAAATCATATCTTCAAGTAAAGATCTCATGCACAGCTTCCGCATCGCTTACTAAGATGTGTATGTCGCAGGGTGTAACCAGAGCCCGTACTGGTCCGTATTTGAGATGTGAAGTCGCTTTTTCTTTAAGGTACTAGCCTCATCGCGTATATTGCGCGAATGTTGGCCGTGGAATCAGATATCGGTCGAGTACTTTCCAAATGTGCGACTCAAAAACTTAGAAAGGGTGTTTAAGGGATAAACAGAGAGACGGACAAGTGGCATACCCACAGATGAAGCACGGCGATGATTAACTTCCAGAGCGATTAGTCTCCATGTTAAATAAAATGACAAACCGGTAGCGATCATTACGAGAAACACTAGGCTTCAGCAAAAGTTAGATAACAAACGTAAAGAGACTTACAGAAAAAATGTTAGAGGCAATGAGTGAAAATCGCTACTTCAGGAACGGAACATGGGTGATCCAGGAAATAGAAAAGGGGCGTGGGCGGGACACAGGCGGGGCATGGGCATGGGGTGTCACGGGCCCGGCGCTGAGGATGAATGACTGCGTCATTATTCGTACTGAAGTATACTAAAGTGTAGGAACACAAGTGGGAGGCATAGTGGAGGCATAGCCTACGTATTCAGCTCTTTACGAAAACACACATTTGCTGTATAAACGCCTTCGTGCTGTACCTCAGAACAAACACTGAATTACAATCAGCTACATCTTTTACAAGGTGAATTGTGTCGTATTTTCCCTTCCATTCACACTTCATTTGCGAGTCTATTGTCACCAGTATCCTTATAGATGACCTGGGAGGGCTTGTCAGAAAGCTGAGTTGAGGGAAGAGATTTAGTTCGAGGTACAATGCCGAAACCTTTGCATCTACACGCCAAAATAGACAGACCGAGCGCTTAGTTCCAATGCTCAGCGAATATATATCCCAGATTGAGAGCTTTTAATGCCACTTAATAGGTAACCTAACTAACGGTTCAATATATTGACCAGAAAATGCAGCTAAAATAATAGCAAAAAAGCAAAAACATGCAACAGCGGGGATTAGCCAGTAGTCACCCACCTGACTACTAGTCCGCCGGTCACAAGTTTGAGTACTGCTGAGTGAACAGGGAGCGCTATTTTCTCGAAACTACGATCGTACGTGACGGCTTTACGTGAAATAAAAATTCATATCCCTAAAATACTTTAGTTTGGCTGCCTTTGTGATCAAACACATAAATAACTTCTCAACTTCAGCATCATCTTTGGTGCACTGCAAGGGAATACCAACGATCGTGAGACTTATGCCTATTATCTAATTTCTAGCGTGCGTGACAGCTATAGGTGAAACATCTTGAATTATCCAAAAGGCCCCATGAATCTATCTACCCTAGGACAGGCTGAAGGGTCTACGAAGTCATCTAGACCATTTCAATGCCTAAGAGATGGAATGTTAGAGACCCTGAGCGGGGTTGGGATCTCTTCTCGGCTTACTTGGAGTTCGGGAACCTGGGTTACTACGGCGATTGATAAAGAGGGTTACTATGAGAAGCAGCTGGAGGGTCGCTTGAAGGACCGCGACGGAGAGAGAAGCTGTGGCGACTTTCGACGAGTCTAATAAGTTATATAACTTATCATGCAGATGGTATGCTTGATTAGAATTAGTACTCACTGGTATTCTCTGCCATTACCCTTCGTGTTGGTATTGTTGATGCAATAGTCGTTCTTTGGATCCAAGCGAACACTTTGTGTACGCGCTGAAGGGGCAGTATCTGGATAAACAAAAGTAGTATGAATCTGTTTTATATCCACCAACGACGGCTTGAAAATTTTGCGTTCTCGGGAACCAGTCAATAAGGAATGCATCTTACTTTCGTTCTGCGGTGTACTGAGAACGCAAAAAGTACCGTTCTGAGCGAAAGCGCCTCATGATATTTTGCGTTCGCAAAAAGTCCACCCATTCCTCTAGATTAGGGTAGGTTTGATGCACCAAAGGCGTCCAGGTCGAGCAGTCCAGAGAGATCCCTTCAAAGGACTTTTTTCGTCATGGATAATGCGATGCTCTAGCAGTGGGTGTCCCGATGCTAGAGGCGCCACCTAATTTTACACCCCTGCAAGTGCCGAATTGACTGCGCTGCTGCTCTCGAGTAGGAGCACACTACAGCAACCTCAGCACACTCCATCACGTGATGCCTTCAGAGGAGCAGGCCGCAGTACTGGCCACTATTCAGACAACTTGGGCCTCTCTCCACACCGTTATTACTCAACGCCGAGATGAGCCAACCGGCGTACGAACGTTTGAATCGCATGAAGAGTAATCCACGCTTCTGCCTTGTGCCCCGAGTCTGCGCGTAGGCCACGATTTATTGACTCTACCAACGAGTTGATGAGAGCGAGCTCCATCGTAGTTGTCCATCTCTGTGGTGTATTTGACTGCGATTGCGACGACACGGAGAGTGTTGGCGATTGTGACGGCGCTGGCGACTCTGAGAGTGGCCAAGATGGTGAGCGTCGCGATAAGGCGAGCTGGGCTACGCGCTCGAGAGCGACGTTGATTGGCGTAGCTGGCTGGTCCATGAGGTTGATTTAGTCGCGAGAGACTAACGCGCTGAAGAGATGAGGACAAAAGTCTGCACTGAACACACCCAGTTTACGTCCATCCAAATTCAGTAACGCTGGCGCGCGCCGCCGCCGCGGCCTCAGCCACCTACTCGGGCCAACTACCCGGCGCGCTGAGGGTCGCGCTGGCCGTCTCAGCGCGCCGCACCGAACAGGCCCTCAACTGCGGCGCATCCCTTTGACAGGAGAGAGGAACTACCAGGCAACGCTCCAGCTCAACAAAGGGCAACCTTTAGGCAGCAAGAGTCATCAAAGAATCTCACGAAGGATATCAGTAGCAGCTAGAAGGTAGATGATGGACAGAGAACTCAATCAACTCTATTCGGATCTCCACCCGCATCAGTGACTCAGTGACCATCAAATCTGACAGGTGTGTACAAAACTGATGTGATGAACTTGATTGATTGTTTTGTCCCTTCTCTACTGCTCTGTCCTCTAGTCTATATACTCGTCTCTACGCAGTCGCGACTTGGTGGCGGAGAGCCATTATCTCCAGTTTCATGGTCTTGCTAATGTATCGGCTCTACGCAGCCCGGTCATGACGCGATGAGCCATCGTATTGACGATAGACGTTATGCATGTGATAGCCTTGTCTTTGACGATGTTTGCCGAACTGGACCTCGATTCTCCGGCCTGCGTTGGCGCGTTGCCTGAGCGCTGCTCTGCCGAGTTGAGTTGATGCGTCGCCACATGGCTCGTGGCGCGCACGCTAGCATCGCGATGGCGATCGATCGCCATCTGAATCTCACGAGCCAGCCCGGTTCCATCTAGCGGAGTCACATCTGACAACCCTAGAGCTCTCTATCTCTATACAATGAAAATAACGAGAGAGAAGAATAGCTAACTAAAAGTATAGAAGGAGTGTGTTGTATTATTATGCGATAAGAAAGTAGCCGTTAGATAAAAGAACACTCCCATACTGTCGGCAGTCCGAAAACATCCAACTAAAAATCAAAGCCTTATTCCGTTGCACCTGCTTTACGTAGACAATCCACAACTATTTTATGTCCTCCTTCTGCTGCTGCCTGTAGTGCTGTCCTTCCACTATATTTTGCTGCTGCTGCATTGACATCGGCCTTCTCTTGGAGCAGCCGCTCAACTACTGC
>JALNQF010000173.1:0-92848 GCA_028456385.1 Ophiosphaerella korrae
TCTTATCTACTATAGTATATACTTAATATATATATAGTATATATTTAGTAATTATTACTATAGTTTACTATCTTTACTTTAAATTTATTAAGTAAAGTAATATTTATTAAACTTTACTTTTTAAGTAAAGTATAGATACTAAGTATACTAATTATAATACTTTATATACTACTTACTAATACTATACTTAAAGTATTATTAACTAAAAAGAAATATATAATAAGCTAGAAAAGTATTATTACTAGTATTATTCTATTAGTAATTATAGTAACTATACTTTAGTAACTATTTTAAAGATATACTTTTTATACTTAATAAGTATATTAACTATTTTTATAAGTTTTATAATATATATAATACTACTATATTTAATACTACTACTTTTAAAACTAATTTAGAAGTACGCTATACTAGTATTAAGCTTACTTATACTTAGTATACTTTTAACTTAAAGCTATTAAACTATAAGTACTTTACTACTTATAGTAGTACTCTTTTAAAAGTACTTACTTAAATACTTATAACTATACTTTAATTTTTAAAGCTTATTTTAACTAAATAGTATAACTTTATAGCTTAGTAGTAAAGTTTAGTTAAAGTATTAATAAAGATTTTAGGCTACTTTTACTATATTATATATTTACTTATACTATTATAATAGGCTTACTAAAGTTAACTTCCTAGTAGCCTAAAAGTTATTAGTAGATTAAAAGGTAATAACAAAAAGCTTATATTATAATCTATAATAGGCTATAAATAATAGAAGATATTTTATAACTATTTTAGTATTATTACTTGTAGTTAATAATTAAATTACTAATACTATCTTAATAATATATATCTTACTACTTATATTTTTTTACTAATCTATAATCTATTACTTATATTTATTCTTATTAACTATAGATTATAGATTACTAATCTATTAATTTATAATTAGTTTCTATCTATATACTTAATAGATTAGAGAATTACTTATATATCCTAATTATAAGTAGTTTTCTAATTAAAGTTATTACTCTACTTATCTTATACTTTATTAGTACCTAAGTTAAAACTAATTAGTTCTATCTTAATTTCTCTTATTACTCTTATAATACTATCTTTTTCTTTAGATAAGTCTTAGTTTTCTTACCCTAGAGCTAAAGTTATTAATCTAGTTTCTTTATTAATATAAAGTTCTTTATCTTCTCTTATACTTATAAAATCTACTTTTTATTATATCTAATTAGTAGATTATATATTATACTATAGTATTATAATATTTCTATATTCTTATTATAAGTCTATAAACTTTCTATTATATTATAGTAGTAATAAGGGAAAGCTAATTTAAACTAATTAGCCCTACTATAGATAATAATAACATATACAACCTATAGGGCAACGAACTTAACTAGGAAGCTAACTACAATAGGGACACGTAATAAATTTATAATTCGCAACCTTAGTAAATATAAAGCACGAATTTATACACGTAATAAATTCGCAATTTGTAATCTTAGCAAATACGAAGTATAAAGCTAGCTAAGAAGTATAGGTATATAGTTAGTAGTAATACGTATTATTAAGATAGTATTAGTAATTTAATCCTTTAACTATAGAACGCTAATACGAGATAGTTGTAAAACATCTTCTATTATTTATAGTTATTATAGATTACCTCTAAACCTTTACTATTACCTTGTAATCTACTAACCCCCTTTAAGATAGGCACCTATAGTCGATAATAGGTAGCCTATTACACCTTGCTAATTTAGTTATTGTAAAAAGCGAAGCGTAAGTAGCGCGTAGTCTAGCTAATACGATAGTAGAAAGTTTAACTAAAAAAGAAAGTAAAACACCTCTAAGTAGTTATAAGTTAGATAATATAGTATAGAGAGACGTTAAGAACTATATAAACAACCTAATCTCTAAAAAAGAAGATATAAAGATAGTAATCAACGCCTTAGAAATATAGAACAAGAAACTACAAGATTACGCAAAATAGAACAAAGTATAAATTAAAGCTATTATTAAAGGATAAAACTAGATAGAACTAATTACGTAACGCCTAGAGATAAGCGCGACAAAGAAACTACTAAAGATACTTGTACTTAAGAAGTTTAATAGAATAAGAGAAAAACTAAGACCTTTTATTATATTAGCACAACTCTAGATAGATATATAAGTACTACACTTTAATATAGAAGAAAAGAAAGTAATATATATTAGATTATACCTTAAAGAAGACGTAATAAGATAGTACGAGCCTTATTAGATAGATTACACGATATACTTTCTAATAATATAAAAAGATAAAACTAAAGCTATCTTTAGAAGTTATAAATACTTTACTAAATAAATAAAAGTAGTATTTAGGGATATAGATATTACCTAATAAGCTAAAGAGTAACTAGAGAAGCTTATATAGAATTAGAGTATTCTAAAGTACGTATTATAGTTTAAATAACTATTACAAAATATAGAATAGAACGAGTTAGCCTTAATATTATAATTTAAACAAGGACTTAACTCTAAAATCTAATACAAGATAATATATATAGAGAAACTATAAATACTAGAAGCTTTAAAGTAATAAGTAATATAAATTAATAATAATCTTTAAGAATAGAAGAAGAATAAATATAGAGGTTACACCTAGAACTATAATAAGGGAGACCCTATAGTCCTTAACGCTAATAAGGATAGAAAGAAAAAAAAGAATAAAGACTTTACGTACTTTAACTATAGCAAACTAGGCTACTATGTAAAGAATTATAGATCTAAGTTAAAGAAGGACATAGTATATTATAAATATAGGAAACTAAGATACTTTATAAAGAACTATAAGAGTAAAGACCTAAAGAAAGAAACTTAGTTAAAAATAACTAAGAAGAAGAAGGAAGTACTACAAGTATAAGCTAAACCTTAAGAGAAGGTAGCTAGGAGTAAAGAAGTATAATATATAATACTCTATTAGACTTTTTATTATAATAATAACTACTATATATATCTTTCTAGTAAATAAAGAGTAGTATAGTTCTTATAGAAGTATAGATATAGAGAGGTAGTAATAAAGGAAGATAGAATAAAAGCTTAGCTAAAAGATATAGCCTAAGTAATAGACTTACTAATAGAAGATTTAGAAGGAGAAGAGCCTCTAGTACTATTAATCTAGGCTAATAGACTAGCACTAAATAAAGAGACTACTATAGCTCTCTCTAAAAGACTACAAAGAAGTAAGAGACAAGTTAGTATAAGAGATATAGAATATACCTAGCTAATAATATATAGTTATAATAGCTATACTACAATAGATATAGAGAAACGAGATAAAGAATAGAAGTTTATTTAGAAATACTTACTAGTTATAAGTATAGAGAAAGCGTACAAAGACTAGAAAGAACGCAATCCTAAAGAAATAAAGTTTATACTATTTTAAGAATAAATAAAGTAATATATAGTTATAGTAAGAAGAATACCTATATAAAAAGAATAGTAATACCTTATAAGAGAGACGTAATAGATTAATAAAGCCTACACACTAAGAGTACTAGTAGTATACTATATCCTAATAATAAATACACCTAATAGAAGTAAATACTAAAAAGGAGATAACAAAATAATAGACCTAAAACATCTAGTATACTTTAAAGTATTATAGATATTATACCTAGATAAGAATTATATTATATATAGAAACCCTAAAGTAAATAACAATATATAGCCTATAAAGAGAAGAGGCTATAACTATATAAGAGTAATTATAGTAGAAGATATCTAAGGATAAGAAATAATCCTAGAAAATAGATATATAGTAGTAAGACCTAGCCTAAAAGTATCTAAGAAATACGTTTAAAGAAGACTATAGTATAAATACACGTATAACGAGTATCTAAAACACGAAGAATACAAATTTAAAGTAAGCCTATAGCCCTAGAAAGATAGATAATTTAATAAATTACTAAAGCAAGAAAAGCTAAAAGGTATAAGAGGCCTATATATTACAAAAATAGGTATATACTAAAGAAAAGAAGTACAATTAATAATTAATAGTAGAGCTACAAGAAACTTTATATTAAAAAAGTTTATAGAAATACAAGGAATAAAGTATATAACAAAGAAATACCCTTAATAACTAAGTATAATTAAAAGAAAACTATTTTAGGAACTAATATAGTTTAAAACAGTACCTTTAATACTAAGGTTAGAAAGACTAGAAATCTAGAATATAGTTATAGATATAACGACAATTAATAACAAATAAGATATAATATTAGGTATACTATAGTTACAAATAACTAACCTACACATTAATTAGAGAATAAGAAAAATTAGTTATAGTAAAACTAATACACTAAAAGCTAACATAAGAACCTATAAAGGAGAATTCCTAGAAGAATATAAGAAATAAGAAAAGTAGCTTATAGAACTAGAAGATTACCTTCTAGAACACTAACTATAGGACTTAGTAATAGAACTAGAAGAAGAAAAGAACGTAGGATAGAGCCTAGTCTACTAAAAAATAGAAGAAGAATCTAAGATTAAACAATTATTTATACAAAATACAATAAAGAAAGGATAGATAAGAGAATCTAAATCCTTAGTAGTATATAGATTAATATTTATAGATAAAAAAGAGATAAGCAATAAAAGACTCTACGTAGATTTTAGAAAAACTAACGCAATTATAAACAAGAACTAATACCTACTACTATAAATAGATAAAATATAAGATAGGCTATAAAGAGTAAAGATCTTTATAAAACTAGATATATAAAACGTATACTACTAGATTAGAATTAAGAAAAGAGATAAGTAGAAAATAGCGTTTAGAATACAATATAGACTATATAAATACTTAGTTATACTATTTAGTTTAATAAACGCACTAGTAGTATTCTAAGAAAGAATTAATATAGTACTAAGAGAATACTTAGATATATTTATATTTGCGTACTTAGACAATATCCTTATATTCTTAGAAATAGAGGAAGAACACGTGTAATATATATACAAAGTGCTAAAGAAACTAGTAGAAGCTAAAATATTTCTTAAGATAAGAAAATGCGAGTTCTATATAAAGGAAATAGATTTCCTTAGATTTATTATTAAACTAGGAAAAATCAAGATTAACCTAGAAAAGATTAACTTAATTAACAAATAGCTAACACTAAAGAACTTAAAAGAGGTACAATAATTTTATAGGCTAGCTAACTTTTATAGAAAGTTAATAGTAAGATACTCTAAAGATATAGAGCTAATTATAAGACTTATAAAAAAAGATACGCTATTTAAATAGATAAAGGAATGCGATAAAGTATTTAAGAGAATAAAAAAGAAGTTTATAGAAAACCTAGTTATTAGAATATATAACCTAGAACTACTAGTAATAGTAAAAACAGATATATTAAACTTAGTCTATAGAATAGTACTAATGTAAGAAGACCTAGAGACTAAAAAAGAACACTTAGTTAAATACTTCTCTAAGAAGATAAAAATAGTAGAACTTAATTACCTAATCTAAAACAAAGAGATACTAGTAATCTATAAAGTATTTAAATAATAGAGAGTATACCTACAAGGAGTAAAGTACTAGATAAAGGTTTACATAGACTATAAGAATCTTATAAGATTTATAATAAATAAAGAGCTATTATAATACTATATAAGATAGTAAGAGTTTCTATTAATATTTAATATAGAAATAATATATATAAAAGAGAAGGACAACTAATTTATAGATACTCTAAGTAGAAGACTAAACTTACAAGAAGAAGTAAGCGCTACTAGTATAGTTCTAGTTAAGAACGAAGAAGGATATTTAGTCCTAAATACACCTAAGATAGCTATAATACTTAAGAGGACAAGTAATAAGCTAAACAAATAGATTTAGAAAATAATACAAGAAGTATCTAAAGAAATAGAGAAACTTAAAATCTAAGATAGATTTGTACAAGTATATAGAAGAATATATATTCTAGGAAAAATTTAAAGGGAATTTATACAACAATTCTATAAATTGCTAGTATATAGTTACTAAGGTATCGAGAAAATATTAGATAGACTACTACAAGATTACTATATTCTAAAAGTAAGATAACTAGTAATAGAGGTACTATAAGACTATATAGAATGTTAAAGAAATAAATATAATAGATATATACTATATAGAATACTACAACTAGTAGAAGTACTAAAATAACTATAGGGAGTTATTATAATAGACTTTATTACAAAGTTACCTAAGTCTAAAGATCTAATATTAGGAGTTAAATACAATAGAATCTTAATAATAGTAGATAAACTTATAAAGTATATATACTTTAGACTATATAAAGAAAAAAGTAAGATAGAGGTTACTACATACTAGGTTCTAGAAACTATAATTAGTTAATATAGACTACTAGATAAGATTATTATAGATAGAGATGTATAATTTATATTAAAACTATAGAGAACGATAACAGCACAATTAGGAATATAATACGTAATGTCTATAGTATATTATCTACAAATAGATAGATAGTTAGAACGAATAAATTAGATAGTAGAATAATACCTAAGATGCTACCTTAACTACAACTAGAATAACTAGGTATAGCTACTACCTATAGCATAATTAGTATACAATAGCGTAAAGAATATAGTAATAGAAGTATTACTCTTCTTCGCGAACTATAGATTTAAGCCTAATATATATTAGATACTATAGAATTAAATATCTTAGTCTCTAAGAGGAGAAAACTTTACTAATAGACTTAGAGATATATATAACTAATTAAGATAGGATATAGAATTCCTGTATAATTAAATAGCGAAGTACTATAATAAGAAGTATAAGGAAAGACCCTAATTTAGAGAGGGAGAAAAAGTATAGTTAGTACGTAAAAATATTAAGAGTAAACAACTTAGTTTAAAATTAGACTATATTAAGATAAGACTATACAAGATTAAAAGAGAAGTTACACTAGTTATATTTAAACTAAAACTACTAAACAAAATAAAGATATACCTAACCTTCTACGTAGCGCTACTTAAGATAGTACTATAGAACGTAGAACTACTAGTGTACGAAGTAGACACGTATAGAGAATAGGAAGAATAAGAAGTTAAGAAAATCTTAGTATACTAGTTCTATAATAGTAGGAACTACTACCTAGTAGAATAGATAGGTATAGACGAGAAAAGATAACTATAGGAAAAAATATAAGAACTAGAAGATAACCTTAACTATCTTAAGAAACTAAAGGACTTCTAAAATTAAAACCTTCTAGAGCGCCTTACAGCGAATTAAGAAAACTAACAATACTACTACTAGATAGAGAGGCGTTAGGAACGCCTAATATAATAAGAGCTAGAGTAGCCTAAACTACATTTTTAAAGTCTATCTTAGCTTCTAAGGTACAAGACTATTTAGATAATTTAGCGTTATTATAAGCCTTTATCTTATAAAGACGCTTAATATAAGAATAAAGATCTACTAGCTTATAAAGAGTTAGCTTACACTTAGCTTTAGCTATTATAAGCTATAACAATAGTATCTCTTAAGCCTAGTTAATAGCTTACTTTATACAACTTAGTAAGAAGAAACTATATAGAAATCGAATACTTATATTCTATAAGAGAAACGCTAGATAGAGTATACTTATATTAAATATTAGCTAGAATATACTTGTTATAGTATTTGCTATCCTTTAAAGATACAAAGTACGTAAGTTTTAGCTAAGTATAATAGGAGTAAAGAAATATTTTAACCTTATTACAAGTAACACAAGTAACAAGAAGAAGTTTATTATAATTAGAACGTAAAGATATAGAGAATAATAAAGAACTAGAGATAAATAAAGAAACTAGACTAATAACCTTAGGCCTAGGGTAGAGAAATAAGAACTTACCTAAAGAAGGGAATAGTGTTATAGTAGTAATAAGAGAAAGCTAATTTAAACTAATTAGCTCTACTATAGATAATAATAATATATACAACCTATAAGGTAATAAACTTAACTAGGAAGCTAACTATAATAGAGACACGTAATAAATTTGCAATTTATAACCTTAGTAAATACGAAGTATAAATTTGTGTACGTAATAAATTTGCAATTTGCGATCTTAGTAAACACGAAGTACAAAGCTAGCTAAGAAGTATAAGTATATAGTTAGTAGTAATGCGTATTATTAAGATAGTATTAGTAATTTAATCCTTTAACTATAGAACGCTAATACAAGATAGTTGCGAAACATCTTCTATTATTTATAGTTATTGCAGATTACCCCTAAACCTTTACTATTACCTTGTAATCTACTAACCCCCTTTAAGATAGGTACCTATAGTCGACGATAGGTAGCCTATTACATATTAGTTTATTTTTTTTTAAAATATAGTTAGGCTTATAAAGTATATATTTATACTAATACTTACTTATCTTGTAATCTATCTAGTATATTTATAGTAGAGTATAAGTTAAAAATACTTATTTATATATCTATACTTATATATAATAAAGAGAGCTATTAACTATACTTAAGAAAAACTATTATTATAAATTATAAAAGTTAAAAAAAAGTATAAGTAACTTTATAAAGTTTCTTATTATATACTAGAGGAGTATTAGTCTTAATTTTTTAATAATTAGATATAGCTATCTAATAACTAAGCTTATTTCTCTTATTTTTATAAAATAAAAGCCTTAAATAATAAGAAGTCTATTAAGTAGTCTATTCTTCTAGAGTCTAAGCTTAATTTTAAGGATATAGTAGAGGCTACTCTAGTTTCTATTACGCTAAGTATATCTAATACCTTTCTATCTATTATTAATAGTACTATTCCTCTTAATTTACTACTAGGTATTCTAGAAGGTTTTAACTTTAGAACTCTTCTAGTTTCTTAGAGTAGTTAAAGTTATCTTCTAGTTCTTAAATTTCTTTCTATAGTTACCTTTTCTTATTTATTCTTATCTATTCTACTAGGTAGTAGTTTTTTCTATTATAGAACTAGTATACTAGGATTTTTTTAACTTCTTATTCCTTTTATTCTCTATATATATCTACTTTATATACTAGTAGTTCTATATTTTATAGTACTATCTTAAGTAGTACTATATTAAAGGTTAGGTATATCTTTATTTTACTTAGTAGTTTTAATTTAAATATAACTAGTATAACTTCTTCTTTAATTTTATATAGTTTTATCTTAATATAGTCTAATTTTAGGCTTAGTTACTTACTCTTAATATTTTTCTATACTAACTATACTTTTTCTCTTTTTCTAAACTAAAGTCTCTCTTTATATTTTTTATTATAGTACTTAGCTATTTAATTATATAGAAACTCTACGTCCTATCTTAATTAATTATATATATCTCTAAGTTTATTAGTAAAGTTTTTTCTTCTTAGAGACTAAGATACTTTAGTTCTTAGTATTCTATATACGTTAGAGTTAAATCTATAGTTTATAAAAAAAAGTAATACTTTTATTACTATATTCTTTACGCTATTATATACTAATTATACTATAGGTAGTAACTATACCTAATTATTCTAGTTATAGTTAAGGTAGTATCTTAGGTATTATTCTACTATCTAATTTATTTATTCTAACTATCTATCTATCTATAAGTAGTATACTATAGATATTATATATTTAATTCCTAATTACGCTATTATTATTCTCTATAGTTTTAATATAAATCTTATATCTTTATCTATAATAATCTTATCTAGTAGTCTATATTAACTAATTATAGTTCCTAGAACTTAGTATATAGTAACTTCTATCTTACTTTTCTCTTTATATAGTTTAAAGTATAAGTACTTTATAAGTTTATTTACTATTATTAGGATTTTATTATACTTAACTACTAATATTAAGTCTTTTAACTTAAGTAACTTTATAATAAAGTCTATTATAATAATTCTTTATAGTTATTCTAGTACTTTAACTAGTTATAGTATTCTATATAGTATATACTTATTATACTTATTTTTCTAGTATTCTATATAATCTTATAGTACTTCTATTACTAACTATCTTACTTTTAAAATATAGTAATCTTATAGTAACCTATATAATATTTTATTAATACCTTAATATCTATATACTAGTAGCTTATAGAATTATTATATAAATTCTCTTTAAATTATTTTTAGAATATATATTCTTCTATAAGCTTATATAAGTTTTTTTTAAATTTCTAATTTTTTTATTTCTTTAGATACTTTTTATATTATTTTCTAAATCTATTTAACTAGCTTACTATTCTTCTTTTTAAGTATTATAGCTATTTTAAGTATATTTAAGACTAAATATCTTTTATTATTCTTAACTAGAACTATAATAGTAGTACTTACTTCTTCTTATAAGTCTAGTCTTCTACTAAAAGTATCTATAAATTAGTTATCTTTACTTTTTATATATATAATTTCTAAGTTAAATATTAATAGAAATTCTTACTATCTTATATAGTATTATAATAGTTCTTTATTTATTATAAATCCTATAAAGTTCTTATAGTTTATATAAACCTTTATCTAATACTTTACTTTTTATAAGTATACTCTCTATTACTTAAATACTTTATAGATTACTAGTATTTCTTTATTATAGATTAAGTAGTTAAGCTCTACTAGTTTTATCTTTATAGAGAAGTATTTAACTAAGTATTCTTATTTAGTTATTAAATCTTCTTATATTAGTATTATAGGCCTCCTATTATTAACTATAAGTACTTATTTTTTAGGAGTTAGTAGATTATAAAGTAATAACAAAAGCTTATATTAAGATCTATAATAACTTATAATAATAAAAGATATTTTATAACTATCTTCTATTAGCGTTCTATAGTTAAAAGATTAAATTACTAATACTATCCTAATAATACGTATTACTACTAACTATATACTTATTATAATCTATAATCTATTTTACTAAGATCTTATAGATTATAGATTATTTTAATCTATAATCTATTATACTAAGATCTTATAGATTATAGATTACTCTAAGTATCTTAGTTATATATAGTCTCTTAATTAAAGTTATTACCTTACTTATTTTATACTTTATTAGTACCTAAGTTAAGACTAATTAGTTCTATCTCGATTCTTTTTATTATACCTATAATACTATCTCTCTTTCTAGGTACGCCCTAGTTTACCTTTTCTAGAGCTAAAGTTATTAATCCTATTTTTTTATTAATATAAAGTTCTTTATCTTTTCTTATACTTATTTTATCTATATATTATTACTATCTTCTTACTAGTTATATATTACGTAATAGTATTAAAATATTTCTTTATTCTTATTATACTTCTCTTAAATTAAACCCTAAGTCTTTTCTTTATATTATTTCTATAAATAATAGTAAAGCTTATAAGGTGTATATTTATATAAATATATATAGTTCTTATAATATATCTAGTATCTCTCTCTCTAAGTATATATTTATTATACTTATTTTTACGTCTAAGCTTAATAATAATAAAGAGAGCTATTAACTAGACTTAAGAGAAATTATTATCTTAAATTATAGAAGCTAAAGCTAAGTATAAGTAGATCTAGGAGCTTACGTAAAGTAAGCTAGTAGAGAATTAAACTTATCTCTCTTATCTTTATAAGATAAAAGCCTTAAATAATAAGAAATTAGCTAAGTAGTTAGTAGCTCTTAAAGCTAAGCTAGACTTAAATAAAGTATTTATTATAGTAGGTCTTATATTAAATATTTTTATTTCTTCTCTATTTATTAGTAGTAATATTAGTTCTTTTAGTTTACTACTAGGTATTCTAGAAGGTTTTAATTTTAGAACTCTTTTAGTTTCTTAAAGTAATTAAGATTATCTTCTAGTTTCTATATTTTCTCTTATAGTTATCCTTTTTTATCTATACCTATCTATTTTACTAAGTAGTAGTTTCTTCTATTATAGAATTAGTACTATAAGATTTTTTTAACTTCTTATTCTTCTTATTCTCTATATATATCTACTTTATATACTAGTAGTTTTACTTCTTATAGTACTTGTTCTAGTAAGGCTACGTAGAATATTAAGTATATCTTTATCTTATTTAGTAGTTTTAATTTAAATATAACTAGTATAACTTCTTTCTCTACTTTATATAGTTTTATCTTAACGTAGTCTAATTTTAAACTTAGTTATTTACTCTTAATATTTTTCTATACTAACTATACTTTTTCTCTCTTTCTAAATTAGGGTCCCTCTCTATATTTTTTATTATAGTACTTTACTATTTAATTTTATAAGAATTCTATATCCTATTTTAGTTAATTATATATATCTTTAAGTTTATTAGTAAAGTTTTCTCTTTTTAAAAACTAAAATATCTAGTTTCTTAGTATCTAGTATATATTAGGTTTAAATCTATAGTTTATAAAGAAGAGTAATACTCTTATTACTATATTCTTTATACTATTGTATACTAACTATACTATAAGTAGTAGCTATACCTAATTATTCTAGTTATAGTTAAAGTAGTATCTTAAGTATTATTTTACTATCTAATTTATTTATTCTAACTATCTATCTATTTATAAGTAGTATACTATAGACATTATATATTATATTCCTAATTACGCTACTATTATTTCTTATAGTTTTAATATAAATTATATATCTCTATCTATAATAATTTTATCTAGTAGTCTATATTAACTAATTATAGTTCCTAGAACCTAATATATAGTAGCTTCTATTTTACTTTTTTTTTATATAGCTTAAAGTATATATACTTTATAAGTTTATCTACTATTATTAAGATTCTATTATATTTAACTCTTAATATTAAGTCTTTAGACTTAGGTAGCTTTGTAATAAAGTCTATTATAATAACTTTCTATAGTTATTCTAGTATTTCTACTAGTTATAGTATTCTATATAGTATATATCTACTATATTTATTTCTCTAGTATTCTATATAATTTTATAGTACTTCTATTACTAATTATCTTACTTTTAGAATATAGTAGTCTTATAGTAGTCTATTTAATATTTTATCTATACCTTAGTAACTATATACTAGTAATTTATAGAATTATTATATAAATTCTCTTTAAATCTTTCCTAGAATATATATTCTTCTATAAGCTTATATAAATCCTTCTTAGATTTTTAGTTTTTCTATTTCTTTAGTTACTTCTTTTATTACTTTCTAAATCTACTTATCTAGCTTACTACTTATTCTTTTAAGTATTGTAGCTATTTTAAGTATATTTAAGACTAAGTATCCTTTTTTATTCTTAACTAGAACTATACTAGTAGTACTTACTTCTTCTTATAAGTCTAGTCTTCTACTAAAGGCGTCTATAAACTAATTATCTTTCTCTTTTATATATATTATTTCTATATTAAATATTAATAGATACTTCTACTATCTTATATAGTATTATAATAATTCTTTATTTATTATAAATCTTATAAGATTCTTATAATCTATATAAACTTTTATCTAGTATTTTACTTTTTATAAGTATACTCTCTATTATTTAAATACTTTATAGATTACTAGTATCTCTTTATTATAGATTAAGTAGTTAAGATCTACTATCTTTATCTTTTTAGAGAAGTATTTAACTAAGTATTTTTTTTTAGTTTCTAGGTCTTTCTATATTAGTACTATTCTATAGACTAAGTTAGATATATCTATTTTTACTATTACTAGTAGGTCTAGGTTATATATTCTAATAACTAGGTTCTTTATAAACTTCTTTTTAATCTTTTTAAATACTTTATTATATTCCTTTATCTATTTAAATAGTATATCTTTCTTTATAAGCCTTATTATTAGTTTTATATCTTTAGAGTATCTTACTATAAACTTTCTATAAAAGTTAGCTAGCCTATAAAATTATTAAACCTCTTTTAGGTTTTTTAGTATTAGCTATTTATTAATTAATTTAATCTTTTCTAGGTTAATCTTAATCTTTCCTAGTTTAATAATAAATCTAAGGAAGTCTATTTCCTTTATATAGAATTTATATTTTCTTATTTTAAGAAATATTTTAGCTTCTACTAGCTTTTCTAGTATTTTGTATATATATTATATATATTCTTCTTTTATTTCTAAGAATATAAGGATATTATCTAAATATATAAATATAAATATATCTAAGTACTCTCTTAGTACTATGTTAATTCTTTCTTAGAATACCGCTAGTGCGTTTATTAATCTAAATAGTATAACTAAGTACTTATATAGTCTATATTGTATTCTAAATACTATTTTCTACTTATTACCTTTCTTAATTCTAATCTAGTAGTAAGTATTTTAGATATCTAACTTTATAAAGATTTTTACTCTTTATAGCCTATCTTATATTTTATCTATTTATAGTAATAAGTATTAGTTCTTATTTATAATTATATTAGTTTTCCTAAAATCTATATAAGGTCTTTTATTAGTTATTCCTTTTTTATCTATAAATATAAGTCTATATACTACTTTAGATTTAGACTCTTATATCTATCTCTTTTTTATTACGTTTTAGATAAATACTTATTTAATTTTAGATTCTTCTTCTATTTTTCTATAGACTAAGCTCTATCTTACGTCTTTTTTTTCTTTTTTTAGTTCTATTACTAAGTCTTATAGTTAATATTCTAGAATATAATCTTCTAGTTCTATAAGCTGTTTTTCCTATTTTTTATATTCTTTAGGGAATTCTCCTTTATAGGTATTTATATTAGCTTTTAGTATATCTATTCTACTATAGTTAATTTTTCCTATTCTCTAATTAATATTTAGGTTTATTATTTATAACTATAGTATACCTAGTATAATATTTTATTCCTTATTAATTATTGTTATATCTATAACTATATTCTTAATTTCTAGTCCTTTTAACCTTAGTGTTAAAGGTACTATCTTAAACCTTATAGGTTTCTAAAATAGTTTTCCTTTAATTATACTTAATTATTAAGGGTATTTCTTTATTATATACTTAATTCCTTATATTTCTATAAACTTCTTTAATATAAAGTTTCTTATAGCTCTACTATTAATTATTAATTATACTTTCTTTTCTTAGTATATACTTATTTTTATAATATATAGGCCTCTTACGCCTTTTAGCTTTTTTTACTTAAGTAATTTTATAAACTATCTATCTTTTTAGAGCTATAGCTCTACTTTAAGTTTATATTCTTTATATTTTAAGTATTTATTATTTATCTATTTATACTATAGTTCTCTTTAGACGTATTTCTTTATTAGCTTAGGTCTAGGTCTTACTACTAAGTATCTATCTTTTAGAATTATTTCTTATCCTTAGATATTTTTTACTATAATTACTCTTATATAGTTATAGCCTCTCTTTTATATAGGCTATATACTATTATTTACTTTAGGGTTCCTATATATAATATAATTTTTATCTAAGTATAATATCTATAATACTTTAAAATATACTAGATGTTTTAGATCTATTATTTTATTATCCTCTTTCTAGTATTTATCTTTTTTAGGCGTATTCGTTATTAGGATATAGTATACTACTAGTACTTTTAGTATATAGGTTTTATTAATCTATTACGTCTTTCTTATAAAGTACTACTACTCTTTTAGTATAAGTATCCTTTTTACTATAACTATATATTACTTTATCTATTCTTAGAATAGTATAAACTTAGTTTCTTTAGGATTATATTTTTTCTAGTCTTTGTATACTTCTTCTATACTTATAACTATTAAGTATATTTAAATAAATTTCTATTCTTTATTTTATTCCTTTATATCTATTATTATTCTACTATTATAGCTATATATTATTAGCTAGGTATACTTTATATCTCTTATACTAACTTATTTCTTACTACTTTATAGTCTTTTAGAAGTAGTTATAGTAGTTTCTTTATCTAGTACTAATCTTATAGCCTAGATTAATAGTACTAGAAGCTCTTCTCTTTCTAGATCTTCTACTAGTAAGCTTATTACTTAGGCTATTTCTTCTAGCTAAGCTTTTATTTTTTTTTTTATTATAGCTACTTTATACTTCTATTTCTATAAGAACTATACTACTTTCTATTTACTAAAAAGATATATATAGAAGTTATTATTATAATAAAAGGTCTAATAGAGTATTATATATTATACTTCTTTACTTCTAGCTACTTTCTTTTAAAGTTTAGCTTATACTTATAGTACTTCTTTCTTCTTTTTAGTTATCTTTAACTAAGTTTCTTTCTTTAGGTCTTTATTTTTATATTCTCTTATAAAGTATCTTAGTTTTCTATATTTATAATATACTATATCCTTCTTTTTTTATAATTAGTAGTCTTTTACGTAGTAGTTTTTTTACTATAGTTAAAGTATATAAAGTCTTTATTCTTCTTCTTTTTCTTATCTTTATTAGTATTAAGGACTATAAGGTCTCTCTTATTATAATTCTAGGCGTAGCTTCTATACTTGTTTTTCTTTTATTCTTAAAAGTTATTATTAATTTATATTACTTATTACTTTAGAGCTTCTAGTATTTATAGTTTTTCTATATATATTATCTTGTATTAGATCTTAGAGTTAAGTCCTTGTTTAAATTATAATATTAAGGCTAACTTATTCTATTCTATATTCTATAATAATTATTTAAACTATAATATATACTTAGGAATACTCTAGTTTTATATAAGCTTTTCTAGCTACTCTTCTACTTATTAGGTAATATCTATATCTCTAAATACTACTTTTATTTATTTAGTAAAGTATTTATAGCTTCTAAAAATAGCTCTAGTTTTATCTTTCTAGGTTATTAGTAAATATATTGTATAATCTATCTAGTAAGGTTTATACTATCTTATTATATCTTCTTCTAGGTATAATCTAATATATATTACTTTCTTTTCTTCTATATTAAAGTATAGTACCTATACGTTTATCTAGAGTTATACTAATATAATAAAAGGTCTTAGTTTTTCTCTTATTCTATTAAACTTCTTAAAGATAAGTATCTTTAGTAGTTTCTTTATTATACTTATCTCTAGACATTATATAATTAGTTCTATCTAGTTCTATCCTTTAATAATAGCTTTAATTTATACTTTATTTTACTTTACGTAGTCTTAAAGCTTTTTATTCTATATTTCTAAGGTATTAATTACTATTTTTATATCTTCTTTGTCTAAGATTAGATTATTAATTTAGTTCTTAATTGTTTCTTATATAGTACTATTAGACTTATAGCTACTTTTAGGGGCTTTACTTATTTTAGTTAAACTTTCTACTATTATATTAGCTAGACTATACGTTACTTATACTTTACTTCTTATAATAACTAAATTAGTAAAGTATTATAGGCCTCTTGTTATTAACTATAGGTACCTATTTTTTAGAAGTTAGTAGATTATAAAGTAATAATAAAAGCTCGTGTTAGGATCTATAATAACTTATAATAATAAAAGATATTTTATAACTATTTTCTATTAGCGTTCTATAGTTAAAGGATTAAATTACTAATACTATCCTAATAATATATATTACTACTAACTATATACTTGTTGTAATCTATAATCTATTTTACTAAGATCTTATAGATTATAGATTATTTTAATCTATAATCTATTATACTAAGATCCTATAGATTATAGATTACTCTAGGTATCCTAGTTATATATAGTCTCCTAATTAAGGTTATTACTCTACTTATCCTATACTTTATTAGTACTTAAGTTAGAACTAATTAGTTCTATCTTTATTCCTTCTATTACACCTATAATATATATTATTAAGGTATACTATATAGTTATAATCTAAGAGTTTACTAAGCGCCTTATTAATATATACTTAAAAACTAGTAGAGGTATTAGTTAGCTTAAAAAGTATTACTAAGTATTTAAAATACTTATAGTAAGTATAAAACGTAGTTTTCTACTAATCTTTTAATTTAATTCTAATCTTATAGTAAGTATCTTTAAGATCTAAAGTAGTATAGTATTATATACTTAATAAGTAGTCTAGTATCTCTTTAATTAGTAGGAGTAAGTACTAATCTTTTACTATAACTAAGTTTAAGCTATAGTAGTTAATATAAAACTATAAAGCTTTATCTTTTTTTAGAATAAAAAAGATAAATACTTTTACTAAACTATTACTATAATAAATCTAGCCTTTATAAAGTATAGCTTCTATATTTATATAGAGTACTTTAAGCTTATATATAAAGAGATTATAGAGTAGCTTATAGAGAAGTTCTTTTTCTTCTATTAATAGAATTACGTAATTAGAGTTCTTTAAGTAAAGTAGTATCTATATAGTAAAATTATTAAATACGTTATAGTATTCTAATAAAGTATCTAGAATACGTAACTCTTATACTATAAGTATAGAGTAAATATATATATTATATTCTAAGTTAATTAAATTAGTCTTAAGTACTCTTAGTAAGTATAATTCTACTTACGTTTTTCTTAAAGCTTTTATAAATTCTTTAGTTATATATAACTATACTTAGATAATAAAAGTATATTTCTATTACTATATTTATAATCTATAGTTAAGTTATATCTCTTTTTATTTAAGAAAAGGATTTTTAAAAAAAGTATTACTTTCTTTTTATTTACTTTATATACTATAATCTTAGACATATATAATACTTTATTATTATTAGTAAAGTATATCTAAAGCTTATAAGTAGTATAAAGATTTTACTTTTATACTTTTATCTAACTTAGTATAAAGAGCTTAGTATCTTAAATTAGTTTTAGTCTTATTTTTACTATAGTCTACTAACTTATAAGACTAATATCTACTTAAGAGTCTAGAATAACTTAAAGTTTTATTTCTAGCTCTAAGCTTAAAGCTATACTATATATATACTATTGTAGTAGAGTATTATAAAGAAAAGAATAGTAAAAAAAAAAGGGGTAAGTAGTTACTAGGAAAACACAAGTACTAAGGGCTTATAAGGAGGTAAACTATTAAGGAAGAGAGGTAAGAAGGGGAGCGCAGCCGATAAGCCTTTAGGTCGTAGGATATAATCTATAGGAGTACGAATAATGTTTAGAGTTAGTTTAGCTAATAAAGTTTAAGTTCCCTAAGACTAATAAGCTCTTAGGCCCTAGATCTATATTAGGCACACAACCCTACAACACTATATACTTAGTAAGATATTAATTAATTTACGCCTTACTATCTTATAGCTAATAATAAAGCTAGGCCTTTTCTTATTTAGTTTATATAGACTAGAATATAGTTAGAGTTACTACTATAGTACTTACTAGTATAGTATCTCTTTTTATAGTACTTAAAGTATTTAATAGTAAACTTATCTACTAACTTATATTAGGAGTTCTTTATATCTATTTTTATTTAAGCTTTTTTTAAGTTTTCTTTACTTAAACTATTTATATAGAGCTTTTATAATTTTATTATATTATATAAGTTATACTTAAGTATTAATCTTTAAGTAATAAAGTTTTCTTTTATTAGCTTTATTTTTTATATTAAGTAGCTATAGAATATACTATTACTACTTCTAGAGTATAGTTAATAGAGTTAGAGAGTAGGTTTAGTAAGTACTTTTTAAAGTACTTCTAAGTAAAAAGTTTATTTATATTTAGATTATACTTAATATATATATACTATTATTTATATAAGTCTCTTTTAAAGTATTATATAGCTTAAAAGACTTTATTTTTTTTTACTTTAAAGTTTTAAGATATAAAGTAAAATACTATTTTATTTAAGTAATAGTACTCTTAGTATTTTTTTAAAGAATTACGTTTATATACTATAAGCTATTTAAAGTAAAGTATATACTTTAAATATATATTATTAACTAGAGAGCTTATATTATACTTTTAAAAAGTAAAAATAGTAACTTTAAAGTTATTCTTAGAAGTTATAGTATAAATAGTAGTTTATTTTTATTCTTAACGTATAATCTTATATTTTAAAGTATAAAGTATATATAGTTAAGTTAATTTATTATATCTAGTAGTTACTTTATAAATATATTCTTTAATTATTTCTAGTATACTTAGTATATAGCTTAGCTATATATAACTTATACTTTATATAATATTATATTTAACTATTAACTATATATCTTCTTTTATTATTATAGCTTATTATAAAAAGTATATTATTATTATCTCTAGACTATTAGTTAAAAAGTATTATTATATTAAAAAGTAGCTAGAAGATAATAGTACTTATTATAAGCTATAAGAGATAGTAAAGAGATAATAGATAGTATTTAATAGTACTACTAGTAACTAAAAGAGAATAATACTTACTTTACTTTATTTATAAGTATTAAGCCTTTTATACGCCTATATAGTATACTAGCTTTACTTTAGATTATAACTATATAATATTATAATCTTTAGTATATTAGCTTTACTTTTAACTTATACTAGAGTTTATAAAAGTTTTAAGTATTTAATAAACTTTTATTATAAGTTTATAATTAAATACTTTGTTATACTTTACTAATTTAGTTATTAAAAAAAGTAAAGTATAAGTAGTATATAGTCTAAACTAATAAAATAGTAAAAAGTATATCTAAGAAAATAAATAAAGTACTTATAAGTAGTTACTAGTTAAATTATATAATCTAGATAGTAGTTAAAATAAACTTAAATAACTTAATTACTAATAAAAAAAGTATATAAATTTTAATTAATACTTTTACTATATATAATAAAAAACTATAAAACTATATTAAGTAAAATAAGTATAAATAGAATAAATTACTAAAAGACTTAAGCTTAGTATAATAAAGAAGCTACTTAAAATATTTATACTTAAGAAGTTTAATAGAATAAAAGAAAACTTAAGATTTTTATTTAATTTAGTATAACTCTAAATAAATATATAAGTATTATACTTTAATATAAAAGAAAAAAAAGTTATATATATTAGAATATACTTTAAAAAAAATATAATAAAATAGTTTAAACTTTATTAGATAAACTATAGTTAATATAATTTAAGAATAAAATAAAATAAAATAATAGTTAGTTTTAAAAGATATAGTTTATATAATAAATAAAAGTTACTTTTAAAGATATTAATACTACTAAATAAATAAATAAAAAAATCTTAAAAGACTTAGAAAACTTAAAAGTATCTTTAAATATATATTATTATTTAAATAACTATTATAAAATATAAAATAAGATAAGCTATCTTTAATATTTAAATTTAAATAAAGACTAAAATATAATATCTAATATAAAATAATTTAGATAAAAGAAGTAAAGATAATTAAAGTTTATAAAAAATATAATAATATATTCTATAAGTAAGTTACTTATATAGGTAAGTTACTTACTTTTACTAAAACTACTATATTATAGTATAAAATAGCTTACTTTAACTTAGTATACTATAATATTATATAAAATATTATTTAGAGTTTACTTCTACTATATTCTTATATATTTATATATTATACCTAGTTTCTTTATATACTATATATAATTATTAAAATAGTTTACTTACTTTAGTATATACTTACTTCTTTAACTTCTTTCTATTACTATATATACTAAAGTTCTTAAAAGTAGCTAAGTATACTTTATCTTTAACTATTAAAGTCTTTTCTACTTAAACCTACTTTCTTTTATATAATTTTTATTACGTTATAGCTTTATTTACTACTTAAAGCTTAGTATTTTCTTTATATACTAATACTAGCTTATATACTATTATTACTATACTTTTAGTAAAGTATTTAAAGTACTTAGCTAAACTTATTAGTAAGCTATTAATATATATCTAAATTCTTACCTTTATAAGTATTAATTATAACTTTAGTTATAAAGTATTACTTAGTATTTATAACTACTAGAGCTTATTATTAAGTAAGAGTAGTAAAGAAGTATATAGCTTAATATTAAGAGTTAATATAACTTATTCTAAGTTAAATATAGCTAATCTAGTACTTTAAAACTCTTTTTAAATATGTTTAAAAGTAATTACTATATTATAGGTATACTTAAAGTATAGTAAAAACTTTTATTTTATATTATAGCTAATTTAGTAGTATATAAGAACTTTAACTTAGTACTTATATACTTTTTTTAAAAAAGTAAAATAGCTTATATTAAGTAGCTATAAAAGGTATAATATATATATAAGTATATAAAGAGTAATAATCTTATTATCTTTATAGTAGTTTTTAAATTTAAGTAAGTAATAGCTCTTAGAGCTATTAATAATAAGTAAATATACTATCTTAATAGTATACGTTTTTATATATATATTAAAGTACTTTAACTATATAAAACTAAGTATATTAGTTATCTAGCTATTTTTAGAGACTTTAATAACTTAGTCTTAAGGTATTTTACTATCTTTATACTAGTTTAATAGGTAGTATTATACTTTAAAGATAATAAAGAGTAGAATAGCTTACTTAGTTATATTAATACTTATAATATAACAGGTATTACTAGGGTTAACTTCCTAGTACCTAAAGAGTATTAGTAGATTAGGAGTTAATAGTAAAAGCTTAAGTTATAATCTATAATAACTTATAAATAATAGAAGATGTTTTGTAACTATCTTGTATTAGCGTTCTATAGTTAAAGGATTAAATTACTAATACTATCCTAATAATACGTATCTTACTAACTATATACTTGTCGTAATCTATAATCTATAGTTACTAAGACTAGTAGATTATAGATTATCTTAATCTATAATCTATTAATACTAAGAGTCTATAGATTATAAATTAGCTTAGGTATCCTAGTTATATATAGTCTCCTAATTAAAGTTATTACCTTACTTGTCTTATACTTTGTTAGCGCCTAGATTAAAACTAATTAGTTTTATCTTAATTTCTTTTATTATACTTATAATACTATCTCTCCTCTTAAGTAGGTTTTAGTTTACCTATTCTAGAGCTAAAGTTATTAGTCTAGTTTCTTTATTAATATAGAGTTCTTTATCCTCTCTTATAACTATTTTATCTATACGTTGTTACTACCTCTTTACTAATTGCGTATTACGTAATAGTGTTAAAATATTTCCTTACTCTTGTTATACTTCTCTTAAGTTAAACTCTAAGTCTCTTCTTTATATTATTTCTATAAATAATAGTAGGGCTTATAAGGCGTATATTTATATAAATATATGTAGCTCTTATAATATATTTAGTATTTCTCTTTCTAAGTATAAGTTTATTATACTTATCTTTACGTCTAAGCTTAATAATAATAAGGAAAGCTATTAACTAGACTTAAGAGAAATTACTATCTTAAATTGTAGAGGCTAAAGCTAAGCGTAAGCGTATCTAGGAGCTTATATAGAGTAAGCTAGTAGAGAATTAAGCTTATTTCTCTTATCTTTGTAAGATAAAAGCCTTAAATAATAAGAAATTAGCTAAGTAGTTAGTAGCTCTAGAAGCTAAGCTAGACTTAGATAAGGCGTTTAGTATTACTATAGTAGGTCTTACGCTAGACGTCTCTATTATCTCTCTATCTATTATTAGTAATATTAGTTCTCTTAGTTTACTACTAGGCGTTCTAGAGGGTTTTAACTTTAGAACTCCTCTAGTTTCTTAAGGTAATTAAGATTATCTTCTAGTTCCTATATTTCTTCCTATAGTTATCCTTTTTCGTCTATACTTATCTATTCTACTAAGTAGTAGTCTCTTCTATTTTAGAACTAGTACTATAGGATTTTCTTAACTTCTTATTCTTCCTATTCTCTATACGTGTCTACTTTGTATACTAGTAGTTTTACTTCTAGTAGTACTTGTTCTAGTAAGGCTATATAAAATATTAGGTATATCTTTATTCTTTTTAGTAGCTTTAATTTAAATATAACTAGTATAACTTCTTTCTTAATTTTATATAGTTTTATTTTAACGTAGTCTAATTTTAAGCTTAGTCTCTTACTTTTAATATTTTTTTATACTAACTATACTTTTTCTCTCTTTTAAAATTAGAGTCCTTCTTTATACTTCTTATTATAGTACTTTGCTATTTAATTATATAAGAATTCTATATCTTATCTTAGTTAATTATATATATCCTTAAGTCTATTAGTAAAGTTTTCTCTTCTTAGAGACTAAGATATCTAATTTCTTAGTGTCTAGTATACGTTAGGTTTAAATCCGTAGTTTGCAAAGAAAGGTAATATTCTTGTTACTACGTTCTTTACGCTATTATATACTAGCTATACTATAGGTAGTAGCTATACTTAATTATTCTAGTTATAGTTAAGGTAGTATCTTAGGTATTATTCTACTATCTAATTTATTCGTTCTAACTATCTATCTATTTATAGGTAATATACTATAGATATTATATATTTAATTCCTAATTGTACTAGTATTGTTCCCTATAGTTTTAATGTAAATCGTATATCTTTATCTATAACGATCTTATCTAGTAGTCTATATTAACTAATTATAGTTCCTAGAACCTAGTATATAGTAACTTCTATCCTACTTTTTTCTTTATATAGTCTAAAGTATATATACTTTATAAGCTTATCTACTATTATTAAGATTCTATTATATTTAACTCTTAATATTAGGTCTTTAGACTTTAGTAACTTTGTAATAAAGTCTATTATAATAACTCCTTATAGTTATTCTAGTACTTCTACTAGTTGTAACATTCTATATAGTATATATCTATTATATTTATTCCTTTAATATTTTGTATAGTCTTGTAGTACCTCTATTACTAATTATTTTGCTTTTAGAATATAGTAATCTTGTAGTAGTCTATCTAATATTTTCTCGATACCTTAGTAACTATATACTAGTAATTTATAGAATTATTATATAAATTCTCTCTAGATCTTCTTTAAGATATATATTCTTCTATAGGCTTATACAAATCCTTTTTAGGTTTCTAGTTTCTCTATTTCTTTAGATACTTCTTTTATTATTTTCTAAATCTATTTATCTAGTTTACTACTCTTTCTTTTAAGTGTTATAGCTATTCTATATATATTTAGGACTAAATATCCTTCTTTGTTCTTAACTAGAACTATACTAGTAGCGCTTACTTCTTCTTATAAGTCTAGCCTTCTACTAAAAGTGTCTATAAACTAATTATCTTTCCCTTTTGTATATATAATTTCTATATTAAACATTAACAAGTATTCTTACTATCTTATATAGTATTATAACAAATCTTTATTTATTATAAATTCTATAAGATTCTTATAGTCTATATAGACCTTTATCTAATATTTTACTCCTTATAGGTATACTCTCTATTACTTAAATACTTTATAGATTACTAGTATTTCTTTATTATAGATTAGGTAGTTAAGTTCTACTATCTTTATTTTCTTAGAGAAGTACTTAACTAAGTATTCTTTTTTAGTCTCTAGGTCTTCCTATATTAGTACTATTCTATAGACTAAGTTAGATGCGTCTATCTTTACTATTACTAGTAGGTCTAGGTTATATATTCTAATAACTAGGTTTTCTATAAACTTCTTCTTAATCTTCTTAAATACCTTATTATATTCTTTTATCTATTTAAATAGCGTATCTTTTTTTATAAGTCTTGTTATTAGTTTTATATCTTTAGACTATCTTACTATTAACTTTCTATAAAAGTTAGCTAGCCTATAAAATTATTATACCTCTTTTAGGTTTCTTAGTGTTAGCTATTTATTAATTAACTTAATCTTCTCTAGATTAATCTTAATCTTTCCTAGTTCTATAATAAACCCTAGGAAATCTATTTCCTTTCTATAGAATTTGTATTTTCTTATCTTAAGAAATATTTTAGCTTCTACTAGTTTTTCTAGTACTTTGTATATATATTATATATATTCTTCCTCTATTTCTAAGAATATAAGGATGTTGTCTAAGTATATAAATATAAATATATCTAAGTACTCTCTTAGTACTATATTAATCCTTTCTTAGAATACTACTAGTATATTTATTAAGCTAAATAGTATAACTAAATATTTATATAATCTCTATTATATTCTAAATACTATTTTCTATTTATTACTTTCTTTAATTCTAATTTAGTAATAGGCGTTCTAGATATCTAACTTTATAAAGATTATTACCTTCTATAGTTTATCTTATATTACGTCTATCTTTAGTAAGGAGTATTAGTTCTTATTTATAACTACGTTAGTTTTTCTAAAGTCTACGTAAGGTCTTTTATTACTTATTCTTTTCTTATCTATAAAGATAAGTCTATAAGCTACTAAGGATTTAGATTCTCTTATCTATCCTTTTTTTATTACGTTTTAAATAAATACTTATTTAATTTTTAACTCTTCTTCTATTTTCTAGTAGACTAGGCTCTACCCTACGTCTTTTCTTTCTTCTATTTCTATTACTAAGTCCTATAGTTAATATTCTAGAAAGTAATCTTTAGGTTCTATAAGCTATTCTTCCTATTTCTTATATTCTTCTAGGAATTCTCTCTTGTAGGTATTCTTGTAGGCATTTAATATATCTATTTTATAGTAGTTAATCTTCTCTATCTTCTAATTAATATATAAGTTAGTTATCTATAACTATAGTATACCTAGTATTATATCTTATTTGTTATTAATTATTGTTATATCTATAACTATATTCTTAATTTCTAGTCCTTCTAACCTTAGTATTAAAGGTACTATCTTAAACTATATTAGTTCCTAGAATAGTTTTCTTTTAATTATACTTAGTTGTCGAGGGTATTTCTTTATTATATACTTTATTCTCTATATTTCTATAAACTTTTTTAATATAAAGTTTCTTATAGCTCTACTATTAATTATTAATTATACTTTCTTTCCTTAGTATATACCTATTTTTATAATATATAGGCCCCTTATACCTTTTAGTTTTTTTTACTTAGGTAACTTTATAAATTGTCTATCTTTCTAAAGCTATAGGCCTACTTTAAGTTTATATTCTTTGTGTTTTAGATATTTATTATATATATATTTATACTATAGTCCTCCTTAGACGTATTTCTTAGATAGTTTTAGGCCTAGTCTTACTACTACGTATCTATCTTCTAGGATTACTTCTTATCCTTAGATATTTTTAGCTAGAATTACCTTTATATAGTTATAGCCTTTCTTCTTTATAGGCTATATACTATTATTTACTTTAGGGTTTCTATATATAATATAATTCTTATCTAGGTATAATATCTATAATACTTTAAAGTGTACTAGGTGTTTTAGATCTATTATTTTATTATCCCCTTCCTAGTATTTACTTCTACTAAGTATATCTATTATTAGGATATAGTATACTACTAGTACTCTTAGTATATAAGCTTTATTAATCTATTGTATTTTTCTTACGTAGTATTACTATTCTCTTTTTATAGGTATTCTTCCTACTATAACTATATATTACTTTATCTATTCTTAAAATAGTATAAACTTTATTTCTTTAGGATTGTATTCTTTTTAGTCTTTATACGCTTCCTCTATACTTATAACTAGTAAGTATTTCTAAATAAACTTCTATTCTTTATATTATTCCTCTATATTACTTATTATATAGCTATTATAACTATATATTATTAGCTAGGTATACTCTATATTTCTTATACTAACTTATCTCTTACTTCTTTATAGTCCTTTAGAGGTAGTTATAGTAGTCTCTTTATCTAGTACTAGTCTTTTAGCCTAGATTAATAGTACTAGGGGCTCTTCCTTTTCTAGATCTTCTACTAGTAGGTCTATTACTTAGGCTATTTCTTCTAGCTAAGCTTTTATTCTTTCTTTTATTATAGCTACTCTCTATCTCTATTATAAAAAGTATCTTACTCTCTATTTACTAGAAAGATATATATAGTAGTTGTCTTTATAATAAAAGGTCTAATAGAGTATTATATATTATATTTCTTTACTCCTAGCTACTTTCTCTTAAGGTTTAGCCTATACTTATAGTACTTCTTTCTTCTTTTTAGTTATCTTTAACTAGGTTTCTTTCTTTAGGTTCTTATTCTTATAGTCCTTTATAAAGTATCTAGGTTTCTTGTATTTATAATATGCTATATCCTTTTTTTTCTTTAATTAGTAGTCTTCTACGTAGTAGCTTAGTTTACTATAGTTAAAGTATGTAAAGTCTTTATTCTTCTTTTTTTTTCTATCCTTATTAGTATTAAGGATTATAGGGTCTCTTTTATTATAGTTCTAGGTATAACTTCTATATTTATTCTTCTTCTATTCTCGAAGATTATTATTAATTTATATTACCTATTACTTTAGAGCTTCTAGTGTCCTTAGTTTCTCTATATATATTATCTTGTATTAGATTTTAGAGTTTAGTCTTTACTTAAATTATAACATTAAAGCTAACTTATTCTATTCTATATTCTAGGATAGTTATTTAAACTATAATACGTACTTTAGAATACTTTAACTTTGTATAAGCTTTTCTAGCTATTCTTTAGCTTATTAAGTAACGTCTATATCCTTAAATACTATTCTTATTTGTTTAGTAAAGTACTCGTAACTTCTAAAAATAGCTCTAGTTTCGTCTTTCTAGGTTATTAGAGAGTGTATCGTATAGTCTATCTAGTAAGGTTTATACTATCTTATCGCGTCTTCCTTAAGGTGTAGCCTAATATATATTACCTTTTTTTCTTCTATGTTAAAGTGTAGTACTTATATATCTATCTAGAGTTATACTAAAGTAATAAAGAGTCTTAGTTTCTCTCTTATTCTATTAAACTTCTTAAAGACAGGTATCTTAGGTAGTTTCTTTATTATACTTATTACTAGACGTTATATAATTAGTTCTATCTAATTTTAACCTTTAATAATAGCTTTAATCTATACTTTATTCTACTTTACGTAATCTTGTAGTTCCTTATTCTATATTTCTAAAGTATTAATTACTATTTTTATATCTTCTTTATCTAAGATTAGATTATTAATTTAGTCCTTAATTATTTCCTATATAGTGCTATTAGACTTATAACTACTCTTAGGGGCTTTACTTATTTTAGTTAAACTTTCTACTATCGTATTAGCTAGACTATACACTACTTACGCTTTACTTTTTGTAATAACTAAATTAGTAAAGTATAATAGGTATTACTAGAGTTAACTTCCTAGTACCTAAAGAGTATTAGTAGATTAGGAGTTAATAGTAAAAGCTTAGGTTATAATCTACAATAACTTATAAATAATAGAAGATGTTTTATAACTATCTTATATTAGCGTTCTATAGTTAAAGGATTAAATTACTAATACTATCCTAATAATATATATCTTACTAGCTATATACTCGTTGTAATCTATAATCTATAGTTGCTAATACTAGTAGATTATAGATTGTCTTAATCTATAATCTATTAATACTAAGAGTCTATAGATTATAGATTAGTCTAGGTATCCTAGTTATATATAGTCTCCTAATTAAGGTTGTTACTCTACTTGTCCTATGCTTTGTTAGCGCCTAGATTAGGACTAATTAGTTCTATCTCGATTTCTTCTGTTACACCTATAATATATAATAGCTATTACTTACTTTCTATTACTTAGTAAGTTTACTATTAGCTATAAATATCTTTCTAAAGCTATAATAACTATATTTACTATAATCTAGCTTATTATAAAGCTTATCTTATAAAAGTTATATAAGTTATTATCTAAAATACTATACTTAGCTTTAGTATTAGTTACTAGCTTAAACTACTCTTATATAAAGTTAAAATCTTTATAAAAAGCTTTTTTATAGTTATACTTATAATTAAACCTTATTTTAAGCTTAAAGTAGTACTTAATAAACGTACTAAGCTAGTTTATACTAACTTAAGCTAGATTATACTTAGTATATAAGGAATTAGCTATATTAGCTATATTTATAACCTAAGAGAAGAATCTATACTTAATAAAGTTAAAGATATACTTAATAATTATACTTTTATTAAGTTTAGTTAAATTACTTAAGTTAAGTATAGTATTTAGGTGTAAAAGTTATCTAGTATATTAATTACTTAGTATCTTATAAAAGACGTTATAGATAGATATAGTATATTATAGTAAGAGATTTATATCTTATTTAAAAATATAAAGAGTTAGCTATACTTAATATTTATTTAAAAGTTTTATATATTATTATTATTATAATAATAGAGAGTAGTAAGTATTTTAGTAAAAGCTTAGTAAAAGTAATTAACTTACTTATATAAGTAACTTACCTATAGTATATATTATAAGTAGATAATAACTTTTAAGAATATAAAGTATATAGATATAAAAGATAACCTAGAAACTATAATATTAAAGACTTTATAATATTAGATACTAATAAAAATAGTAAAAAAAAAAAAAACTTTAAGTACTATAATAATAGTAAACTAAGCTATTATATAAAAGACTATAACTATAGTAAACTAAAGTATTATATAAAAGACTATAACTATAGTAAACTAAAGTATTATCTAAAAGACTATAAATAAATAAAAAAAAGTATAATATACTATAAATATAAGAAACTAAAATACTTTATAAAAGATTATAAAAGTAAAAATATAAAAAAAAAGAATTTTAGTTAAAAATTATAGAGAAAAAAAAAAGTTCTAGAAGTATAAGCTAAACTTTAAAAAAAAGTAGTAGTAAGTAAAGAATTATAATATATAATACTATATATACTTTTTTAGTAAATATAAAGTAAAATAGTTTTTTTAAAAAAAGAAAGTAGCTATAATAAAAGAGAAAATATATAAAGAAATTATTAATAAAAAACTTAGAAAAAAAAAGCTACTAAATTTACTTCTTAAAAAGAAAGTAATAAATAATAAGTTAAAATTAAAAGTAAAATATATATTTTACTTAATAAAAAAAGCTATAATAGCTATAAAAAAAGGTATAATAGCTATAAAATAAGTAATAGTAGTTTATTTAAAAATATATACTAGTTATAAGTATAAAAAAAGTATATAAAGACTAGAAAATATATAATCTTAAAGTAATAAAGTTTATAATATTCTAATATAAAATAAAGTAATATATAGTTATAGTAGAAAAAATACTTATTTAAAGAAAATAGTAGTACTTTTAAAAAAAATATAATAGATTAATAAAGCTTATATACTAAGTATACTAATAGTATAATATATTTTAATATAAATAAAACTTAGTATAAAAGAATTATAATAGGTTTACTAGGGTTAACTTCTTAGTAGCCTTTAGGTTATTAGTAGATTAAGAGGTAATAATAAAAGCTTGTATTATAATCTATAATATACTATAAATAATAAGAGATATTTTATAACTATCTAAATATTATCGCTTATAGTTAATAATTAAATTACTAATACTATCCTAATAATACGTATTACTACTAACTATATACCTAGGCTTTTTAGCTAGCTTTATACTTTATATTTACTAAGATCTTAAATTATAAATTTATTATATACTTAGCTTTATACTTTATATTTACTAAGATTATAAATTATAAATTCTTTACGTATCTTTATTATAGTTACTCTTTTAGTCTAGTTTATTATCTTATAAATTATATATATTGTTATTATCTATAGTAAAGCTAATTAGCTTAAATTAGTTTTCTCTTATTATAGCTATAATACTATTCTCCTCTCTAAGTAAGTTCTTATTTCTTTACTCTAAGCCTAAAGTTATTAGTCTAGTTTTATTATTTATTTCTAACTTTTTATTATTCTTTATATCTTTATATTTTAACTATAATAAACTTCTTCTTATTACTTATATTACTTGTAATAGAGTTAAAATATTTTCTTACGCCTATTATACTTAGTTAAAGCTTACTTATCTTATATCTTTAAAGGATAGTAAATACTATAATAAGAATATTCTAGCTAATATTAAGTATAAGTATATACTATCTAGTATTTCTCTTATAGAGTATAAGTACTTAATTTCTATATAGTCTCTTCTTACTAAGTTATATAAGGCGAGCTATTAACTAAGCTTAAGAAATACTATTATTATAGCTTATAGAAGCTAAGGCTAAGTATAAGCTAACTCTTTATAAGCTAGTAAATCTTTATTCTTATATTAAGTGTCTTTATAAGATAAAAGCTTATAATAATACTAAATTATCTAAATAGTTTTATACTTTAGAGGCTAAGATAGACTTTAAGGATATAGTTTAGGCTATTCTAGCTTCTATTATATTAGACGTTCTTAATACTTTTTTATTTAGCGCTAGTAATACTAATTTTCTTAGTTTACTATAAAGTAGTCTAAGAAGTTTTAACTTTAGAAGTTTTCTAGTTTCTTAAAGTAGTTAAGATTATCTTCTAGTTTTAATATTTCTTCCTATAGTTACTTTTTCTTATTTATACCTATCTATTTTACTAAATAGTAGTTTCTACTATTATAGAACTAGTATACTAAGATTTTTTTAACTTTTTATTCTTTTTATTTTCTATACGTATCTACTTTAGATACTAGTAGTTCTATATTTTATAGTACTATCTCTAGTAGTACTATATAGAAAGTTAAGTATATCTTTATCTTATTTAGTAGCTTTAGTTTAAATATAACTAGCGTAACTTCTTTCTTAATTTTATATAGTTTTATCTTAATATAGTCTAGTTTAAAGCTTAGTTATTTACTCTTAATATTTTTTTATACTAGCTATACTTTTTCTTTCTTTTTAAATTAGAGACCTTCTTTATACTTTTTATTATAGTACTTAGCTATTTAATTATATAGGAATTCTATATCCTATCTTAGCTAATTATATATATCTTTTAGTCTATTAGTAAAGTTTTCTCTTCTTAGAGACTAAGATACTTTTAGTCTTAGTATTCTATATACGTTAGAGTTAACTCTATAGTTTATAAAGAAAAGTAATACTTTTATTACTATATTCTTTACGCTATTATATACTAACTATACTATAAGTAGTAGCTATACCTAATTATCTTAGTTATAGTTAAGGTAGTATCTTAAGTATTACTTTACTATCTAGTTTATTTATTCTAATTATTTATCTATTTATAGATAATATACTATAGATATTATATATTTAATTCCTAGTTATATAGTTATTATTCTTTATAGTTTTAATATAAATTTTATATCTCTATTTATAATAATCTTATCTAGTAGTCTATATTAGCTAATTATAGTTTCTAGGACCTAGTATATAGTAACCTCTATTCTACTTTTTTCTTTATATAGTTTAAAGTATAAATACTTTATAAGTTTATTTACTATTATTAGAATTCTATTATACTTAACTCCTAATATTAGGTCTTTAGACTTAGGTAGCTTTATAATAAAGTCTATTATAATAACTCTTTATAGTTATTTTAGTACTTCTATTAGTTATAGTATTCTATATAGTATATATCTATTATATTTATTTTTTTAATATTCTATATTATCTTAAAGTACTTCTATTACTAACTATCTTACTTTTAGAATATAGTAATCTTATAGTAGTCTATCTAGAGTTTTATTAATACCTTAGTAACTATATACTAGTAATTTATAGAATTACTATATAAATTCTCTTTAGATTTTCTTTAAGATATATATTCTTCTTCTATAAGCTTATATAAGTTCTTTTTAGATTTCTAGTTTTTTTATTTCTTTAGATACTTTTTACGTTATTTTCTAAATCTATTTATTAAGCTTACTACTCTTTCCTTTAAGTATTATAGCTATTTTAGGTATATTTCGGACTAAGTATTCTTCTTTATTCTTAACTAGAACTATACTAGTAGTACTTACTTCTTCTTATAAGTTTAGTCTTTTACTAAGAGTATTTATAAATTAGTTATCTTTCTCTTTTATATATATAATTTCTATATTTAATATTAATAGGAATTCCTACTATCTTATATATTATTATAATAGTTCTTTATTTAGTATAAATTCTATAAGATTCTTATAGTCTATATAGACCTTTATTTAGTATTTTACTCTTTATATATATACTCTCTTTTATTTAAATACTTTATAGATTACTAGTATTTCTTTATTATAGATAAAGTAATTAAGTTCTACTATTTTTATCTTCTTAGAGAAGTATTTTACTAGATATTTCTTTTTAGTCTTTAGGTTTTCTTATATTAGTACTATTCTATAGACTAAGTTAGATACGTCTATTTTAACTATTACTAGTAGGTCTAGGTTATATATTCTAATAACTAGGTTTTCTATAAACTTTCTTTTAATTTTATTAAATACTATATTATATTCTTTTATATATTTAAATAGTATATCTTTCTTTATAAGTCTTTTTATTAGTTCTATATCTTTAGACTATTTTACTATTAACTTTCTATAAAAGTTAGCTAACTTATAAAATTATTATACCTCTTTTAAGTTTTTTAGTATTAGCTATTTATTAATTAATCTAATCTTTTCTAGGTTAATTTTAAGTTTTCTTAGTTTAATAATAAATCTAAAGAAATCTATTTCTTTTATATAGAATTTGTATTTTCTTATATTAAGAAATAGTTTACTATCTACTAGTTTTTCTAGTACTTTATATATATATTATACGTATTCTTCTTCTATTTCTAAGAATATAAAGATATTATCTAGGTATATAAATATAAATATATCTAAGTACTCTCTTAGTACTATATTAATTCTTTCTTAGAATACTACTAGTGCGTTTATTAAGCTAAATAGTATAACTAAGTATTTATATAGTCTATATTATATTCTAAATACTATTTTCTACTTATTACCTTTTTTAATTCTAATCTAGTAGTAAGCGTTCTAGATATCTAATTTTATAAAGATTTTTACTCTTTATAGCTTATTTTATATTATATCTATTTATAGTAATAAGTATTAGTTCTTATTTATAATTACGTTAGTTTTTCTAAAATCTATATAAGGTCTTTTATTACTTATTCTCTTTTTATCTATAAATATAAGTTTATATACTACTAAGGATATAGATTTTTATATCTATTTTTTTCTAATTATATTTCTAATAAATACTTATTTAATCTTAGATTCTTCTTTTATTTTTCTATAGACTAGGCTCTATCTTACGTCTTTATTTTCTTTTAAGTCTATTACTAAGTCTTATAGCTAATATTCTAGAAAGTAGTCTTCTAGCTCTATAAGCTACTTTTCTTTTTTCTTATATTCTTTAAAGAATTCTCTTTTATACGTATTTATATTAGCCTTTAATATATCTATTCTATAGTAATTAATCTTCTTTATTCTCTAATTAATATATAGGTTAGTTATTTATAACTATAGTATTCTTAGTATTATATCTTATTTATTATTAATTGTTATTATATCTATAACTATATTCTTAATTATTATTCTTTTTAGTTCTAGTATAGAGTAAACTATTTTAAACCTAATAGGTTCCTAAAATAGTTTTCTTTTAATTATACTTAGTTATTAAGAGTATTTCTTTATTATATACTCTATTTCTTTTATTTCTATAAACTTCTTTAATATAAAGTTTCTTATAGCTCTACTATTAATTATTTATTATACTTTCTTTTTTTAATAAGTACTTATTTTTATAATATATAGGCCTCTTATACTTTTTAGCTTTTCTTACTTAAGTAATTTTATAAATTATCTATCTTTCTAAAGCTATAGCCTTACTTTAAGTTTATATTCTTTATATTTTAGATATTTATTATACTTATATTTATACTATAGTCTTCTCTAGACGTATTTCTTAGATAGTTTTAGTTTAGGCCTTATTACTACGTAACTTTCTTTAGGTATTATTTTTTATCTTTAGATATCTTTTACTAAAATTACTCTTATATAGTTATAGCCTCTTCTTTTTATAAGCTATATACTATTATTTACTTTAGAGTTTCTATATATAATATAATTCTTGTCTAGGTATAATATCTATAATACTTTAAAGTATACTAAGTATTTTAAGTCTATTATTTTATTATCTCCTTTCTAGTATTTATCTTTTTTAAGTATATCTATTATTAAGATATAGTATACTACTAGTACTCTTAGTATATAAGCTTTATTAATCTATTATATCTTTTTTATAAAGTACTACTATTCTCTTTATATAAGTATTCTTTTTACTATAACTATATATTACTTTATCTATTCTTAATATAGTATAAACTTTATTTTTTTAAGATTATATTCTTTTTAGTTTTTATATACTTCCTCTATACTTATAACTAGTAAGTATTTCTAAATAAACTTCTATTCTTTATTTTATTACTCTATATCTATAGTTATATAGCTATTATAGCTATATATATTTAGCTAAGTATACTTTATACTTTTTATACTAACTTATTTCTTACTTCTTTATAGTTTTTTAAAAGAAGCTATAGTAGTCTCTTTATATAGTACTAGTTCTTTAGCTTAGATTTATAGAATCTAAGGTTCTTTCCTTACTAAGTCTTCTATTAGTAAGTCTATTACGTACGTTATTTCTTTTAGCTATACTTTTATTCTTTCTTTTATTACTACTACTCTATTTCTTTATTATAAGAAATATCCTAATTTCTACTTCCTAAAAAGATTTATATAGCAGTTATCTTTATAATAAAAGGTTTAGTAGAGTATTATATATTATATTTCTTTACTTCTAGCTACTTTCTTTTAAAGTTTAGATTATACTTATAGTACTTCTTTCTTCTTTTTAGTTATTTTTAACTAAGTTTCTTTATCTTTTTTATAGTCTTTACTTCTATAGTCTTTTATAAAGTATCTTAGTTTTCTAGATTTATAATATTCTATATTTTTTTTCTTTTATAATTAGTAGTCTTTTATATAGTAGCTTTTCTTACTATAGTTAAAGTATATAAAGTCTTTATTTTTCTTCTTTTTTTTATCTTTATTTATATTAAGGATTATAAAGTCTCTAATACCTTAGTTTCTAAATTAGTTACTATACTTATTCTTTTTCTATTCTTAAATATTATTATTAATTTAGATTACTTATTACTCTAGGGCTTCTAGTATCCTAGGTTTCTCTATATAGATTATTTTATATTAGATTTTTATATTTAGTTTTTACTTAAATCTTAATATTAGAGCTAATTTATTCTATTCTATATTTTAGGATAGTTATTTAAATTATAATAAATATTTAGAAATACTTTTACTTTATATAAGCCTTTTAAGTTTTTTTTTAGCTTATTAGGTAATATCTATATCTCTAAATACTACTCTTATTTATTTAGTAAAGTATTTATAACTTCTAAAAATAGCTTTAGTTTTATCTTTCTAGGTTATTAAAGAGTATATTATATAGTCTATTTAGTAAAGTTTATACTATTTTATTATATCTTCTTTAAGGTATAATCTAATATATATTACTTTCTTTTCTTTTATATTAAAGTATAGTACTTATATATCTATCTAGAGTTATACTAATACTATAAAAGGTTTTAATTTCTTCTTTATTCTATTAAACTTCTTAAAAATAAGTATTTTAGGTAGTTTCTTTATTATACTTATTACTAGTTATTAGGTAATTAGTTTTATTTTATTTTATCCTTTAATAATAGCTTTAATTTATACTTTATTCTATTTAGAGTAGTCTTATAGTTCTTTATTCTATATATCTAGGGCTTTAATTACTATTTTTATATTTTCTTTATTATTAATTAGTTTATTTATATAGTCTTTAAATATTTTTTATATAGTACTATCTAACTTATAACTACTTTTAAGTACTTTATTTATTAAACTTTCTACTATTATATTAACTAGACTATACACTACTTATACTTTACTTTTCTTAATAACTAAATTAGTAAGGTATAATAGGTTTACTAGGGTTAACTTCTTAGTAGCCTTAAAGTTATTAGTAGATTAAGAAGTAATAATAAAAGCTTATATTTTAATCTATAATATACTATAAATAATAGGAAATATTTTATAACTATCTAAATATTATCGCCTATAGTTAATAATTAAATTACTAATACTATCCTAATAATACGTATTACTACTAACTATATACCTAAGCTTTTTAGCTAGCTTTATACTTTATATATACTAAGATTATAAATTATAAATTTATTATATACTTAGCTTTATACTTTATATTTACTAAGATCGCGAATTATAAATTCTTTATATATCTCTATTATAGTTAGTCTCTTAGTCTAGTTTATTATCTTATAGATTATATATATTATTATTATCTATAGTAAGGCTAATTAGCTTAAATTAGTTTTGTCTTATTATAGCTATAATAAAAATACTAATTAAAAAATAATAAAAAAATAAATTTAAAATATCTAATTATTTTAAAGTATATAAAGTATTATATTTAGCTAGTATATAGGAAAAAATATAATTGTACAAAGTAATTCTAAAAAAAGATATTAAAAGTTAGAAACTAGATAGTATACTAAATAAAAAGTATATAGTAATTAAACTAATAAAAAAACTAATTAAAAAATATATTTTAAGAAAACTATACTATAAATATATAGTAAATAAATATTTAAAATATAAATACTTTAAATATATAGTTTAGTAAAAAGTTAAGTAAGTATAACTAAATATTATAATAGGATTATATATTATAAATAAAAAAATATATAAAAAAAAAGTTTAAATTATAATTAATAGAAAAGCTATAAAGAACTTTATTTTAAAAAAGATTATAGTAAAATAAAAAATAGAGTATATAATAAAGAAGTACTTTTAATATTTAAAAATAATTAAAAGAAACCTATTTTAAAAACCTATTATATTTAAAATAATACTCTTTATATTAGAGTTAAAAGAATTAAAGATTAAAAATTTAGTTATAGATATAATAATAAATAAGATATAATATTAGGTATACTATAGTTATAGATAACTAACCTAAGGATTAATTAGAAAATAGAGAAAATTAGCTTCTCTAAGAAAAAAATATTAAAAGCTAATATAAGTATATATAAAAGAAAATTCTTAAAAGAATATAAGAATTAAGAAAATTAGCTTATAGAACTAGAAAACTACTTTTTAGAATATTAGCTATAAAACTTAGTAATAGACCTAGAAGAAAAAAAAATATAAGATAAAGTCTAGTTTATTAAAAAATAGAAGAAAAATTAAAGATTAAATAAGTATTTATTAAAAACATAATAAAGAATAAATAAATAAAAGAATCTTAACCTATAAAAAGAGAATTAAAAATAAGTATAATTTTAGATAAAAACTAATACTTCTTACTATATATAAGTAAAATATATAATAAGCTATAAAAAGTTTAAATCTTTATAAAACTAAATATCTAAAACGCTTACTATTAAATTATAATAAAAGAAAGTAATAAAAAGAAAATAGTATTTAAAACGTAGTATAGACTATTTAAAAATAAAGTTATACTATTTAGATTAATATATATACTAGTAGTATTTTAAGAGAGAATTAATATAGTCTTAAAAGAATACTTAAATATATTTATATTTTAAGAAATAAAAGAAGAATACGTATAATATATATATAAAGTACTAGAAAAGCTAGTAGAAAATAAATTATTCTTTAAGATAAAGAAATATAAATTCTATACTAAAGAAATAGACTTTATTAGATTTATTATTAAACTAAGAAAAATATAAATTAACTCTAATTAGATTAGAGTAATCTAGAAATAACTAATACTAAAGAACTTATAAGAAGTAAAGTAATTTATAAGCTAGTAAATTTTTATAGAAAATTAATAGTAAAATAGTTTAAAATAATAGAACTATTAATAAAGCTAATAAAAAAAGATATAGTATTTAAATAGACTTAAAAATATAATAAAGTATTTAATTAGATTAAATAAAAGTTTATAGAAAACTTAGTTATAAGAATATATAACCTAGAACTACTAGTAATAGTAAAGATAGATACGTTAAACTTATTCTATAAAATAGTACTAATATAAGAAGACTAGGTTATAAAATAAGAATACCTAGTTAAATACTTTTCTAGGAAAATAAAGCTAGTAGAGCTTAACTAGTTAATATATAATAAAGAAATACTAGTAATCTATAAAGTATTTAAGTAATAGAAAATATACTAATAAAAAGTAAAGTATTAAATAAAAGTTTATAAAGACTATAAAAACTTTATAGAATTTATACTATATAAGAACTTATTATAATAATATATAAGATTATAGAAATTCTTATTAATATTTAACTTTAAGATTATATATATAAAGAGTAAAAATAACTAATTTATAGATACTCTAAGTAAAAAACTAAATCTATAAGAAAAAGTAAATACTAAAAGTATAGTTTTAGTTAAAAATAAAAATAGATATTTAGTTCTAAATATACTTAGAATAGCTATAATACTTAAAAGAAAAAATAGTAACCTAGATAAATAGATTTAACAGGAAATAGAAAAACTTAAAACTTAAAAAAGATATATAAAAGTATATAGAAGAATATATATCTTAAGTAAAATATAAAAAGAATTTATATTATAATTTAATAAATTACTAGTATATAGATACTAAAATATTAATAAAATACTAGATAGGCTTTTAAAAGACTATTATATTCTAAAAGTAAAATAACTTATAATAGAAGTATTATTAGACTATATAAAATATTATAACTAGTTAAAATACTAAAATAACTTTAAAGAGTTATTATAATAGACTTTATTAAAAAGTTACTTAAATTAAAAAAATTAATATTAAAAGTTAAATATAATAGAATTTTAATAATAGTAAATAAAGTTATAAAGTACTTATACTTTAAACTATATAAAAAGAAAAGTAAGATAGAAGTTATAATATATTAGGTTCTAGGAACTATAATTAGCTAGTATAGTATACTAGACAAGATTATTATAAATAAAGATATTAGATTTATATTAAAACTATAAGAAATAATAATAGTATTATTAGGAGTTAACTATATAATATTAATACTATACTACTTATAAATAAATAGATAATTAGAATAAATAAATTAAATAGTAGAGTAATACTTTAGATACTACTTTAACTATAATTAGAATAATTAGGTATAGTTACTACTTATAGTTATTATAATAGTAATAAGAGAACTATAGATAGAACTAATTAGCCTTACTATAATTAACTTAGACTTATATAACTCTAAGAAATATAAACTTAACTAAGAGGCTATATATAATTAGGATACTTAGGGTAATCTATAATCTATTAGTCTTAGTAACTATAAATTAATAGATTATAACAAGTATATAGTTAGTAGGATACGTATTATTAAGATAGTATTAGTAATTTAATTCTTTAACTATAGAACGCTAGTACAAGATAGTTATAAAATATCTCTTACTATTTATAAGTTATTATAGATCCTAATATAAGCTTTTATTATTAACTCTTAATTTACTAACCTAAGAATAGCTATCTATAGTTAATAATAGGAGGCCTATTATAATAGTATAGTTAGTATATAATAGTATAAAGAATAAAGTAATAAAAGAATTATCTTTTTTTATAAACTATAGATTTAACTTAAATATATATTAGATACTAAGATTTAAAGTATTTTAGTTTTTAAAATAGAAAACCTTTATAAATAGACTTAAAGAAATATATAATTAACTATAATAAAATATAGTATTCTTATAAGATTAAATAATAAAGTACTATAATAAAAAGTACTAAGAAAGACCTTAATTTAAAAAGAGAGAAAAAGTATAGTTAGTATATATAAATATTAAAAATAAATAATTTAGTTTAAACAAGATTATATTAAGATAAAACTATATAAAATAAAAGAGAAAGTTATACTAGTAATATATAAACTAAGGCTACTAGAGAATATACTATAAATAGTAAAACCTCTAGTATATAAAGTAAATATATATAAAGAATAAAAAGAATATAATATAAAAGAAATTTTATAATACTAATTCTATAATAGAAAAGATTACTACTTAGTAAAATAAATAAGTATAAATAAAAAAAGATAACTATAAGAAGTTATATAAAAACTAGAAAATAACCTTAATTACTTTAAAAACTAAAAGAGTTCTAAAGTTAAAACTTTCTAGAACACTTTATAAGAAACTAAGAGAACTTATATTATTAATAATAGATAGAAGAGAGATAAAAGTACTTAATATACTAAGAACTAGAGTAGCTTCTATAATAGTTTTAAAATTAAAGTTAGACTTTAAAAAAGTAGCTTACTTAATAGACTTTATATTATTAAAAGCTTTTATCTTATAAAGATAAACTAAGTAAGTATAATTTACTACTTATATACTTAGAATCTAATTATATTTCTTTTTAGCTTCTATAATCTATTTAGATAGTTTATTTTAAGTATAGTTAATAGCTTTCTTTATTATAAATAAGTATAGATATAAGAATAAGTATTATTAACTTATATTCTACTAGAGATATACTAAAAAGATTATAAGAAAACTAAGTATTAGCTTAAATATACGCTTTATAAGCTTTACTATATTTTAAAGATAAGTAATTTAATAAAAATAAAGAAATATTATAATACTATAAAGTAATATATAATCTACTAATTTACTATAAGTATAATAGAAAGAATTAAGATAGAACTAATTAATCCTAACTTAGGTGCTAATAAAGTATAAGATAAGTAAGGTAATAACCTCGATTAAGAAACTATATATAACTAGGATACCTAAGGTAATCTATAATCTATAAATATTTAGTATTAATAAATTATAGATTAATATAATTTATAATCTACTAGTCTTAGTATCTATAGATTATAGATTATATTAAGTATATAGTTAGTAGAATATATATTATTAAGATAGTATTAGTAATTTAATTCTTTAACTATAGAACACTAGTATAAGATAGTTATAAAATATCTCTTACTATTTATAAGTTATTATAGATCCTAATATAAGCTTTTATTATTACTTTGTAATCTACTAACTTTTTTTAAGATAAGCTCTATAGTTAATATTAAGAGGCTTATTATACTTTACTAATTTAGTTATTATAAGAAGTAAAGTATAAGTAGGGTATAGTCTAGCTAATATAATAGTAGAAAGTTTAACTAAAATAAGTAAAGCCCCTAAGAGTAGTTATAAGTCTAATAGTACTATATAAGAAACAATTAAAGACTATATTAATAACTTAATTTCTAATAAAGAAGATATAAAGATAGTAATTAACGCCTTAGAAACGTAGAATAAAGAACTACAAGATTACGTAAAATAAAATAAGGTATAGATTAAGGCTATTATTAAAAGATAGAACTAGATAGAAATAATTACGTAACGCCTAGAAAGGAGTATAATAAAGAAACTACTAAAGATACTTATCTTTAAGAAGATTAATAAAATAAGAGAGAAACTAAGACCTTTTATTATATTAGTATAACTTTAGATAGATATATAAGTACTACACTTTAATATAGAAGAAAAGAAAGTAATATATATTAGACTATATCTTAAAGAAGATATAATAAGATAGTATAAACCTTACTAGACTAACTATATAATATACTCTCTAATAACCTAGAAGGACAAAACTAGAGCTATCTTTAGAAGTTATAAATACTTTACTAAATAAATAAGAGTAGTATTTAGAGATATAGATATTACCTAATAAGCTAAAAAAAGACTTAAAAGACTTATATAAAGTAAGAGTATTCTAGAATATATATTATAATTTAAATAATTATTATAAAATATAGAGTAAAATAAGTTAGCTTTAATATTATAATTTAAATAAAGACTAAACTCTAAGATTTAATATAAAATAATCTATATAGAAAAACTATAAATACTAGAAGCTCTAAAATAGTAGGTAATATAGATTAATAATAATCTCTAAAAATAGAAAAAGAATAAATATAGAGGTTATACCTAGAATTATAATAAAGGAGACGTTATAGTCTTTAATATAAATAAAGATAAGAAGAGAAAAAAGAATAAAGACTTTATATACTTTAACTATAGTAAACTAAGCTATTACGAAAAAACTACTAATTAAAAATAAAAAAAGATATAGTATATTATAAATATAGAAAACTAAGACACTTTGTAAAAGATTATAGAAGTAAAGATTAGAAGAAAGATAAAGAAACTTAGTTAAAAATAACTAAGAAAAAGAAGGAAGTATTATAAGTATAAGCTAAACCTTAAGAAAAAGTAGCTAGAAGTAAAGAAGTATAATATATAATACTTTATTAGACTTTTTATTATAATAATAACTACTATATATACTTTTCTAGTAAATAGAAAGTAGTATAGTTTTTATAGAAATAGAGATATAAAGTAGCTATAATAAAAGAAAATAGAATAGAAGTATAGCTAAAAGAAATAGTATATATAATAGACCTACTAATAAAAGATTTAGAAGGGGAAGAGCCTCTAATACTATTAATCTAGGCTAAAGAAGAGGTATAAGATAAAAAGACTACTACGGCTTCTTTTAAAGAACTATAAAAAAGTAAGAAATAGATAAGTATAAAAAGTATAAAGTATACTTAACTAGATATATATAGCTATAATAGCTATATAATAATAGATATAGAAGAATAAAATAAAGAATAGAAATTTATTTAAATATACTTAATAGTTATAAGTATAGAGGAAGCGTATAAAGACTAAAAAGAACGTAATCCTAAAGAAATAAAGTTTATACTATTTTAAAAATAGATAAAGTAATATATAGTTGTAGTAGAAAGAATACTTATATAAAAAGAATAGTAATACTTTATAAAAAAAACGCAATAGATTAATAAAGCCTATATACCTAGAGTACTAGTAGTATACTATATTCTAATAATAGATATACTTAGAAGAGATAAATACTAGGAAGGAGATAATAAAATAATAGATCTAAAATATCTAGTATATTTTAAAGTATTATAGGTATTATACCTAGATAAGAATTATATTATATATAGAAATCCTAAAGTAAATTATAATATATAGCCTATATAAAGAAGAAGCTATAATTATATAAGAGTAATTATAGTAAAAGATATCTAAGGATAAGAAATAACTTTAGAAGATAGATATATAATAATAAGACTTAGTCTAAGACTATCTAAGAAATATATCTATAGAGGACTATAGTATAAATATATATATAATAAATATCTAAAGTACAAAGAATATAAACTTAAAGTAGAGCTATAGCTCTAGAAAGATAAATAATTTATAAAAATACCTAAGTAAAAATAATTAAAAAGTATAAGAAGCTTATATATTATAAAAATAGGTATATACTAAGAAAAGAAAGTATAACTAATAATTAATAGTAGAGCTATAAAGAACTTTATATTAAGAAAGTTTATAGAAATATAAAGAATAAAGTATACTATAAAGAAATACTCTTAATAACTAAGTATAATTAAAAGAAAACTATTTTAGAAACCTATTAGGTTTAAAATAGTTTTCTCTATATTAGAACTAAAAAGAATAACAATTAAAAATATAATTATAGATATAATAACAATTAATAATAAATAAAATATAATACTAGGTATACTATAGTTATAAATAACTAACTTATATATTAATTAGAGAATAGAAAAGATTAACTACTATAGAATAGATATATTAAAAGCTAATATAAACACCTATAAAGGAAAATTCCTAAAAGAATATAAGAAATAAGAAAGATAGCTTATAGAGCTAGAAGACTATCTTCTAGAATATTAACTATAGGATTTAGTAATAGACTTAAAAGAAGATAAAAACGTAAGATAGAGCCTAGTCTATAGAAAAATAGAAGAAAAATCTAAAATTAAATAAATATTTATTTAAAACGTAATAAAAAAGAGATAGATATAAGAATCTAAATTTTTAGTAGTATATAAACTTATATTTATAAACAAAAAGAGAATAAATAATAAAAGACCTTATATAGACTTTAGAAAAACTAACGTAATTATAAATAAGAACTAATACCTATTACTATAAATTAATATAATATAAAATAGACTATTAAAAGTAAGAATTATTATAAAATTAGATATCTAAAACGCTTACTACTAAATTAGAATTAAGAAAAGTAATAAGTAGAAAATAGCGTTTAGAACGTAGTATAGACTATATAAATATTTAGTTATACTATTTAGCTTAATAAACGCACTAGTAGTATTCTAAGAAAGAATTAATATAGTACTAAGAGAGTACTTAGACGTATTTATATTTATATACTTAGATAATATCTTTATATTCTTAGAAATAGAAGAAGAATACGTGTAATATGTATATAAAGTACTAAAAAAACTAGTAGAAAACAAGTTATTTCTTAAAATAAGAAAATATAAATTTTATATAAAAGAAATAGACTTCCTTATATTTATTATTAAACTAGGAAAAATTAAGATTAACTTAGAAAAGATTAGATTAATTAACGAATAGCTAATACTAAAAAACCTAAAAGAAGTATAATAATTTTATAGGCTAGCTAACTTTTATAAAAAGTTAATAGTAAGATAGTTTAAAGATATAGAACTAATAATAAAACTTATAAAGAAAGATACGCTATTTAAATAAATAAAAGAATATTATAAAGTATTTAATAAGATTAAGAAGAAGTTTATAGAAAACCTAGTTATTAGAATATATAACCTAGACCTACTAGTAATAGTAAAAATAGATATATCTAACTTAGTCTATAGTATAGTACTAATATAAAAAGACTTAGAAACTAAAAAAGAATACTTAGTTAAATACTTCTCTAAGAAAATAAAGATAGTAGAACTTAACTACTTAATTTATAATAAGAAGAAACTAGTAATTTATAAAGTATTTAAGTAATAGAGAGTATACTTATAAAGAGTAAAGTATTAGATAAAAGTCTATACTAACTATAAGAATCTTATAAGATTTATAATAAATAAAAAACTATTATAGTAATATATAAAATAGTAGGAATTCCTATTAATATTTAATATAGAAATTATATATATAAAAGAGAAAGATAACTAATTTATAGATACTCTTAGTAAAAGACTAGACTTATAAGAAGAAGTAAGTACTACTAGTATAGTTCTAGTTAAAAACAAAGAAAGATATTTAGTCTTAAATATACTTAAAATAGCTATAATACTTAAAAGAATAAGTAGTAAACTAGATAAATAGATTTAGAAAATAATAAAGGAAGTATCTAAAGAAATAAAGAAACTAGAAATCTAAAAAAGATTTATATAAGCTTATAGGAAAACGTATATCTTAGGAAAAATCTAAAAAGAATTTATATAACAATTCTATAAACTACTAGTATATAGATACTAAAAGATTAATAAAACCTTTAATAGGTTACTATAAGACTATTATATCCTAAAAGTAAGGTAGCTAGTAATAGAAGTATTAAGAGATTATATAAAATACTAAAGAAATAAATATAATAGATACGTATTATATAGAATATTATAACTAGTAAAAAGACTAGAATAACTATAAGGAGTTATTATAATAGACTTTATTACAAAGTTACTTAAGTTAAAAGACTTATTATTAGAAATTAAGTATAATAGAATTTTAATAATAGTAGATAAACTTATAAAGTATATATACTTCTAACTATATAAAAAGAAAAGTAAGATAGAAGTTACTATATACTAAGTTTTAGGATCTATAATTAGTTAATATAAACTACTAAATAAAATTATTATAGATAGAGATATATAATTTATATTAAAACTATAAAAAATAATAATAGTGTAATTAGGAATTAAATATATAATATCTATAGTATACTATCTATAGATAGATAGATAGTTAGAATAAATAAATTAGATAGTAGAATAGTACTTAAGATACTACCTTAACTATAACTAAAATAATTAGGTATAACTACTACCTATAGTATAGCTAGTATATAATAGCGTAAAGAATATAGTAATAAAAGTATTACTCTTCTTTATAAACTATAGACTTAAGCTTAATATATACTAGATACTAAGAAACTAGATATCTTAGTCTTTAAAAAGAGAAAACTTTACTAATAAACTTAAAAATATATATAATTAGTTAAGATAGGACGTAGAATTCTTATATAATTAAATAGCTAAGTACTATAATAAAAAATATAAAGAAAGACCTTAGTTTAGAGAGAAAGAAAAAGTATAGTTAGTATAAAAGAATATTAAAAGTAAATAACTAAGTTTAAAATTAAACTACGTTAAGATAAAACTTTATAAAATTAAGAAAGAAGTTATACTAATTATATTTAAACTAAAGCTACTAAATAAAATAAAGATATACCTAATATTCTACGTAGCCTTACTAGAACAAGTACTATAAGAAGTAGAACTACTAGTATATAAAGTAGATACGTATAAAGAATAAAAAAAATAAGAAGTTAAAGAAATCTTAGTATACTAGTTTTATAATAGAAGAAATTACTATTTAGTAAATTAAATAGGTATAAATAAGAAAAGGTAACTATAGAAGAAAATATAGAAACTAGAAGATAACCTTAATTACTTTAAGAAACTAAAAGAGTTCTAAAATTAAAACTCTCTAGAACGCTTAGTAGTAAACTAAGAGAACTAATATTACTAATAATAGATAGAGAAATAATAAAAATATCTAATATATAATCTACTATAATAAACGCCTTATCTAAGTCTAACTTAGCTTCTAGAGCTACTAACTATTTAGCTAATTTCTTATTATTTAAGGCTTTTATTTTATAAAAGTAAGAGAGATAAGCTTAATTTTTTACTAGCTTACTCTACGTAAGCTCCTAGATACGCTTACGCTTAGCTTTAGCCTCTATAATTTAAGATAGTAATTTCTCTTAAGTTTAGTTAATAGCTTTCCCTATTATTATTAAGCCTAAACGTAAGAATAAGTATAATAAACGTATACTTAGAAAAAGAAACACTATATATATTATAAGAACTATATATATTTATATAAATATATACTTTATAAGCTTTACTATTATTTATAGAAATAATATAAGAAAGAGACTTAGGGTTTAATTTAAGAGAAGTATAATAAAAATAAAGAAATATTTCGATACTATTATATAACACGTAATTAGTAAGAAGATAGTAATAGTGTATAGATAAAATAAGTATAAGAGAAAATAAAGAACTCTATATTAATAAAGAAACTAGACTAATAACTTTAGCTCTAAGATAAGTAAATAAGAACTTACCTAAAAAGAGAGATAGTATTATAGGTATAATAGAAAGAATCGAAATAGAACTAATTAATCTTAACTTAGGTACTAATAAAGTATAAGACAAGTAAAGTAATAACTTTAATTAGAAAACTATATATAACTAAGATACCTAAAGCAATCTATAATCTATAAACTCTTAGTATTAATAGATTATAGATTAATATAATCTATAATCTACTAGTCTTAGTATTTATAGATTATAGATTATATTAAGTATATAGTTAGTAGAATACGTATTATTAGAATAGTATTAGTAATTTAATTCTTTAACTATAGAATACTAGTATAAAATAGTTATAAAATATCTCCTACTATTTATAAGTTATTATAGATCCTAATATAAGCTTTTATTATTACTTTATAATCTACTAACTTCTCTTAAGATAGGCCCTATAGTTAATATTAGGAGGCCTATTATATAATTAAAGATAAAAAAAGTAGACTTAGTAAGTATAAAAAGAGAAGATAAAGAAACTAAATTAATAACTTTAGCTCTTAGATAAGAAAATAAAAACTTACTTAGAAAAAGAGTTAGTATTATAAGTATAAGAAGAGAAATTAAGATAGAACTAATTAGTTTTAACTTAAGTACTAATAAAGTATAAGATAAGTAGAGTAATAACTTAGATTAAAAAATAACTTATAATCTAAATATATAAAATATAAAGTAATCTATAAATTTATATAAATAGATTACTAGAAGTATATAGTTAGTAAAGGTATATATCTTTAAGATAGTATTAGAAATCTAATCTTTAACTAAGAGTAATAATACTTAATATTAGAAGAATCTTTTATTATTTATTGCTTATTACTTATTTATAACCTAATCTTTTATTATTACTTTTAAATTTACTAATACTTTTTAGTAGTTACTATAGTTAATAATAAGTAACCTTATTATATATTTATTAAAAACGTAATAAAAATGTTATAAATATAAAATTTTTAATTTTTAGTAGTATAGATACTTATATTTATAGATAAAAAAGAGATAAGTAATAAAAAATATTATATAGATATTAAAAAAATAAATATAAGAAAAAATAAATACTAGTATCTTTTACTATATATAGATAAAATATAAAATAAGCTATAAAAGGCCTATATCTTTATAAAACTAGATATCTAAAATACTTACTATTAGATTAGAATTAAAAAAAGTAATAAGTAGGAAATAGTATTTTATATATAATATAAACTATTTAAATATATAGTTATACTTTTTAGTTTAATAAATATACTAGTAGTATATTAAAAAAGTATTTTAATATATTTATATTTATATATCTAGATAATATCTTTATATTTTTAGAATTAGAAGAAGAATATATATAATATATAGACTAATAATTTATAATATTAAGTAGTATTAAACTTTTTATATAACTATTATAATTTTATTTTTATAGATAAAATAAATAAAATTAAGATAAAACTAATTAGTTTTTACTTAAGTACTAATAAATTATAAGATAATTAAAGTAATAATCTAGATTAAAAAATTAACTATAACCTAAATATATAATATAAAGTAATCTATAAGTATATATAATAGATTAGTATTAGTATATAGATAGTAGTAATATATATTAGTAAAATAGTATTAGTAATCTAATATTTAAATAAAAGTAATAATATAATAATATTATAAGAGTTATTATATTTTTTATTAGTTTATTACTAAATTATAATATATACTTTAGTTATTAACTTTTTATCTACTTACTTTTTCTAGAAAAAAAGTTCTTTATAGTTAAGAATAAGTAACTCTATTATACTTTACTATTTTAGTTATTAAAAAAACTAAAGTATAAGAAGTATATAGTCTAAGCTAATATAATAATAGAAAGTATAACTAAAAAAAAAAGTAAAGTACTTCTAAGTAGTAGTTAAAATGTAATAAAAAACTTAATTACTAAAAAAGAAAATATATAATTAATAATTAATACTAAAGAAATATAAAATTAAAAACTATAAAAGTATTTTAAATAAAATAAAGCTTAAATTTAAGCTATTATAGTAAAATAGAATTAGATAGAATATATTACTTAGAGACTAGATATAAGATAAGAGAATCTAAATCGTTAGTAGTATATAGACTTATATTTATAGATAAAAAGAGAATAAATAATAAAAGACTTTGTATAGATTTTAGAAAAACTAATATAGTTATAAGTAAGAACTAATACTTTTTACTATAGATAGATATAATATAAGATAAATTATAAAGAGTAATAATCTTTATAAAGTTAGATATCTAAAACGCTTATTACTAGGTTAGAATTAAGAAAGGTAATAAATAGAAAATAGCGTTTAGAATATAGTATAGACTATATAAATATATAGTTATACCTTTTAGCTTAATAAATATACTAGTAGCCTTTTAAAAAAGAATAAATATAGTACTAAGAGAGTACTTAGACGTATTTATATTTATATACTTAGATAATATCCTTATATTCTTAGAAATAGAAAAAGAATATATATAATATATATATAAAGTACTAGAAAAGCTAGTAAAAGCTAAAATATTCTTTAAAATAAAGAAATACAAGTTTTATATAAAGGAAATAGACTTCCTAGAATTTATTATAGAACTAAGGAAGATTAAAATTAACTTAAGAAAAATTAAGTTAATTAATAAATAGCTAATACAAAAGAACCTAAAAGAGGTATAATAATTTTATAGACTAGTAAATTTTTATAGAAAGTTAATAGTAAGATAGTCTAAAGATATAAAACTTATAACAAGACTTATAAAGAAAGATACGCTATTTAAATAAATAAAAGAATATAATAAAGTATTAAATATAATTAAATAAAAGTTTATAGAAAATCTAGTTATTAGAATATATAACCTAGACTTACTAGTAATAGTAAAAATAGATATACCTAACTTAGTCTATAGAATAGTACTAATATAAGAAGATCTAAAGACTAAAAAAAAATATTTAGTTAAATACTTCTCTAAGAAAATAAAGCTAGTAGAGCTTAACTACTTAATCTATAATAAAGAGATACTAGTAATCTATTAAGTATTTAAGTAATAGAGAGTGTACTTATAAGAAGTAAAATACTAAATAAAGGTCTATATAGACTATAAGAATCTTATAAGATTTATACTAAATAAAGAACTATTATAATACTATATAAGATAGTAGGAATTCTAATTAATATTTAATATAGAAATTATATATATAAAAAAGAAAGATAACTAATTTATAAATGTTTTTAGTAGAAAACTAGACTTATAAAAAGAAGTAAACGCTATAGGTATAGTTCTAGTTAAGAATAAGAAAGAATATTTAGTTTTAAATATACTTAAAATAGCTATAATACTTAAAAGAAAAAGTAGTAAGCTAAATAAATAGATTTAAAAAGTAACTAGAGAAGTATATAATAAAATAGAAAAACTAGAAATCTAAAAAGGACTAATAGAAGCTTATAGAAGAATATATATTCTAAAGAAAATCTAAAGAGAATTTATATAATAATTCTATAAATTACTAGTATATAGATACTAAGAGATTAATAAAACTCTAGATAGGCTACTATAGGACTACTATATCCTAAAAGTAAGATAACTAGTAATAGAAGTACTAAGAAACTATATAGAATACTAGAAAAATAAGTATAATAAGTACGTACTATATAGAATATTATAACTAGTAGAAGTACTAAAATAACTATAAGGAGTTATTATAATAGACTTTATTACAAAGCTACTAAAGTCTAAAAACTTAATATTAAGAGTTAAGTATAATAAAATCTTAATAATAGTAAATAAACTTATAAAGTACTTATACTTTAGACTATATTAAAAGAAAAGTAGAATAAAGGCTACTATATATTAGGTTCTAGGAACTATAATTAGTTAATATAGACTACTAGATAAAATTATTATAGATAGAGATATAAGATTTATATTAAAACTATAGGAAATAATAATAGTGTAATTAGGAATTAAATATATAATATCTACTACGTATTACTTATAAATAGATAGATAGTTAGAATAAATAAACTAGATAGTAGAATAGTACTTATAATACTACCTTAACTATAACTAGAATAATTAGGTATAGTTATTACTTATAGTATAGTTAGTATATAATAGCGTAAAGAATATAGTAATAAGAGTATTACCTTTCTTTATAAACTATAGATTTAATCCTAATATATATACAATACTAAGATTAGAAATATCTTAGTTTCTAAGAAGAGAAAACTTTACTAATAGACTTAAGAATATATATAATTAACTAAGATAGGATATAGAATTCTTATATAATTAAATAGTAAAATACTATAATAAGAAGTATAAAAAAAGACTTTAATTTAAAGAAGAAGAAAAAGTATAGTTAGTATAAAAAAATATTAAAAGTAAATAACTAAGTTTAAAACTAGACTACGTTAAAATAGAACTATATAAAGTAGAAAAAGAAGTTATACTAGTTAAATTTAAACTAAAGCTACTAAATAAGATAAAGATATACTTAACCTTCTATATAGTACTACTTAAGATAGTACTATAAAACGTAGAACTAGTAGTATATAAAGTAGATACGTATAGAGAATAAAAAGAATAAGAAGTTAAAGAGATCTTAGTATACTAGTTCTATAATAGTAGGAACTACTACTTAGTAGAATAGATAAGTATAAATAAGAAAGGATAACTATAAGAGATTATATAAGAACTAGAAGAAAATTTTAATTACTTTAAGAAACTAAAAGAGTTTTAAAGTTAAAACTCTTTAGAGTACTTTATAGTAAATTAAGAAAACTAATAGTACTACTACTAGATAGAGAGGTAATAGGAGCGCTTAATATAGTAAGAGTAGCCTTAACTATAGCTTTAAAATTAAGCTTAGACTCTATAAAGATAGCTTACGTAATAGACTTCTTATTATTTAAGGCCTTTATCTTATAAAGATAAACTAGATAAGTGTAATTTTTTACCTATATACTTAGAATCTAATTATATTCTTTTTTAGCCTTAGTAATCTATTTAGATAGTTTATCTTAAGTATAATTAATAGCTCTCTCTATTATAAATAAGTATAGATACGTAAATAAGTATTATTAACTTATACTCTACTAAAGATATACTAGATAAGTTATATAATAAATAACTATTAGTATATATATATACTTTATAAGCCTTACTATATTTTAAAAGAAAATTAACTAATAAAAAGTTTAAAAACTTATAATAAAAATAAAAAAATATTATAATACTATAGTATAATATATAATCTACTAATTAAAGATAATAAAAAGTAAACTAAGTAAGTATAAAAGAAAATAAAGAACTTAATATTAATAAAGAAACTAAGTTAATAACTTTAGCTTTAAGATAGTAGAATAAGAACTTATTTAAAGAAAAAGATAGTATTATAAGTATAATAAGAGAAATTAAAATAGATCTAATTAGTTTTAACTTAAGTACTAATAAAGTATAAAATAAGTAAAGTAATAACTTAGATTAAAAAACTTTTTATAATTAAAATACCTAATATAAAGTAATTTCTAAGTATATATAATAGATTAAAGTAATTTATAAAGATATATAATATATTAGTAGAAGTATATATTTAGCTATAATATATATTATTAAAATAGTATTAGTAATTTAATTACTAACTATAAGTAATAGTACTTAATATTATAAGATTTATTTTATTATTTAAAGCCTATTATAGATTACTATATATACTTTTATTATTAACTTTTAGTTTACTATACTTTCTTAATAGTTACTTATAGTTAATAATAAGTAACTATTATAGGTACTTTTCTATATAACCCTTAGCTAGCTATAAGCTAGCTCTAGGCTTACTATAAGTATCTCTAGTATATATATATACTATTCTATACCTAGTATACCTATTAGGTATACTATACTTCTTTTAGAGTTATATCTAGTTTAGTAGTATAGAGCCTAGCCTTATAGAGTATACTTAATATAGCCTAAGTTCGAGTATAGCTCTATTCTTAGGCTAGCTAAAGCTAGTTAAGTTAAAGGTCTCTTTTAACTTTAGCTAAGGCGTAAGGCTTACTTTATTACTATTACTTACTAGGAGTCTAGTATATAGTATATAGCTTTATCTATTACTATAGTAATAGAGTATTATATTACTACTCTTTTAATAACGTAATAGGTTTATAGTATTATGCTATAAGCTTATAGTAGTTATCTAGTAGTACTATAGTAATTACGCTCTACTTTAGGTCCTTAGGATAAAGTCTAGAGAAGAAAAAGATAATATTATAGGTACTTTTCTATATAACCTTTAGCTAGCTATAGGCTAGCCCTAGGCCTACTATAAGTATCTCTAGTATATATATATACTATTCTATACCTAGTATACCTATTAGGTATACTATACTTCTTTTAGAGTTACGTCTAGTCTAGTAGTATAGAGCCTAGCTTTATAGTAACTTATTATAAAGAAAATAGTATTATAGGCGTAATAAAAGAAATTAAGATAAAACTAATTAGTTTTAACTTAAGTACTAATAAAGTATAGAATAAGTAAAGTAATAACTTTAATTTCGAAGTTAATTATAATAGAAATATATAATAACTTTATAGCTTTATAAGGCTTAGTAACTATAAAGCTATAAAGCTACTAACTTTATAACTTTATAAGGCTTAGTACCTATAAAGTTATAAAGCTAAAGAATTAGTAAAAGTATATAGTTAGTAGTAATATACTTTATTAGGATAGTATTAGTAATTTAATTATTAACTACGAGCGGTAATATATTAATATCGCGAGAATTATTCTATTATTTATAGCCTATTATAGATTATAATATATACTTTTGTAATTAACTTCTAATCTACTATACTTACTAAGAGGTTACTTATAGTTAACAACAAGCGACCCTATTACAAAAGTAGTAAAGAGAGAAGTAAGAAGAGTAGTAACTAAAGTAGTAGCTAGAACTCTCTAGTTTATGTGTATAGAGTAGTAATTGTAACTAGGTTGAGTAAATAAGTATGATTTTTAGATAGGTGGCTAATTTCTGAGAGGTGGCTCGAAACCCCGGGTGGCTCGGAACCCTGTCGGCTAGCTTATAGGATCACCAGGCCCGGCAATAATTCGTGACCGATGCGCATTGACCACCACAACAACATATACCTTGCATCTCAATACCAACTTTTAGATAGCATATCGCAATGAAACTTCGCTCAAATAAAATAATTTTTGGCTCAAATGAAAGCCAAAAGACCCCTCTTCAAAGTCCCAGCCTTAGAGTACCCGATACAGAAGAGCGTGCCCATTATTTTTGGCATATTGACCATCGACGCGATGATGAGAGTCTAGCTGATATTGCAGCCCAACATGGGATAGGCCCCACGACAGGCCTACGCTGGCGTAAGGAGCACGATAGATACGGCGATTCGCGCCGCGTTCGAAAGAGAAAAGCTGAAGAGAAGAATCAGAAGCTTGGGAGGCCTTTCAGAGTATCAGATGAACGTCTTCAACAGCTTCTTGATGATTCTACTAACGCTGTTCGCGACCAACCGTATTGTATCCAAGCTATGGAGAATGGTGTTGAGCTTCAACCGCGAAGCCTTCGGTACAATCTATCGAACCGAGAGGACGTCCATCTGTACGTTGCTGCGTATACGCGTGAAATATCTAATGACCGCCAACAACGCGTTAAATATGGAAAAGAACACCTCAAAAAGCCTCTGTATGGCTTCTGGGATGGCGTATTCTTCACAGATGAAGCTCATTTCAACCCAACAGATGACTTTCAGAGGCCTCGTATCCTTCGTCGTCGCGGAGAACGCTTAGCCTCTAGTAATCTTCTCACGCGTTCGAAGAGGAAGAGCTCCTCTCGTACTATACACATGTATACGTACGTCAACTGGTATACTAAAAGCCCTCTATGCTTCTACAACGATGAGAGTGAGATGCTGAAGCCTCCAAAGCCTCTAAGAAAGCCACGCAAGTCAAAATATCAAACGCAGGAAGAGTATCAAGATGAATTGAAGCAGTGGGAAGCGAAGCTTCCGCCGCCTCTAGAAGTCGTCAACAACGGCCATCATATGACGCAGAACTACTACACCAAGCACGTACTTCCTACGTATATCAATGCTATTCATACTGCTCGTTTAGAGTCAGCTCGCGATTGGTATCTTCAGGAGGATGGAGATCCTTCTCACGGAACTAAAACAACCAACAACGTTGCAGCAGAAGCTCGATACAATAACTGGATAGTTGTTATCCTTCACCCTGCACAATCTCCTGACCTCAACCCAACAGAAGCTTGCTGGCTGATACTCAAACAACGTATCAAGAAGCGTATCCAGCAGCCGCCTGAGGGCTCAACACCATGGAATGGCACGAAGAAACATCTCAAAAAGCTCCTCCAAGAGGTCTGGGATACTATTACGATAGAAGAAATCAGAAAACGAATTGCTGAAATGCCGCATAGGTGCGAGCAGCTAGTGCAGAATAAAGGGCGAAAGATTCGTTCAGAAACGTGGTGAATACTAACTGCAACACCACAGAAATGATTAAGATAGAGATTTATATGTAGTTCAATAGCTTCACGTTAAAAAACTGTATATTTCTATCTATTGTGGTGGTGCGCATCGCGTTTCTATGGGGTGCTCATATGGTGGGATTAACACAGACAATTACGTCACTTCTTGAGACGCCATGTACATAGCCGTAGATAACAATTTTCTGCATTGCGTCGGCTGTCCGCCAAGTAGGACAAAATCAATCAATCAACTGATGTCTTGCCACCCTCGCGTCAGCCCGTGCAAGACCCCTCTTGTATTCTCCGCTGTACGCCGATGCTAACTCATGTTGCGCCCTCGGGCAGGCGGCTAACGCGACTTGGAGAACAAATAGGGCTAGCTGTCGAGGCCCTGCGCATGCCTCTTGCTTCTTGCTGGCTGTTCCGGAGCGAGAAGGCTAAAAGTTCGATATTGTATAAAGCCTGTATAGTAGAGTATGTGTTTACAGTTTTGTGGGTTAATGCTGTGTAATCGTTGAGGTATCTTGGGTCAAAGTTTTGTATTTCCATTTCCATGTGTCTTACTAGATTTCACTTCTCTCCCTTAAAGGCAACGTAAAGATATCTAACACCATAACCCTACTAAATCTCACGAAGAAAATTGGACCTTACACTCTGCGTCATAAGCCTTCAACTGGTCCATCTTTAAATCCACTAACTTCTCCATTTCTTCTCTCATCTCGTCATCAAGCACATCATCCCCATCTTTGTGAAGTGCAGCCCAATAGACCGCATCTATGTCGAAACTCTTCCTGATCCCATAGTCGAACCAGAACCTTCCAGACGCCCAGGAGTCACGCATCCGGACAGAAAGAAGTGGGTTGCTCTGGCTTCCTTTCGTATACGTCCTCGCCTCCACCCGTTCCAAGGCTCGCAAGAACTGTTCCATTCTTGGCACGTAGCGGATCATAAAATCCTCTATGGAGTGGTTTTCAAGCCACATATCTGGACCCAGTAGAAGTAGCCACCAAGGTGGGTCGTATGCAAACTGCGCTGGCATGGCGTTTGTGAATTCGAAGTCTAGTACAGCCGTGATACGAAGAGTGTCCGGGTCTGCAAGCATGTTTGTAGGTTGCAGGTCGTCACAGTAGGGCTTGAAAGGACCGGTATCATCAAGACAGTAGCGGGAGATTAGTTGCTTGAATCGATGACGTGCGATGAACCGCTTCTTAGCATCTTCTCGGCTATTAGCAAGGTTTCGTTGGGTTCGAAGATGGACAAGATGCTCATCAGCGAGAGAGTGAAGAAACACCTTTGCAGACGTGAACGGGGCTGTAGAATATCCACTTGTAGGGTAGTTTGAGACTACGGTCTTCAACTCATTTATATTGTAGGTTAGAGGCCGTTCGCTGGCAATCCACTCATTTGAAGACGGAATCTTTGATAACGCCCCAATTGCAGAAAAATCCAGTCGGGAAAGTTGCAACATGTAATCGGCAAGTTGCTCGTAGACATAGTCTAGTTTCGTGTCATCTACGTTAGTCGCGAGGATAACCTCATCTTGCTCAGTCTCTGTTGGTTGCTTTAAGATGGTCGCTAGCGAGATTCCATCAACATAATCCATGATTATAAATGGACCGAGGTGCTGAGGACTATCTTCGATCATACCCCAACTCACTACCCGAGGTATAGGAATAGTAGTCTTCTCGCTAAGAAATTTCAGGAATTGGACTTCATTCCTGACCTTTTCATCCCGGAAAGCTGTAGCTGTGTGGCCTGGTTTTGGGAAACGAATCACGGCTTTTGGTCCTCCATCGCTAAATCTGACGACGAGACTAAGGTTAAATGAGCCTTTGAGGTAGCAGTCAAACTCCCCAGCTGGCTTGCCTTGCCGTCGAGAAGCAACAAAGGCGACAATCTCTTGCTTTGCATCGATAACCTTTGACAACCACGCCTTGAATTCATTGTCCCCGTCCGTTTCAGCTAGCTCATCGAATACAGTCATCTTCTCCGCAATATACGGTCAGGTGGTGCGGCGAATATGTTAAGGTAAGGAGGCAAAGAAGAGAAATTGTGTAGCCAGAGTACAAAAGTGGAGGGGAAGAATATCTATACCAGCGCAACGAGAGAGCTAGGCTACTTTATAGACTAGCCTAAAGAAACCATTCTACATGTGGTATAGTGCTGGGGTACACCCCACTTCGTGAGCCGCCGCATCGACAGGATTTGTATAGAAAAAAATCGATTTGTATGGAAGCGCACTGGCATATGCAAATGCGGGGCGCTACCAGACCACGTCACGTCGCGGCTACCGTCAAATTGCCCAAATCTGTCTCCTGCCACATATTTGGCCAATACTCTTGGGCCATCAAGCGGTGAAGAGTGCCCGCTAGGTGGCCAAGGTGCAGATCATAGCTGCGCCTCATTGTGGCTTCATCGTCTTCTCACCTATGTTGTCGAATCAGCTGAAGCTAGCCATGTGAACCGCCAACCGCGCGCTAATTTTAGCTCGCTGCTGATTGGAGAACTGAACAATGTCTCGCAAGACCAATCTTGCCTCCAACGTTCTACGAAATCGCCAGGCCCACTATGCTCATGGCGTCAAGGATAAAACTGTAACAATGTATTTTAGTGTTTCGGGCCCAGTCGTGTTGCGACATCGTTCATCGAGAGCATCAACTGACTTGCACTCAGGTAATTTGTGGACCCACTGGGCCGTAGCGTCATCAATTGACAAAGTTACACCGAATACCACCTAAAGCATTAGATGAAGCCTTGTAAATATCCTTCGCTAAACCCTTTTTTTCATCAGGTAGGGAAGGTCATCGGCGAGTCGTGATCTTCCAAAGTATCTTATCGGCGGTTCCCTCGCCCAGCTACTGTGAATGGGCAGCAGGCTGCGTATCCCATTGGCAAAGTTTTCTCTAATTTTCCGTATGTCGATCATGCATTACTGTTGGGCCGCTGTCAAGACTCGATTAGTTACTGGTAAGCTGAAAAGCGGCTCTCGAGCCGGTTTAGTTCGTGTTGCCAGGCAGCGACAATATGTGACACTCCTTTGTCACCCTGCCGCTACGCCGCAATTGCCGCCGCATCTGCTTGAAATTCTCGCAGCTGCATTGTTAGATAGGATTATTGCTTCTCTACTTGGCCAATAGCCGTCCGGAATTCAATAACTCTGTGACATGTATTCGCATAGCCTTGAATCTGTAAGGGGCTGCGCAAAGATGAGCAATCAGGTCTAACCCATTACAGAATCTATATCATTACCACGGATATGGACTCTATGAACCGCAGCAATAGACTATTTTAATGATATCCAATGATTCTGGGTCGTCATCCACATCATGCAGGTTTCTATTACGGCATTGTTGGGAGAGAGGCGCTTAAGTTTGGCACATACTTGTATTTCACCGCTGGTAAGTATGCCTGCCATCATTTAGTCCTGCGGCGAGCAACCGCGCCTCTATTGTCAGCTAGCTCTTGTGACCGCAACCCATAATCTACTTAAGGCGGTGCGGAAGCCTGTCATACGGTCTTTCAGCAAACATCATTCCCATCGTTTCCAAGCTTCATCATTTGTACCACGAGCTACTCCATCCCTACCGAAACACTCCAATCCAATATGACAGATAGCGGCGGCGCCCTTAAGATTCCTAACGAGGAAGAAGAGGAGCGCATGCGTAAGGCGGCCGAAGAATCGCAGAGACGTCGAGCGGCAGCGAAGAAAGAGCGAGAGATGAGAGAACTAGCTGAAAGGGCTGGCAAAGACTCCCAGGGACGCAGAAAAGGAGGTAGCTCCTCCTAAGAAATTGCTGTGCGTAGAAAACCAGCTCTCTGGTGCGTCCTTTTTAGAGGTAACCCCCTTTGCGAGGGTTGCGTTGAATCATTGTCTCTAACTTCATTTCGTAACTTAGAGCCTTAAAGAAAGAGGCAGCCTTTGGCCATACTCCCGCAAGGCTCTGGATGATTGGGTCTGTGGCACATCAAGTTTTTGGAGCAGTTCCCTTTCCTTTTGTACGGACTTTGCAATAGGCTGCTTAGGCTCGCAACTACTCACTGTTCGCATTTGTATCTCCTGAAGACATTCGTTTATACTTTGCAATATATCGATTCTGCCCGGCCAGCATAAAAGAAACAGTCTACATATGTGATATGATTCTCTAGCTTGTTCGCTAAGAACTATTTGCTCCATGGAAGGATTTAAGGCATAATTCTTCGCGATTCTTGTCAACAGAATCGCATCAGAGATCAAAATTGGGCTGCGCGCTGGAGCAAAGTCAGCCCGTTGCCAATCTCTGCGGCCTTGTCCAAGTGCGGTTGAACGAGGTATACCTCGGCCACGTTATGGCGGTGCGCCTTGCGGGCGCCAGCAAAAAAACGAAAACAGCGAGAACTCAATTTCGAAAACCTCAGGACAACAGCATCAAAACACATCTGCCAGTGGCCGCAGCGGCCTCCAAGGATACTGCCCTTTTTGACACCGGCGGTTAAGCGCACGACTGAGGCACAGGCCTTGGCACAGGAAGTGGGTTGGTTCAGAAACACTGAAAGCAGACAGCCACCGTAACACCCGGTGTGTAATTGCTAGTGATAAATTCTAAAACGGCAAATGGTGGTGAAGACGGCGAAGTCGCTGAGATGAGGATAGCATATGAGAGAGGTTGGAAGTAGAGCTTGACGATCTCGTAGCGTGGTATGAGGCGGAGGCTCGGTTAGTAACGGGAGGGTTTGAAAGTTTGCCTGTATGAAGCTGTTTTTGGCCAGTACCTCTAGCCACGGCGACGGGGACGCGGGCATTAGAACCTCGTGGCTGTTGATATGGGTAACAATTTCGCTACATACCGTAGCTCCAGGGGAGAAGGAATCTTTAATATTTATTTCTGTATGCCCCGCGAACCCGATTTATGCTTAAGGTGGTTTTTCTCTTGCTCAGAATGCAGCATTCGAGTTGAGACGTTTGTGGAAGTTCGGGCGATTGATACAAGGCTAGGACTGCGCGGATTTAAATTTATTCCGAAGCTTGTGGTGTCAGAAGTCGTGGCACGTGATGCGCACGCGCCACAACTCCGTTTTCTCAACTTCCATCATTGGCACAATGATTGAATTAGAAAAAGTCCCGCACTGATGCCTACCTAGGAATGATGCAGAGTGCACTTAGCCATTGGACGTGCAGATGCGACTCTCCCTTTTTAGACGTCAGATGCGCAGTGTCGAATATTGAAACGAACAGTCACAACGCAGCCTCCACCTAACCTGTGCTAAGCGAGAGCGCATACCCTTGCTGAAAAATGACTCTAGTTAGATAGAGCGTACAGAAGTCCACACCTAGAGCAGTCTGCCACCACCGTATATACGACGCAGCTAGCGACGACTGCGTAGCAAAGGACGCGATGTAGGCCTCGCGGTCCCTCTGGATGGCTGAACTCGGGGCAAAAAATATTGACGACGGCCACAAGAACCGTGGAAGGCCGGCGGCGCGTGGCATTGGAGCTGGGCCTGCAAATGCCCAGTCGATGACACTGCTAGTGGCGTCACGTGATTCGTTGGTAACGTAGACATCAAGAACATGCCCCAGATTTGGGGGCCAAGGTTAAGGCCAAGTCTAGAAATTGCAACTCCAACTCTGCAAAGTATCAGCTAAGATCTGTACATGTGAAATTGATTCATGCCTACCTACACCGGGATAGGTCATTAGGGCTGCACTCAATCTTTCGATTGCGGAACCATCTTGTGAGTCACGCGACCATTAGAGTCGATTGATGGGCTGTTTGGTACTCGCATTGTAGCTCAACCTCTGAGAATAAGATACGCATATTTATGTTGTCGAAGCAACATCTCATGTTTCTCGCACCATGTGCCAGCGCGTGCGTACCGCGCCTGGGGTCCGATCTGGAAAGCGTGCAAATATCTCATCCCAATCCATCTCCATCTTATCCTTGTACGAGCGCAAACGCTCTTCATCTAACTTTGCCCAAGGTTTATGCGTTCGTTGCTAGCAGCTCGTATTTTCTTTCTTGTATTTCGGATTATTACTAGCGGCGAGAGGCCGGTAAGCGTTATTATCGTCGTCCTCTTCGTGGCTGTCGTGGTCTGATTGGCCAGCATCACCATGAAAACTGCTCGTCCGGTCCGTATTGAGTGGCGTCAAGCCTCTATGCGAAAATACTCCTAGTGTACCAGCATCGCATCGGTATCCAACTAGCATCTACGACTTGTTAGACAGCTAGGTCATGCGGAGACTTTTGCCTTCACCGCCGAAGAGTCTGTAGTACAGGGCTACTGTATCAAAAGCCAATGTTACGGCAGTAACAAGAGAACCACAGATGGAACCAATCAGCCCTACGTCAGAAGGATCGGATTCACATGATCTATGGGTACATGAACATGATTGGGAAACTACACACAATTGGGACACGTAGGACGTGATCCGTGATCTGCGGTTCTTGGCGATAACAGATCACAGATCAAGGCAGGGTTAAGCTAGCTAACCGGGTTCGGACTCACCCAGGGTTTTGACTCAGTCGTCAGAACCTAACACCCTCATCAAAACACGCGTTTTTCTCAACACCTACACTACTAAAATAGATCCCCGTAAAGAATTAATTCAAGTAGCTCTCTATAATCTTCATGCTAGCATTTTCTAAAGTTAAAGAGCTACTATAAAGGCCTACAATATTCTACAAGCTACATTCTTAAAGCGCGTATAAAGTACATAGAATAGCTAAACTAGCTACGTATACTAATATAGATTAACTCTACAGTAAGAAGAGTTCTTTATATAATAGATACTTAAAGAGGACGTATAAGCTTTTCCTCCCTTATACGCACGCGCACAAGAAATAGCAAACTAAATACTAAGGATAAATAGAGACTATAAGCCTATAAGTAGGTATTAGATAACTACTTTCCTAAAGCGTAATCTACGCGTTATATCTATTATTAGATAAAAGATTAAGGCTACCTAGGCTAAAAGAGTAACTTTAGTATAGATACGTGTATTTCTTAAGCTCTTTTGTAATAGATTGCCTATTATTAACTATAAGCAATTATTTAGAAGTATTAGTAGACTAGAAGTTAATAATAAAAGCACGTATAGTAATCTATAATAGTATTATAGGTATAATAGAAGAAATCGAGATAGAACTAATTAGTCCCGATCTAGGCGCTAACAAAGCATAGGATAAGCAAGGTAACAACCTTAATTAGAAGACTATATATAACTAGGACACCTAGGCTAATCTATAATCTATAGGCTCTTAGTAACTATAGATTATAGATTAAGACAATCTATAATCTACTAGTCTTAGCAACTACAGATTATAGATTACGACAAGTATATAGTTAGTAAGATACGTATTATTAAGATATTATTAGTAATTTAATCCTTTAACTATAGAACGTTAATACAAGATAGTTACAAAATATCTTTTATTATTTATAAGTTATTATAGATTATAACCTAAGCTTTTACTATTAACTCTTAATCTACTAATACCTTTAGAGTACTAGGAAGTTAACCCTAGTAACACCCTATTACACTTTACTAATTTAGTTATTATAAGAAGCAAAGCGTAAGTAGTGTATAGTCTAGCTAATATAATAGTAGAAAGTTTAACTAAGATAAGCAAAGCTCCTAAGAGTAGTTATAAATCTAATAGTACTATATAGGAAATAATTAAAGACTAAATTAATAACTTAATCTTAGATAAAGAAGATATAAAAATAGTAATTAATGCTTTAGAAATATAGAACAAGGAACTATAAGATTACGCAAAGTAAAATAAAGTATAGATTAAAGCTATTATTAAAAGTTAGAATTAGATAGAACTAATTATATAACGTCTAGTAATAAGTATAATAAAGAAACTACCTAAGATACTTATCTTTAAAAAGTTTAATAGAATAAGGGAGAAACTAAGACCTTTTATTACTTTAGTATAACTCTAGATAGATATATAAGTACTACACTTTAATATAGAAGAGAAAAAGGTAATATATATTAGGTTGCACCTTAAGGAAGACGTAATAAGATAGTATAAACCTTACTAGATAGATTATATAATATACTCTCTAATAACCTAGAAAGATAAAACTAGAGCTATTTTTAGAAGTTACAAATACTTTACTAAACAAATAAGAGTAGTATTTAGAGATATAGACGTTACCTAATAAGCTAAAGAGTAGCTAGAAAAGCTTATACAAAGTTAGAGCGTTCTTAAGTATATATTATAATTTAAATAACTATTATAAAATATAGAGTAGAATAAGTTAGCTTTAATATTATAATTTAAGTAAGGACTAAACTTAAAAATTTAATACAAGATAATATATATAGAAAAACTAAGGACACTAGAAGCCCTAAAGTAATAAGTAATATAAATTAATAATAATTTTTAAGAATAGAAGAAAAACAAATATAGAGGTTATACCTAGAATTATAATAAGAGAGACCCTATAATCCTTAACGCTAATAAGGATAGAAAGAAAAAGAAAAATAAAGACTTTACGTACTTTAACTATAGTAAACTAGGCTATTACGTAAAAGACTACTAATTAAAGAAGAAGGATATAGTATATTATAAATATAGGAAACTAAGATACTTTATAAAAGAATATAGAAGTAAAGACCTAAAGAAAGAAACTTAGTTAAAAATAACTAAGAAGAAGAAAGAAGCACTATAAGTATAAGCTAAACCTTAGGAGAAAGTAGCTAGGAGTAAAGAAATATAATACGTAATACTCTATTAGACCTTTTGTTATAAAGATAACTACTATATATATCTTTCTAGTAAATAAGGAGTAAGATACTTCTTATAATAGAGATAGAAAGTAGCTATAATAAAAGAAGATAGAACAAAAGCTTAGCTAAAAGAAATAGCCTAAGTAATAGACTTACTAATAGAAGATATAGAAGGGGAAGAGCCCTTAGTACTATTAATCTAGGCTAAAGGACTAGTACTAGATAAAGAGACTACTATAACTACCTCTAAAGAACTATAAGGAAGTAACAGATAGGTTAGTATAAGAGGTATAGAGTATACCTAGCTAATAATATATAGCTATAATAGCTATACAACTATAGATATAGAGGAATAAGATAAAGAATAGAAGTTTATTTAAAAATACTTACTAGTTATAAGTATAGAAAAAGCGTATAAAGACTAAAAAGAACGCAATCCTAAAGAAATAAAGTTTATACTATTTTAAGAATAGATAAAGTAATATATAGTTATAGTAAGAAGAATACTTATATAAAAAGAATAGTAATACTTTATAAGAAAGATATAATAGATTAATAAAGCCTATATACTAAGAGTACTAGTAGTATACTATATCCTAATAATAGATATACTTAGTAAAAGTAAATACTAGAAAGGGGATAATAAAATAATAAATCTAAAATATCTAGTACACTTTAAAGTATTATAGATATTATACCTAGATAAGAATTATATTATATATAGGAACTCTAAAGTAAATAATAACGTATAGCTTATAAGAAGAAGAGGCTATAACTATACAAGAGTAATTCTAGTAGAAAATATCTAAAGATAAGAAGTAATCTTAGAAGATAAATACGTAGTAATAAGACCTAGCCTAAAACTATCTAAGAAATACGTCTAAGGAAGACTATAGTATAAATATATAAATAATAAATATCTAAAATATAAAGAATATAAACTTAAAGTAAGCCTATAGCCCTAAAAAGATAGATAATTTATAAAGCTACCTAAATAAGAAAAACTAGAAAGTATAGGAGGCCTATATATTATAAAAATAAGTATATACTAAAGAAAGAAAGTATAATTAATAATTAATAGTAGAGCTACAAGAAACTTTATATTAAAAAAGTTTATAGAAATATAGAGAATAAAGTATATAATAAAGAAATACTCTTAATAACTAAGTATAATTAAAGGAAAACTATTCTAGAAACTAATATAGTTTAAGATAGCACCTTTAATACTAAGGTTAGAAAGACTAGAAATTAAGAATATAGTTATAGATATAACAATAATTAATAACAAATAAGATATAATATTAGGAATACTATAGTTATAGATAACTAACCTATATATTAATTAGAGAATAGAGAAGATTAACTACTATAGAATAGACACGTTAAAGGCCTACAAGAACACCTATAAAGGAGAATTCCTAGAAGAATATAAGAAATAAGAAGAATAGCTTATAGAACTTAAAGATTACTTTCTAGAATATTAACTATAGGACTTAGCAATAGAAATAAAAGAAGGAAAAGACGTAGGGTAGAGCTTAGTCTACTAGAAAATAGAAGAAAAGTTAAAGATTAAATAAGTATTTATTTAAAACGCAATAAAAACGAAATAGATAAGAGAATCTAAATCCTTAGTAGCCTATAGACTTATCTTTATAGACAAGAAAAGAATAAGTAATAAAAGACCTTATATAGACTTTAGAAAAACTAACGTAGTTATAAACAAGAACTAATACTCTTTACTAAGGATAGATATAATATAAGATAAACTAAGGAAAGTAATAATCTTTACAAAGTTAGATATCTAGAATGCCTACTACTAAATTAGAATTAAAAAAAGTAATAAATAGAAAATAGTATTTAGAATATAATAAAGATTATATAAATATTTAGTTATACTATTTAGCTTAATAAATATACTAGTAGTATTCTAAGAAAGGATTAATATAGTACTAAAAGAGTACTTAGATATATTTATATTTATATACTTAGACAATATCTTTATATTCTTAGAAATAGAGGAAGAACACGTATAATATATATATAAAGTACTAGAAAAACTAGTAGAAGCTAAAATATTTCTTAAGATAAGAAAATACAAGTTCTATATAAAAGAAATAGATTTCCTAGAGTTTATTATAGAACTAGGAAAGATTAAGATTAATCTAGAAAAGATTAAGTTAATTAATAAATAGCTAATACTAAGAAACCTAAAAAAAGTATAATAATTTTATAGGCTAGCTAACTTTTATAAAAAGTTAATAGTAAGATAGTCTAAAGATATAGAACTAATAATAAAACTTATAAAAAAAGATACGCTATTTAAATAGATAAAAGAATATAACAAAGTATTTAAGAAGATTAAGAAGAAGTTTATAGAAAACCTAGTTATTAGAATATATAACCTAGACCTACTAGTAATAGTAAAGATAGACGTATCTAACTTAGTCTATAGAATAGTACTAATATAAGAAGACCTAGAGACTAAAAAAGAATACTTAGTTAAGTACTTCTCTAAGAAAATAAAGATAGTAGAACTTAACTACCTAATCTATAATAAAGAGATACTAGTAATCTATAAAGTATTTAAGTAATAGAGAGTATACTTATAAAGAGTAAAATATTAGACAAAGGTCTATATAGACTATAAGAATCTTATAAGATTTATAATAAATAAAGAATTATTATAATACTATATAAGATAGTAGGAATACTTATTAACGTTTAATATAGAAATTATATATATAAAAAGGAAAGATAATTAGTTTATAGACGCCTTTAGTAGAAGACTAGACTTATAAGAAGAAGTAAGCGCTACTAGTATAGTTCTAGTTAAGAATAAAAAAAAATACTTAGTCTTAAATATATATAAAATAGCTATAATACTTAAAAGAAAAAGTAGCGAGCTAAATAAATAGATTTAGAAAATAATAAAAGAAGTATCTAAAGAAATAGAAAAACTAGAAATCTAAGAAGGATTTATATAAGCTTATAAAAGAATATATATCTTAAAGAAGATCTAGAGAGAATTTATATAACAATTCTATAAATTACTAGTATATAGTTACTAAAGTATTAAGAAAATATTAGATAGACTACTATAAGACTACTATATTTTAAAAGCAAGATAATTAGTAATAGAGGTACTACAAGACTATATAGAATATTAAAAGAATAAATATAATAGATATATACTATATAGAATATTATAACTAGTAGAAGTACTAGAATAACTATAGAGAGTAATTACAATAGACTTTATTATAAAGTTACTAAAGTCTAAAGACTTAATATTAGGGGTTAAGTATAATAGAATCTTAATAATAGTAGATAAGCTTATAAAGTATATATACTTTAGACTATATAAAGAGAAAAGTAGGATAGAAGTTACTATATACTAGGTTCTAGGAACTATAATTAGTTAATATAGACTACTAGATAAGATTATTATAGATAGAGACGTACGATTTATATTAAAACTATAGAGAATAATAATAGTACAATTAGGAATTAAATATATAATATCTATAGTATATTACCTATAAATAGATAGATAGTTAGAACAAATAAATTAGATAGTAGAATAATACCTAAGATACTACCTTAACTATAACTAGAATAATTAGGTATAGTTACTACCTATAGTATAGTTAGTATACAACAGTACAAAGAATATAGTAATAAGAGTATTACTTTTCTTTATAAACTATAGATTTAAACCTAATATATACTAGATACTAAGAAATTAGATATCTTAGTTTCTAAGAAGAGAAAGTTTTACTAATAGACTTAAAGATATATACAATTAACTAAAACAAGATATAGAATTCTTATACAATTATATAGTAAAATACTATAACAAGAAGTATAAAAAAGGACCTTAATTTAGAAAAAGAGAAAAAGTATAGTTAGTATAGAAAAATATTAAAAGTAAAAGACTAAGCTTAAAATTAGACTACGTTAAAATAAGACTATATAAAATTAAGAAAGAAGTTATACTAGTTATATTTAAATTAAAGCTACTAAATAAGATAAGGATATACCTAATATTTTACGTAGCCTTACTAGAATAAGTACTACTAGAAGTAAAACTACTAGTATATAAAGTAGATACGTATAGAGAATAAAAAGAATAAAAAGTTAAGAAAATCTTATAGTACTAGTTCTAAAATAGAAAAGACTACTATTTAGTAGAATAGATAGGTATAGATAAAAAAGGACAACTATAAGAGAAAATATAAGAACTAGAGGATAATCTTAATTACTTTAAGAAACTAGAGGAGTTCTAAAATTAAAACCCTCTAGAACGCCTAGTAGTAAACTAAGAGAACTAACATTACTAATAATAGATAGAGAGATAATAGGGACGTCTAGCGTAGGACCTACTATAGTAATACTAAACGCTTTATTTAGATCTAGCTTAGCTTCTAGAGCTACTAACTACTTAGCTAATTTCTTATTATTTAAGGCCTTTATCTTATAAAGATAAGAGAGATAAGTTTAATTCTTTACTAGCTTACTCTACGTAAGCTCTTAGATACACTTACGCTTAGCTTTAGCTTCTATAATTTAAGATAGTAATTTCTCTTAAGTCTAGTTAATAGCTTTCCCTATTATTATTAAGCCTAGACGTAAGAATAAGTATAATTAACGTATACTTAGAAAGAGAAATACTAGACACGTTATAAGAACTACGTATATTTATATAAATATACGCTTTATAAGCTCTACTATTATTTGTAGAAATAATATAAAAAAGAGACTTAGGGTTTAACTTAAGAGAAGTATAACAAGAATAAAGAAATATTTTAATACTATTACATAGTATATAATTAGTAAAGAGATAGTAATAATATATAGATAAAATAGTTATAAAGGAGGATAAAGAACTCTATATTAATAAAGAAACTAGACTAATAACTCTAGCTTTAGGATAGGTAAACTAGGACCTACTTAGAAGAAGAGATAGTATTATAGGTGTAATAGAAGAAATCAAGATAGAACTAATTAGTCCTAATCTAGGCGCTAATAAAGTATAAGACAAGTAAAGTAATAACTTTAATTAAGAGACTATATATAACTAAGACACCTAGGCTAATCTATAATCTATAGGCTTTTAGTAACTATAGATTATAGATTAAGATAATTTATAATCTACTAGTCTTAGTAACTATAGATTATAGATTACAATAAGTATATAGTTAGTAAGATGCGTATTATTAGGATATTATTAGTAATTTAATCCTTTAACTATAGAACGTTAATATAAGATAGTTACAAAATATCTTCTATTATTTATAAGTTATTATAGATTATAACCTAAGCTTTTACTATTAACTCTTAATCTACTAATACCTTTAGGGTACTACGAAGTTAACTCTAGTAACACCCTATTATAAATAGGCTTTAAATAATAAGATAAATCTTACGATATTAAGTATTATTACTTGTAGTTAGTAATTAAATTACTAATAGTATCCTAATAATATATATTACTATTAACTATATACTTCTACTAACTATATACTTCTACTAACTATATACTTCTACTAACTATATACTTCTACTAACTATATACTTCTACTAACTATATACTTCTACTAATTTATTATACGCTCTTATAGATTACTTTAATCTATTATATATAATTATAGATTACTTTAATCTATTATATATACCTAGAGATTACTTTATATTAGGTGTCCTAATTATAGGTTATTTTCTAATCTAGGTTATTACCTTACTTATCTTATATATTATTAGTACTTAAGTTAAAACTAATTAGTTCTATTTTAATTTCTTTTATTATATCTATAATATCTTTAGGAGAGTTTATATAAAGCTAAGTATATAAGCTAAAGATATATAGAATATAGATAAGACTAGAAAAGCTCTTTATATATATACTAATACTAGAATCTTTATAAGTAGTTAAAAGAAAATAGCTTACTATGTATCTCTAGAGAATTATAAGTAGGCCTTAATAATTAAGTATATATTAGCTTTAAGTAAAAAGTTACGCTCTACTATTATATTAAAAGAGAAGAACTTATAAAGTACTTAGTTTCTAATAATAATACTTAACTAGCTATATATAACCTTTAAGAATAGCTAGATATTAAATATAATAAGAGCTAAATAGTTAGAGTAAGTATTTCTACTTAAGATAGCTATATTAGATAATTATTAGAAGATACTAATTCTAGATAGCTATAGTAGCTATATTAACTTAGGGTTCTTATAGATATATAAGTAGAATAAAGTCTCTCTTCTATTTTTACTTACTTATTCTTTATATATCTTATAGCCTCTAAACATCTTAGTATTCTCTATTATAAAAAAGTTTTACTAGTAGTAAATCTAGACTTTTTTATACTTTAATAACGTAGTTCTTATTAAAAAAAAGTACTTTATTATAGCTTACTATATAGTAAAAAAAAGTAATTACTAATATAGTTATATAAGCTAAGTAAGCTATTATAAGTATTTATTTATTAAATATTAACTAAGTAGTTAATTTATCTTAAGTATCTTAAAAGCCTTTTACTTTACTCTATCTAAATTAGCTTTAACTTACTAAAATTTATTTTTTTATACTTTATAGACCTTATAATATATTTATAACTTAGAAAGAGCTTTATAGAAAAAAAGAGATAAGTTATATAATATACTAATACTTTAAAAAAACTAGTAAAGTATTTATAGTAGTAAATATATAAGTAGTAAAGTTTAAAATATAAAATAAAAAATTATATAGTTAACTTAAAGATTTTAAACTTTAATAGCTATAGAAAAAAGTTTATATAAATCTAAATTAGTACTTTATAAATATAAATATAATTATAGTTACTATAAAAGCTTTATAACTTCTTAAAGTATAATAGAATACTAATACTAAGAAATAGGTAGTAGAAAGAGTAGTAGCTAAAATAGTAGCTTAAATACTTTAATCTATATATATAGAGTAGTAATTATAACTATATTAAAAAAATAAACTGTATTTTTTATATAAATAGGTAATTTTAGTTAGGAAGTTAAAACTCTAAGTAAGTCTAAACTTAGTTAGCTAGCTTATAACTTTTAAGTAATTACTTCTTTAAGATAAGTAATTACTTCTTTAAAATAAGTAATTACTTCTTTAAGATAAGTAATTACTTAAAAGTTATAAATCTAGATTAATATAATTTATAATTTATAAATCTTAGTAATAATAGATTATAGATTAGGTATAGTATATAGTTAGTAGTTATAATAGAGTTACTTAATATTTACTATAAGTAACTTCTTTAGGAAAGAGTATAGTAGATTAAAAAGTAATAACTAGGAACTATAGTTAATTTATATATATAATATTAAGTATAACTATTTTTAGTTAGAGATTAGATTACTAATACTATCTTTATAATATATATTCTTACTAACTATATACTTTTATTTTAATATTAACTTTATAGCTTTATTTATAATAAGCTTTATAACTACTAAGCTTTATAAAGTAGTAAAGCTACTTTATAGCTTTAAAGCTACTAAGCTTTATAAAGCTATAAAGTTAATATAAATTTTTATTAGAATTAACTTTTTAATTAAGCTTATTATCTTATAAGTTATATATATTATTATCTTCTATTATAAAGCTAATTAGTTCTATCTAGTTTTCTTTAATTACTACTATAATACTATCTTTCTTTTTAAGTAAGTTCTTATTTTTCTACTTTAGAGCTAAAGTTATTAACTTATTTTCTTTATTAATTTCTAGCTTTTTATTACTTTTTATACCTTTTTATTCTTAATATAATAAGCTATTACTTACTAACTATTTTAGTTATAACTTTTAAGTAAGAGTATTTACTCTTTATTACTTTAAGTATAAGTAAATATAATATTTTACTTATAAGTAATTACTTTTACTCTTTTAAGTAAGTAAAAGTAAAAGTAATTACTTTTACTTTTTTAAGTAAGTAAAAGTAGAAGTAATTACTTTTTTACTTTTTTTAAAATATAATAATTAAATATATTAAATAAAGTTTAACTACTTAAATTAATATAGTATTATACTAAACAAAGTATATAATATAAAATATATATTATTTTAAAAATAATATTTTTTTCTTTAACTTAATTTTAAATATTTAATATTAACTAAGTAAAAACTATATAGTAAAAGATTTAAATTTATATAACTAAATAACTAAATAACTCTTCTTTAACTACTATAATAGAATTAATAAACTCTATACTTTTTAAGTTAAAAGATATAAAATCTTTATATAAATTAAATAAGCTTTAAATATTTTTTAACTTTTTTATATTATAATAAACCTTTTTAAAATTATTTAGATAATTTATATAGTATAATTTATATCTTATTAACTTTTTTTTATAGTAATATAATCTCTTCCTTTAAATAAAAAATACTTAATTTTATTTACTTTTTTAAAAGTAATAAGTAATTTACTAATATAACTCTTAATAAAATCTAATTAAATAAGTTTATTATTTATAAATATTAAATTAGTAAACTTACTATATTCTTTAAAAAGTATACTAGTTTTAATAAAGTACTTATTAATACTTTTTAAACTAGTAAATAAACTACTATCTATTTTATTATTATCTAATAGAAATATATACTTTATTTCTATATTTACTTTATATAATTAATCTAGTAGAGTATTAGTTTATATTTAAATATATAGTATTAAAAAGTAAAACTTATTTAAAGTAACTTTATATCTATCTTAATTATAATAGCTAAGTTTACTAAAATTATATACTATTTTTAAAGTATTTAAGTATTTTACTATATATATAGAATTTAAGTCTAATAATAATATATTAGTTTAAATAATAATATAAATATTAGACTATAGTTAAAAACTTTTAAAAATTTAATAATTATTAATAATAATCTTTATAGTAAAGTTTACTTTAGTAAGTTTAACTACTAAACTATTTTTATTAGTAGTAGTAATAAAGTTATCTTTAGTAGGTTTTTTTTTTTTTTTTTTCTTTTAATTATAGTAAATAATTAGTATAAAAGTTAAATAATAATAATATAATAGTATAATAACTAAAAATTATAATAGAATAAACTTACTATAAAAATAGAAAAAAGTTAAAATAAAATATAAGATATTAATAATTTATTAGAAATAGATAGATTATAGTAAATCTAAATAATAGTAGTAAAAAAATTAAATTATTAAATCTTATAAAGACTAAAAAAAAAGATTTAGTATAGTATTTATATCTAAGTACTATAATAATTATAACTATTATATTTAGACTTAGTTTATTTACTATAACTACTAAATATTAACTACTATAACTAGTATATTATTTAATCTTTAGTAGTTATAGTTACTAGAATAGGTATAGTAGTTAATATTTAATTTTTAGTACTTAGTTTAGACTTTTAACTTATAAGAATTAAACTTTCTTTTTTATTTTAGTTTTTACTAAACTTTTTTTTTATCTTAGTAGTACTACTTATTAGTATTACTATAACTTACTTATACTTATTTTATCTTTACTTACGTATATTTTATTACTACTTTTATTTACTAGTAAGTTTATTTTTAAACTAATTAAGTTCTATTATAAACTTATTATTATAGTTATATAAATATTAGTAAGTTTATTTATAAGTATAATAGTTATACTATTTCTAATTACTATTATAGTACTTATATACTATATTTAAATTAAGTCTAGTTTATATTTCTAACTTCTATAAACTATAATTAGTAATTATAAAGATTTATTTAGTTATATAACTAACTATAAATTTAGTATATATATTATATTAAATTATATAAATAGTATATTAAAAAATAACTTTTTAAGCTACTTTTAGTAAAAAAGATTTATTATTTTTTAATTTAGAATTATTTTCTATAGCTTTTTTTTAGCTTTTATTTTTAGAAATAAATAATTTATATTAGAAGTATTACTTTATTAAGAAAAAGTACGTAAAGAATTTAAAGTTACTTAGATTACTTATAGTTTTAATACTAATAAAAAATAGCTTATTAATACTAGTAATTTATATAGATACTATAAAACTAAATATTATAATAAAACTACTATTAATTTAAAAGATAATTTTAATATAAAAAATAGTTTTAATATAGATAGTAATAGTTTAAATACTAATAATACTATAAATAGCTATTTTAAAAGTAATAGTATAGTAAAAAAAAGATCTAGTTCTATATTTTTTTTAGAAAAAATAATTTAAAAATAATTTATTTTCTTATATATTAAATAAAATATTCTATTTAGTATAGTAAAAAGTACTAGTATTAAAAATTTAGTAAAATATTTAATAGATAATATACCTAATATAAGTAGAGTAAGTATAAGAGAAAAGTTAGTTACTTTTTATTAAATAAAAATAATAGTATATTTTTTCTAGTATAATAGATAAGTAAAGATCTAATAATAATATAGATATTTTAGCTATAACTCTATATTTTATAGATAAAATTTTAATTTAAAAATTTACTTAATTAAAATTAAAGAATTAAATAATTTAAGTTTTATACTAGTATAGTAATTTATAGTTTAATAAATACTATATTAAAAGAATTTAAAATAAAGAAAAACTTTATTAATATAATAAAAAATAAAATATTTAGTATAAATTATACTATAGATCTTAGTAAAGATAAATATAATAAATAATTTAAAATTAATTTAATATATATAAAATATAGTATATATAATCTATATTTAATAAGTAATAGCTTTCTAGACTATACCTTTTTTAATTAAATAATACTAAAAAGTTTAATAATAAAATAGATAACCTTATAAAAGACTTAAATAATAGTAATAATAATACTATAAATATACTTAGTAGAAAAGCTCTACTTATATTAATAAAAAACTTTATTACTAAACTTTAATTATTATAGGTATAATAAGAGAAATCGAGATAAAACTAATTAGTCTTAACTTAGATACTAATAAAGTATAAAATAAGTAGAGTAATAGCTTTAATTAAGAGACTACTTATAACTAAGATATATAATAGTAATTTATAGTTATATATAAATAGATTAGAGTAATCTATAATAATATATAAATAGATTAAAGTAATCTATAATAATATAAAAATAGATTAAAGTAATCTATAGTTACGTATAAATAAATTAGTAGTAATCTATTATATTATATAAATAGATTAGTATAAGTATATAGTTAATAGGATATATATTATTAAGATAATATTAGTAATCAAATCTATTTATTATCTATAGTTAAGTTATATCTCTTCTTATTTAAGAAAAAAATTTCTAAGAAAAAGTACTACTTTCTTTTTATCTACTCTATAAACTATAATCTTAAACTTATATATTACTTTATTATTATTAGTAAAGTATACCTAGAGCTTATAAGTAGTATAAGTATTTTACTTTTATACTTTTATTTTACTTAGTCTAGAAAGCTTATTATCTTAGATTAGTTTTAGTCTTATTTCTACTATAGTCTACTAACTAATAAGACTAATATCTACTTAAGAGTCTAAAATAACTTATAGTTTTATTTCTAGCTTTAAGCTTAAAGCTATACTTTATATATACTATATACCTAGTAAGATATTAATTAATTTATACTTTACTATCTTAAAGCTAATAATAAAGCTAGGCCTTTTCTTATTTAGTTTATATAGACTAGAATATAGTTAAGATTACTACTATAGTACTTACTAGTATAGTATCTCTTTTTATAGTACTTAAAGTATTTAATAGTAAACTTATCTACTAACTTATTTTAGAGATTATATAATATATAGCCTAGTTATTAACTACTAAGCGCCTAAAAGAAGAGAGTATAGTAGACTAAAAGTTAATAACTAAGGTATATATAGTAATTAAGTAATAAACTTATAAAATAATAGAATAATTCTTATAATATTAATATATTATCGCTCTTAGTTAGAGATTAGATTACTAATACTATCTTAATAATACGTATTACTACTAACTATATACTTATACTAATCTATTAATCTATAATATAATTTTATCTATATACTTTATAAATTATAAATTATATTACGTATATTTATTATAGTTTATTTCTTAATCTAAGTTATTACTTTACTTTTCTTATAGTTTATTAGAACTTAAGTCTAAGCTAATTAGTACTATCTAGATTTTCTTATTATATCTATAATACTATTCTTCTCTTTAGGTAAGTTTTCTATTTCTTACTCTAAGCCTAAAGTTATTAGTTCTATTTCTTTATTAATATAAAGTTTTTTATCTTTTTTATACTTTCTAAAACTACTTTTTACTATCTTTAATTAGTAAATCGAATATTATACTATAGTATTATAATATTTCTTTATTCTTATTATAAGTCTTTAAACCTTCTATTAGTTTATCTTTCTTTAAAGTATAAGAAAGCTTATAAAGTATATATTTATACTAATACTTAATTATTTTATAACTTAGTAAGTATATCTCTAGTAGAGTATAAGTTAAAGATACTTATTTACGTATCTATATTTATTTATAATAAAAAGAGCTATTAGCTATATATAAGAAAAATTATTATTATAGATTATAAAAGCTAAAAAAAAAATATAAAAGGCTATATAAGGTTTCTAATTATATACTAAAAAAATTATAGTTTTAACTTCTTAATAATTAGATATAGCTATCTAATAACTAGGCCTATTTATCTTATCTTTAGAAAATAAAGCCTTAAATAATAAAAAGTCTATTAAATAGTCTACTTTTTTAGAATCTAAGCTAGACTTTAAAGATAAAGTAAGGTCTACTCTTATTTCTATTATATTAGGCTTATTAAGTACTTCTTTACTTATTACTATTAGTATAAGTCTTCTTTATTTCTTACTAAGTAGTCTAGAAGATTTTAATTTTAGAAGTCCTTAAGTTTTTTAAAGTAACTAAAGTTATCTTCTAGTTTTTATATATCTTTTTATAGTTATCCTTTTTTATCTATATCTATTTATTTTACTAGGTAGTAATTCTTTCTATTATAAAATTAGTATTATAAGATCTTTTTTATTTTTTAGTTTTTTTATTCTCTATACGTATCTACTTTATATACTAGTAGTTATACTTTTTATAGTACTTTCTCTAATAGTACTATATAGAATATTAAGTATATCTTTATTTTATCTAGTAGTCTTAATTTAAATATAACTAATATAACTTTCTTCTTTACTTTATATAGTTTTATCTTTACGTAATCTAGTTTTAAACTTAATTATTTACTTTTAATATTTCTTTATTTTAACTATACTTTTTTCTCCTCTTTAAATTAGAGTTCTTTTTAGTATTTTTTTTTATAGTACTTTAATATTTAATTTTTTTTAGAAACTCTACGTCTTATTATAGCTAATTATATATATCTTTTAATCTATTAGTAAGGTTTTCTTTTTTTAGAGACTAAAATACTTTAAATCTTTGTATTATAGTAGTAATAAGAGAAACTAAGATAGAACTAATTAGTTTATATTTAGTTACTAATAAAGTATAAGATAAGTAAAGTAATAACTTATAAGATAATAAGCTTAATTAGAAAACTAACTATAATAGAGATACGTAATAAATTTATAAATTCGCTAAGATAATATTACTATATAGTTAGAAATAATATATATTATTAGGATAGTATTAGTAATCTAATCCTTTAACTATAGAATACTAATATAAGATAGTTATAAAATATCTTCTATTATTTATAGTTATTATAGATTACTACTTAAACTTTTATTATTACTTTATAATCTACTAACTCTTATAAGATAAGTATCTATAGTTAATAATAAGTAGCCTATTATACTTTACTAATTTAGTTATTATAAGAAGTAAAGCATAAGTAGTATATAGTCTAGGTAATATAATAGTAGAAAGTTTAACTAAGAAAGTAGCTAAAAAACTCTTAAGTAGTTATAAGTTAGATAATACTATATAGAGATAAATTAAAAACTATATAAATAACTTAATTTCTAAGAAAGAAGATATAAAAAAAGTAATTAATACTTTAGAAACCTAGAATAAGTAACTCTAAGAGTATATAATATAAAATAAGGCCTAGATTAAAGCTTTTATTAAAAGATAAAACTAAATAGAATTAATTATATAGTACCTAGAGATAAGTATAATAAAGAAACTACTAAAAATACTTATACTTAAAAAATTTAATAAGATAAAAGAAAAACTAAAACTTTTTATAGCTCTAGTATAACTCTAGATAGATATATAAGTACTATACTTTAATATAGAAGAAAAGAAAGTAATATATATTAGAATATACTTTAAATAAGATATAATAAGATAGTTTAAACCTTACTAGATAAATTATAGAATATACACTCTAATAATATAAAAAAATAAAACTAAAGCTATCTTTAGAAGTTATAAATACTTTACTAGATAAATAAGAGTAGTATTTAGAGATATAGATATTACTTAATAAGCTAAAGAAAGGCTAGAAAAGCTTATATAAAATAAGAGTATTCTAGAATATATATTATAGTTTAAATAACTTTTGTAAAATATAGAATAAAATAAGTTAACTTTAATATTATAATTTAAATAAAGACTAAACTTAAAAATCTAATATAAAATAATTTATATAGAAAAACTATAAATACTAAAAGCTTTAAAGTAATAAGTAATATAAATTAATAATAATCTTTAAAAATAGAAGAAAAATAAGTATAGAGGTTATACCTAGAACTATAATAAGACAGACTTTATAGTCTTTAATACTAATAAAGATAGAAAAAAAAAAGAAAAATAAAGACTTTACGTACTTTAACTATAATAAACTAGGCTACTACGTAAAGAATAACTAATTAAAGTCTAAGAAAGATATAGTATATTATAAATATAAGAAACTAAGATACAATATAAAAGACTATAAGAGAAAAGACTTTATAAAAGATAAAGAAAACTAGTTAAAGATAACTAAAGGTAGAAAAGAAGTACTAAAAGTAAAAGCTAAACTTTAGAAAAAAGTAGCTAGGAGTAAAGAAGTATAATATATAATACTCTATTAAACCTTTTATTATAATAATAACTACTATATATATCTTTTTAGTAAATAGAGAGTAAGATACTTCTTATAAAAGTATAAAGTAGCTATAATAAAAGAAGATAGAATAAAAGTATAGCTAAAAAAAATAGTATACGTAATAGACTTACTAGTAGAAGATCTAAAAAGAGAAGAACCCCTAGTACTATTAATCTAAGCTAATAGACTAGTACTAAATAAAGAGACTACTACTATTTCTTATAAAAAACTATAAGAAAATAAGAGATAAATTAATATAAAAGATATAGAGTATACTTAGTTAAATATATATAGCTATAATAGCTATATAATAATAGATATAGTAAAATAAAATATAGAATAGAAATTTATTTAGAAATACTTCTTAGTTATAAGTATAGAAGAAGCGTATAAAGACTAAAAAAAATATAACCTTAAAGTAATAAAGTTTATAATATTCTAATAATAGATAGAGTAATATATAGTTATAATAAGAAGAATACCTATATAGAGAGAGTAGTAGTATATTATAAAAAAAACGTAATAGATTAATAAAGCTTATATACTATAAGTACTAGTAATATACTATATCTTAATAACTTAGAAGCTTAGTAAAGATAGATACTAGGAAGGAAATAATAAAAGAATAGATCTAGAATATCTAGTATATCTAGAAATTATATAAGTATTATATTAAAATATATACTACTACTTATATAAAGAAGAAAAAGTATAAAACTATATATAGCTAAAAAGAAGATAAGACTATATAAAGGTAATCCTAAAGAAAGAAATTAAAGGTTAGAAAATAACCTAAATTCCTAACAAAGAATATATATTAATTAGACCTAGACCTAAGCTATTAAAAGAATATATTAAAGAAATATAGCTATAGTATAAGTATATATCTAATAAATATCTAAAATATAAGAAGTATTAGTATAAAATAAAGTAATAGCTTTAGAAGAATAGATAATTTAAAGAAAGACCTAAGTAAAAAAAGCTATAAGGTATAATAGGCTTATACGTTATAAAGATAAGTATATACTAAAAAAGAAAAATATAAATTATAATTAATAGTAAAGCTATAAAGAACTTTATATTAACAAAGTTTATAGAAAACTAGAAAATAAGTTATATAATAAAAAAATACCCTTTATAATTAAGTAAAATTAAAAGAAAACTATTCTAGAAACTTATTAAGTTTAAAATAACACTTTTAACACTAAGGTTAGAAGGACTAGAGATTAAGATTATAGTTATTAATATAATAATAATTAATAATAAATAAGACGTAATATTAGAATACTATAGTTATAACTAGCTAACTTAAAGATTAATTAAAGAATAGAAAAAGTTAGCTACTTTAAAAAAGATATATTAAAAGCTAATATAACTATATATAAAGGATAGTTCCTAGAAGAATATAAGAAATAAGAAAAATAACTTACTAAACTAGATAATTACCTTCTAGAATATTAACTATAGGACTTAGTAATAGAACTAGAAGAAAAGAAAAATATAGGATAGAGCTTAGTTTATAAGAAAATAGAAGAAGAATTAAAAATTAAATAAGTATTTATATAGAATGTAGTTAGAAAAGAATAGATATAAGAATCTAAATCCTTAGTAGTATATAGACTTATATTTATAGATAAGAAGAGAATAGATAAAAAATAGCTTTACGTAGACTTTTAGAAAATAAACGTAATTATAAGTAAGAACTAATATCCTTTACTATAAATAGATAAAATATAAGATAAGCTATAGAAAGTAAAGATCTTTATAAAACTAGATATCTAAAACGCCTACTACTAGATTAGAATTAAAGAAAGAGATAAATAGAAAACTATATTTAGAATATAGTATAAACTATATAAATACCTAGTTATACTATTTAGACTTATAAACGTACTAGTAGGATTCTAAAAAAAAATTAATATAGTATTAAGAGAGTACTTAGACGTATTTATATTTATATCTAGATAATATCCTTATATTCTTAGAAATAGAAGAAGGATACGTATAATATATATATAAAGTACTAGAAAAACTAGTAGAAAATAAACTATTTCTTAAAATAAGAAAATACAAATTCTATATAAAAGAAATAGACTTCCTTAGATTTATTATTAAACTAGGAAAAATAAAGATTAATTTAGGAAAGATTAAGTTAATTAATAAATAGCTAATACTAAAGAACCTAAAAGAGGTATAATAATTTTATAGGTTAGTAAACTTTTATACAAAGTTAATAATAAGATAGTCTAAAGATATAGAACTTATAATAAAACTTATAAAAAAAGATACGCTATTTAAATAGATAAAAGAATATAATAAAATATTAAATAAAATTAAAAGAAAGTTTATAGAGAATCTAGTTATTAGAATATATAACCTAGACCTACTAGTAATAGTAAAAATAGATATATCTAACTTAGTTTATAAGATAGTACTAATATAAAAAGACTTAAAGACTAAATAAAAATACTTAGTTAAATACTTTTCTAAGAAAATAAAGCTAGTAGAGCTTAACTACTTAATTTATAATAAAGAGATACTAGTAATCTATAAAGTATTTAAGTAATAAAGAATATACTTATAAAGAGTAAAATATAGAATAAAGGTTTATATAGACTATAAGAATCTTATAAGATTTATAATAAATAAAGACTTATTATAATACTATATAAGATAGTAGAAATTCTTATTAATATTTAATATAGAAATTATATATATAAAAGGAAAAGATAACTAATTTATAGATACTCTTAGTAAAAGGATAGACTTATAAAAAAAAGTAAATACTACTAGTATAGTTCTAGTTAAGAATAAAGAAAGATATTTAGTCCTAAATATACCTAAAATAGCTATAATACTTAAGAGAAAGAGTAATAAGTAAGATAAATAGATTTAGAAAATAATATAAGAAGTACTTAAAGAAATAAAAAAACTAGAGATATAAAAAAGACTTATATAAGCTTATAGAAAGATATATATTGTAAAAAAAATCTAAAGAGAATTTATATAATAATTTTATAAATTACTAGTATATAAATACTAAGGTATTAATAAAATATTAGATAGACTACTAAAGAATTACTATATCTTAAGAGTAAAATAACTAGTAATAGAAGTACTATAAAACTATATAGAATACTATAAAAATAAATATAATAGATACGTACTATATAGGATTCTATAACTAGTTAAAATACTAGAATAACTATAAGAAGTTATTATAATAAACTTTATTATAGAATTACTTAAGTCTAAAAACTTAATATTAGGAGTTAAGTATAATAGAATCTTAATAATAGTAGATAAGCTTATAAAGTACTTATTCTTTAAACTATATAAAAAGAAAAGTAGAATAGAAGTTACTATATATTAGGTTCTAGAAACTATAATTAGCTAATATAGTATCCTAGATAAAATTATTATAGATAGAGATATAAGATTTATATTAAAACTATAAGGAATAATAATAGTATAATTAGGAATATAATATATAATATCTATAGTATATTATTTATAGATAGATAGATAATTAGAATATATAAACTAAATAGTAGAATAATACTTAAGATACTACCTTAACTATAATTAGAACAATTAGGTATAGCTACTACCTATAGTATAGTTAGTATATAATAGCGTAAAAAATATAGTAATAAGAATATTACTCTTCTTTATAAACTATAGATTTAACTCTAATATATATAGAATACTAAAATCTAAAGTATTTTAGTTTCTAAGAAAAGAAAACTTTATAAATAAACTTAAGAAAATATATAATAAACTATAATAGGATATAGAATTTCTATAAGATTAAATAGTAAAGTACTATAATAAGAAATACTAAGAAAGACCTTAGTTTAAAAAAAGAGAAAAAGTATAGTTAATATAAAAGAATATTAAAAGTAAAAAGCTAAGTTTAAAACTAGACTATATTAAGATAAAACTATATAAAATTAAGAAAAAAGTTATACTAGTTATATTTAAACTAAAGCTACTAGACAAGATAAAGATATACCTAATATTCTACGTATTACTACTAGAAAAAGTACTATAGGAAGTAAAACTACTAGTATATAAAGTAGATATATATAAAGAATAAAAAGAATAAAAAGTTAAAAAAATTCTATAGTACTAGTTCTATAATAGAAGAAGCTACTACGTAGTAAAATAGATAAGTATAGATAAAAAAAGGTATCTATAAGAAGAAATATAAGAACTATAAGATAATCTTAATTACTTTAAGAAACTAAAGGAGTACTAAAGTTAAAACTCTTTAGAGTACTTTATAGTAAACTAAGAAAATTAATAATACTACTACTAAATAGAGAAATAATAGGAGCGCCTAATATAGTAAGAGCTAGAGTAGCCTCTACTATATTATCTAAATCTAATTTAACTTCTAAGGTATAAGACTATTTAAATAACTTAGTATTATTATAAGCTTTTATTTTATAAAAATACTTAATATAAAAATAAAGCTTTACTAGCTTATAAAGAGTTAACTTATACTTAGCTTTAGCTATAGTAAGCTATAATAATAATTATACTTAAGCTCTATTAATAGCTTACTTTATATAACTTAGTAGAAAGTAACTATATAAAAATTAAATACTTATACTCTATAAGTAAAACCTTAGAAGAAATATACTTATACTAAATATTAGTAAGAATATACTTGTTATAGTATTTACTATTATTTAAAGATATTATATAAAAAAGGCCTAACTTAGTATAATAATAATAAGAAAATATTTTTACTTTATTATATATAATATAAGCTATAAGAAAAAGTTTATTATACTAGAACTAAGATAGTATAAAGAGTAATAAGGAGCTAGAAGTTAATAAAAGAATAGAGCTAATAACTTTAGTTTTAGTATAGAGAAATAAGAAACTACGTAAAAGAGGGAATAGTATTATAGTAGTAATAAGAGAAACTAAGATAAAACTAATTAGTCTACGTTTAGTTACTAATAAAGTATAAGATAAGTAGAGTAATAACTTATAAGATAATAAGCTTAATTAGAAAACTAACTATAATATAAATATATAATAAATTTATAAATTTATAATCTTAGTAAATATAAAGTTATAAAGCTATTATATAATAAATTTATAAATTTATAATCTTAGTAAATATAAAGTAGTAAAGTTGCTAAGATAATATTACTATATAGTTAGTAACAATATATATTATTAGGATAGTATTAGTAATCTAATCCTTTAACTATAGAACGCTAATACAAGATAGTTATAAAATATCTTCTATTATTTATAGTTATTATAGATTACTACCTAAACCTTTATTATTACTTTATAATCTACTAACCTTTATAAGATAAGTATCTATAGTTAATAATAAGTAGCCTATTATACTTTATATCTAGTATATATTAGGGTTAAATCTATAGTTTCTAAATAAAAGTAATACTCTTATTACTATATTCTTTATACTATTATATATTAGCTATACTATAAGTAGGAGTTATACCTAATTATTTTAATTATAGTTAAAGAAGTATCTTAATTATTACTATACTATTTAAGTTACACGCTCTAACTATCTATTTATAAATAGTATACTCTTAATATTTAATATTTAATTTCTAATAATACTATTATCGTTCTCTATAGTTTTAATATAAATCTTATATCTTTATCTATAAAATCTTATCGAAAATACTATACTAGCTAATTATAGTCTCTAGGACTTAGTATATAGTAACTTTTATCTTACTTTTCTCTTTATATAGTTACGTTTTAAAAGTTTAGAATACTAAGCTTACTTTACTATATACTTCTAAACGTAATCTTAACTTTAAATTACTATAACTATAGCTATATAGTACTATTTTAGACAAGAAATAAATAGAAATACTTATAGAAAGCTAAATATTTATTAGAAAATACGCGATTATATTATTAGGATAGTATTAGTAAGTATAGTATAAAGTAAAGCTATAAAGTTTTTTAGGTATATATAGCTAGCTATAAGTAAGATTATAAAGAAATAGTATAAAATAGGTAGTATAAAAGATAAACCTTATAGTAGCTATCTACTTATACTATTACTATACTAGAAGAAGATTATCTATTATAAGGCTTACGCGTAGCTAAAGATTAAGTACTTAGAGCTTACTAAAGCTAAAGTATTTATAAATATAGATAAAACGCTTTTAAAGCTACCTAGCTATATAATATTATATAGATACCTTAAGAGTACTAGCTTTACTAATTACTACTATAAAAAGTAACTAAAACTAAAGCCTATCTATACTTAGAAACGCTAGTAGTTCTATTAATAGTACTACTACTTTTAGTAGTACTTATATATATTTAAATTCTCTAATAAGTACTCTATTTAGAAAGGCTCTAGCTATAACTATAAGTAGTACTTTTAGTTTACGTAAGAGAAATAGAAGCTAGAGATAATAACTAAAGTTAATATCTATTAGTACTTTACCTAGATAGTATAAGTATATATATAGCTAGATAAATAAAGTAAACTATACTAGAGTTTACTTATTATTATAGAGAGAGATAAGTATATATAATAATATAGCTACTTTAGCTAAAGTTATATTAAAGCTTTTTATAAAAGCCTTCTCTCTAACTAGTAGTAGTTTTAGCTTTTTATATATAATAACACTTATATATATATATATTATATATAATAATAAGATAGATAGCTTAATACTATATTATACTTATAACCTAGCTATTTTACTTACTTAACCTTAACCTAATTAAGTACTTCTAGTAGTATCTTAAAAAAATAATATATAGGTACTACCTATAATATAATAACTTTTTATAAGCTAAAGAAAAGTAAGAAGGCTTCTATAGTATATTAAAGAAGTACTAGTAATATATACTAGGTACGCTTATATATAAGCTTATCTTAAGTATACTAAAAAGGATTTAAGCTTATAAGTGTACACAAGGCTAGTAGACTAAATATTAATTTAATTCTCTTTAAATATATTAAAAAAAACTAAGTTTCTATATAATTTTAGGTAGTAAGTAGTTATAAATAATAAGGTATTAATTTTGCGTTAGGTAGCTTATATAAAAATATTCTAAACTTTTAGCCTAGTATAGTATAGTCTAAAGTATAAGTACTTTAAAAGCTTATCTACTAGTATTAAAATTCTATTATATTTAACTCCTAATATTAAATCCTTTTACTTAAGTAGCTTTATAATAAAGTCTATTATAATAACTTTTTAAAGTTACTTTACTACTTTAACTAGTTATAGTATTCTATATACTATATATATAAGGCTAGACTCTATACTACTAGACTAGATATAACTAAAAGAAGTATTATATACTAAATAGGTATACTAGGTATAGAATAGTATATATATATACTAAGAATACTTATAGTAAGCTTAGGGCTAGCTTATAGCTAGCTAAGAGTTATATAGAAAAGTACTTATAATATTATCTCTTTTTTATCTAGATATTATAGGCGTAATAAGAGTAATTAAGATAGAACTAATTAGTCTTAACTTAAGTACTAATAAAGTATAAGATAAGTAAAGTAATAACCTAGATTAGAAAATAAACTATAACTTAAGTACGTAGTAGTAATCTATAAAAATATCTAATAGATTAAAGTAATTTATAAATATATATAATAGATTAAAAGTAATCTATAAAGTTATATAAATAGATTAGTAGAAATATATAATTAGTAGTAATATATATTATTAGAATAGTATTAGTAATCTAATCTTTAACTAAGAGTAGTAATACTTAATATTATAAAAATCTTTTATTATTTATAGCCTATTACCTAATTACTTTATAAACTTTTTATTATTAACTTTTAATCTACTAATACTTTCTAAAAGTAGTTACTTTTAGTTAATAATAGGTATACCTATTATACTTTACTAATCTAGTTATTAGAAGATATAAAGAGTAAGTAGTATATAGTCTAAGCTAATATAATAGTAGAAAGCTTAACTAAGAAAAGAAGTAAAGTACTTCTAAGTAGTTATAAGTTAGATAGAACTAACTAGGTAGTAGTTAAAATATACTTAAATAACTTAATTACTAAGAAAGAAGATATATAACTTATAATTAATACTCTAGAAATATAAAATAAAGAACTATAGAACTATATTAACTAAAATAAAGCTTAAATAAAAGCTATTATAGTAAGCTAGAACTAGATAGAATAAATTATAAAAAGACTAAAAATAAGTATAATAAAGAAGCTACCTAAAATACTTATACTAAAAAAGTTTAATAAAATAAAAGAAAAGCTAAAACTATTCTTAGCTTTTATATTACTCTAGATATATATATAAGTAACTTACTTTAATATAAAAGAAAAGAAAGTAGTATATATAAGACTATACTTTAAAGAAGATATAATAAAATAATTTAAACTTTATTAGAAAGACTATATACTATAAGCTCTAGAAATAAAGAATAAGAAAATAATAGCTATCTTTAGAAGTTATAAATACTTTATATAATAAATAAGAGTAGTATTTAGTAATAGAGATATTATATATTAAGCTAAAAAAAAACTAAAAAAACTAAAATAGTATAAAAGTATCCTAGAGTATATATTAAGATTTAAATAACTATTCTAGAATATAGAATATAATAAACTATCTTAAATATTAAAGTATAAATAAAAACTAAATAAAGTAAATTAATATAAATTAATTTAAATAGAAAAACTAAAGATACTAGTAACTCTAAAGAATTAAGTAATTTAAGTTAATAATAATTTTTAAGAATAGAAGATAAATAAGTATTAAAGATAAACTAATAATTATAATAAAAGAAACTCTATAATCTTTAATATAAATAAAAATAAAAATAAAAACTAAAATAAAGATTTTATATACTTTAATTATAGTAAAAAGAGCTACTATATAAAATATAATAGGGTGTTACTAGGGTTAACTTCCTAGTACCTAAAGGGTATTAGTAGATTAAGAGTTAATAGTAAAAGCTTAGGTTATAATCTATAATAACTTATAAATAATAGAAGATGTTTTATAACTATCCTATATTAGCGTTCTATAGTTAAAAGATTAAATTACTAATACTATCCTAATAATACGTATCTTACTAACTATATACTTATTATAATCTATAATCTATAGTTACTAAGACTAGTAGATTATAGATTATCTTAATCTATAATCTATTAATACTAAGAGTTTATAGATTATAGATTAGCCTAGGTATCTTAGTTATATGTAGTCTCCTAATTAAAGTTATTACCTTACTTATCTTATACTTTATTAGCGCCTAGATTAGGACTAATTAGTTCTATCTTAATTTCTTCTATTATACCTATAACACTATCTCCCCTCTTAGGTAGGTCCTAGTTTACTTATCTTAGAGCTAGAGTTATTAGTCTAGTTTCTTTATTAATATAGAGTTCTTTATCCTCTCTTATAACTATTTTATCTATACGTTATTACTATCTCCTTACTAATTACGTGTTACGTAATAGTATTAAAATATTTCTTTATTCTTATTATACTTCTCCTAAGTTAAACTCTAAGTCTCTTCTTTATATTATTTCTATAAATAATAGTAAAGCTTATAAAGCGCATATTTATATAAATATATATAGCTCTTATAACGTATCTAGTATTTCTCTTTCTAAGTGTAAGTTTATTATACTTATTCTTGCGTCTAGGCTTAATAATAATAGGAAAAGCTATTAACTAGACTTAAGAGAAATTACTATCTTAAATTATAGAGGCTAAAGCTAAGTATAAGCGTATCTAGGAGCTTATATAGAGTAAGCTAGTAGAAAATTAAGCTTATCTCTCTTATCTTTATAAAATAAAGGCCTTAAATAATAAGAAATTAGCTAAGTAGTTAGTAGCTCTAGAAGCTAAGCTAGACTTAGATAAGGCGTTTAGTATTACTATAGTAGGTCCTACGCTAGATATTCCTATTATCTCTTTATCTATTATTAGTAATATTAGTTCTCTTAGTTTGCTACTAAGTGTTCTAGAAGGTTTTAACTTTAGAACTCTTCTAGTTTCTTAGAGTAATTAAGATTGTCCTCTAGTTCCTATATTTTCTCCTATAGTTATCCTTTTTTATCTATACCTATCTATTCTACTAAGTAGTAGTTTCTTCTATTATAGAACTAGTATTATAAGATTTCTTTAACTTCCTATTCTTCTTATTCTCTATATATATCTACTTTATATACTAGTAGTTCTACGTTCTATAGTACTTGTTCTAGTAGAGCTATATAAAATATTAAGTATATCTTTATCTTATTTAGTAGCTTTAACTTAAATATAACTAGTATAACTTCTTTCTTAATTCTATATAGTTTTATCTTAATATAGTCTAGTTTTAAGCTTAGTTACTTACTTTTAATATTTTTTTATACTAACTATACTTTTTCTCTTTTTCTAAATTAAGGTCCTTTTTTATATATCTTGTTATAGTATTTTACTATATAATTATATAGGAATTCTATATCTTATCTTAGTTAATTATATATATTCTTAAGTCTATTAGTAAAACTTTCTCCTCTTAGAGACTAAGATATCTAATTTCTTAGTATCTAGTATATATTAGGCTTAAATCTATAGTTTATAAAGAAAGGTAATACTCTTATTATTATATTCTTTACGCTATTATATACTAACTATACTATAGGTAGTAACTATACCTAATTGTTCTAGTTATAATTAAGGTAGTATCTTAGGTATTATTCTACTATCTAATTTATTTATTCTAACTATCTATCTATTTATAGGTAATATACTATAGATATTATATATTTAATTCCTAATTATACTATTATTATTCTCTATAGTTTTAATATAAATTATACGTCTCTATCTATAATAATTTTATCTAGTAGTCTATATTAACTAATTATAGTTCCTAGAACCTAGTATATAGTAACCTCTATCCTACTTTTTTCTTTATATAGTCTAAAGTATAAGTACTTTATAAGTTTATCTACTATTATTAAGATTCTATTATACTTAACCTTTAATATTAGGTCTTTAGACTTTAGTAACTTTATAATAAAGTCTATTGTAATAATTTCTTATAGTTATTCTAGTACTTCTACTAGTTATAATATTCTATATTGTATATATCTATTATATTTATTCTTTTAGTATTTTATATAGTCTTGTAGTACCTCTATTACTAATTATCTTACTTTTAGAATATAGTAGTCTTGTAGTAGTCTATCTAATATTTTCTTAATACTTTAGTAACTATATACTAGTAATTTATAGAATTATTGTATAAATTCTCTCTAGATCTTCCTTAGGATATATATTCTTCTATAGGCTTATATAAATCCTTCTTAGATTTCTAGTTTCTCTATTTCTTTAGATACTTCTTTTATTATTTTCTAAATCTATTTATCTAGCTTACTACTCTTCTTTTTAAGTATTGTAGCTATTTTATATATATTTAGAACTAAGTATCTTTCTTTGTTTTTAACTAGAACTATACTAGTAGCGCTTACTTTTTCTTATAAGTCTAGCCTTCTACTAAGGGCGTCTATAAACTAATTATCTTTCCTTTTTATATATATAATTTCTATATTAAACGTTAATAAGTATTCCTACTATCTTAT
>JALNQF010000174.1:0-92659 GCA_028456385.1 Ophiosphaerella korrae
ATAGGCTAGAGTCTACCTATATAATTAAACGCTAAGTTACTTAAATAACTAGAAGATACTATATAAAGTATTCTTTATAAAAGTTACTAAGAATTAAAGAATTATAGTATTAATAAAAAAGCTAAACTTAGCTTACTTAAAAGTATATAGGTATAAAGCTTTTATAATAACTAATAATACGTATTATAGTAAATTAAGGCTATAACGTTTAGATCTAAAAGTATAGATTAGCTACCTTGTAAGATACTAGTTATTAAATATCTACTAGATCTAGGTACTATCTATAGCTAAAGTAATAAGTATATAGGATATAATCTTTAATAAGTAAATAATCTTTAATAGTAAAATAGAAGATCTAATAGATAATATTATATATTAAAAACTAGAAGAGATTACTACTTATATTAAAATAATTAAGCTCTTAGTACTAGTATACAAGCTAGAAATAGAGTCCTTCTATAAAGATAATACTAAGTTAGATATATTTATAATTAATAAAGAAGATCTACTTAGCTACTACTATAGAAGAAAGATTATAGACTACTATCTAACTCCTCTACTATCTCTACCTCTAGTAGTAATACTAGCCTATTTAATAACTAGAGACTAACTAGAGTTAATAGTATATAATAGATATAGCTTATCTAAAACTATACTATAGGTAGTAGCCTTTATAGCTAGTACCTAAGTAGGTAACTTTAGAAAATACTAAGGAGAACTTATAGATAAAGCTAAGATAAAGAAGATACTTATAAGAAGACTAAAGCTTTACTATAATTAACTCTTATTACTACTCTTATACTAAATAAACCTAGAAAGCTATCTAATAGGCGAGTTATTTAAAAAAGCTAAGTTATCTTACCTTACTAGCTATCGCTAGATAAAATTATAGACTAAAGTACTAGCTAAACCTATCTAGCGTTCTAGCTAGTAGATACTAGACTATATATAGGTATATACGTATAAGCTTAATAAATATTATTAATTTATTAAATATAAAGCTTAACTTATTATATAAAGAGACTAGTAACAAAACGTTATAGTATAAGAGACTTATACTATAATACTAGCTAGCTAATCCTTTTAGATACTTATAGCTATTACTACTAAATATAATCTTAAACTAAAATAGTATAACGTAACTAACGCCTTTATTTATATAGTAATAGACTAAGAGATCTATATAAGAATACTAAAGAGATACTAAAAGAAAGGTATAATCTTTAGAGTCTAAAAGGCCCTATATAGTCTCTAGATCTTACCTCTCCTATAGTAGAGAGAATTTATAGCTATACTTAAAGCTATAGGCTTTTAAATAGTACTATATAAACTATACTATATAGTTAAAGATAGAATTATTATCTTCTTCTACGTAGATAATATTATTATCGCATATAATAAGTAGAAGACTAAGGAAGTATAGTAAGTAACTAATCTTCTAAAAGAGAAGTATACTATTACTAGAGGAATAGATCTCTAATAGTTTCTTAGTATTAAAGTAATTTAAGATAGAAAGTAATATATAATTTAACTACTATAGGTAGTATATATTAATAAAATAAGTTAGCTCGTAAATAAATTATACATCTATTACAATATACTTATAGCTACTACTAAACTTAAGGCCTATACTAGCTAGGTAACACTATCTAAGATTAATAAATATTAATATAAAATTAGCTTACTCCTATTTATAGATATAACTAGCTTAATTTCTTGTAAACCTAAGCGCTACTTACTATAAGGCTACTAATTAAGTACTTATATACTTCTCTTATATAAGATTAAGAGTACTCTAGCTAGGTAGTAGTAACTTATTATAAGTTACTAGTAATACTTCCTTTACTAATAATACTATAGATTAAAAAAGCTTTTAAGGCTATATAATTAAACTCTTTAATAGGCTTATTATATAGAGAGTAAATAAGTAAGATATAGTTACTACTTCTATAACTAAAGCTAAATTACTAGCCTTATTATAAGTAGCTAAAGAAGCTATATTTATATTAAAACTACTTAATAAACTATACGTTAAACTCCCTATAAATTACGTTACTATCTAGTATAATAATACTTAAATAATCTAGCTTATTACTAAAGAACTAGCTAAGCTATAAACTAAGCTTTAGCACGTTAATATCTATAATTATTAGCTAAGATAAGAGGTCTCTACTAGCTAAATTAAAGTAGAATATACTTTATTAATAGAGATAATAGTAGATAGCTTTATAAAAGTCTTACTAATAAATAAATAAGAAAGCTTCTTAAATTAGCTTAGACTAGTAGAAGTAATAGAATACTAAATAATATATAAAGCACCTCTTAATAAAATCTAAGACTACTTTAATAATCTTATACTTATCTTATAATATCTAGTTTACTAATAAGTTACTAACCTAAAGGGGTGTATTAGATAAGTTACACGATTAGATACTTAATACGTAATTAGATACGCGATTATATATACAATTACTAAGCTACTAACTTTACTATAGCTAAAAAGATTATAGCTTTAACTTTTATAAATAAAGGAATTAAATAAAGAATCTTATATATAAGGAAATAGACTATATTAGTATAACTAATATAATAAAGAAACTAGTACCTTAATAGAAAAAGTGTTAAGGATCTAGCTTACTACTATCTTAAGAGACCTAGCTAAGACTACTATATTATAGATATATAGATAGAGTGTAGGGCTAGAAATAGATAGTAAGATTAATCTACTTAGTTTATACCTAGTACTATTAAGTTATAGGTAATTAATCTAAAAAAGGCTTTTCTAAAAGCTTTAGTATCTCTCTGTAATAAGGCTCTTATATAGCTATTACAAAAAAGCCTTTTTATTAAACTACTATAACCTCTTTTAAATCTAATAATAGTACTTATATATTAGTCTAACGTTATACTAATACTATAAAAGGTCTTAGTTTTTCCCTTATTTTATAAACCTTTTTAAGTATAGGTATTTTAGGTAGTTTTTTTATTATACTTATCTTAAGTCTTTAGGTAATTTATTCTATTATATTTTATCCTTTTTATAATAGCCTTTATTTAGGCCTTATTTTAGTTAATATAATCTTGTAGTTCCTTATTCTATATCTCTAGGGTATCTATTATTAATTATATATCTCCTTTCTTAGTAATTAGGTTATTTAAGTATATTTTAACTATTACCTAGTTAGTTCTATCTAACTTATAACTACTTAGAGGTACTTTACTTCCTTTCTTAGTTAAACTTTCTACTATCGTGTTAGCTTAGACTATATACTACTTACGCTTTACTTCTTCTAATAACTAAATTAGTAAAGTATAATAGGTTACCTGTTATTAACTACAAGTAATTCTTAGAGTTATTAGTAGATTAGAAGTTAACAATAAAAGCTTATATTATAATTAAGTAATAACTATAAATAATAGTTAATTTATATATACAATATTAAGTATTAGTATTCTAGGTTAGAGATTAGATTACTACTACTCTTCTAATAGTGTATATCCTTACTAACTATATACCTAGTACCTCTTTAGTACTTTATTACTTTATAGTCTTAGCTTTTATAAATTTATAAAGTTAGCTTTATAACTTTATATTTACTAAAGTTATAAATCTATAAATTTATTACGTATCTATATTATAATTAGCTTCCTAGTTAAGCTTATTCTCTTATAAGTTCTTACCCTACTCTCCCTATACTTTGTTATTACCTAAGTTAGGACTAATTAGTTCTATCTAGTTTTCTCTTATTATAGTTGTAATATACTTTTTAAAGTACTCTTAAGTAAAAAGTTTATTTATATTTAGATTATACTTAATATATATATACTATTATTTATATACGTCTTTTTTAAAGTATTATACAGCTTAAAAGACTATTTTTTTTTAAGTTTTAAAGTATAAAGTAAAATATTATGTTATAGAAGTAATAGTACTCTTAGTATTTTTATAAAAATTTACTTTTATATAATATAAGCTCTTTTAAGTAAAGTATATACTTTATATATATATTATTAACTAAGAAGTCTACGTTATACTTTTATAAAGAAATAATAGTAACTTTAAAGTTATTTTTAGGAGTTATATAAAGAGTAGTTTATTTTTATTCTAGGTGTATAATTTTATCTTCTAAATCGTAGAGTATATATAGTTAGATTAACTTATTTTATCTAGTAGTTACTTTATAAATACGTTCTTTAACTATTACTAGTATACTTAGTATATAATTTAGCTATATACTACTTATACTCTATATAGAGTCTTATTTTATACTAAATTATATTCTTTCTTCTATTATTATTATTTCTAGACTATTAGTAAAAGAAGTATTATTATATTAAAAAGTAGCTAAAAAGTAATAGTACTTTCTATAAGCTATAAGAAATAGTAAAAGAATAATAGATAGTATTTAATAGTACTACTAACTTTACGTACTTCTTTAAGTATATAACTTAATAATATAGTAGAGTAAAGAGTATATATTTATATAAGAAATTAAGTAGTAGCTTCTTTATCTTTTATCTATATATATAAGTTATACCTAGTCTCTCTATACTTCTTATAGTATACGTAAGCCTAGTAACTTAAGCTTAAATACTACTTACTTTTACGCTATTTATAATTAATCTAGTAATTAGCCTCTAGTTAAGTAATTATATCTCCTCTTTATCTTTTTATTAAGACTCTATTCTTCTAAATCTACTTCTTTTTTATAATTTATACTTACTAGCTACTTTATTAGCTCTTTTAAGACTAAAGATCTAATTATATATTAACTTAGCTTCTAGTATTATTATATAAGCTCTCTTTTTAAGTTAATTAATTATATTAATAATTAATACTAGTAATAAGCTTTTATACTAGCGTACGCGCTTATATATAAGTATTAACTAAGCTTTTAGCGTATATATATTACTTAGTATATAAGCTACTTAGAGAGCTTCTAGTAAAGCTAGAGTAGCTAGAGTAAGTATATAAAGCTAAATATTAAGTCTTAAAGTAACTACTTCTAGCTAAAGTAGAATAAAGCTAGTAGCTTAAAAAGCTAAGTAAATATTTACTCTTATAGAGGCTTAGTTAAAGGCTATATAATAAGTTAGTAAGAATTTAAGTTTAGTAATATAATTAATATAGTTCTAGATTAAGCTCTTAACTTAATAGCTATACGCCTTCTTTAATAGAGAGAAGTAGCTAATATTAAGAAGCTAAAGTAAGTAAAATAAGTAAGCTAGTATATAGAGTATATAGATATTATTCTTTTTATAGACTTTATTAAACTTAAAAGAGTAGTAGCTTTTATAACTATTAAGTATAAGTAAGTAATATATACTAACTACTTAGTTTTTTATATACTTATTAAAGTACTTAAGCTAGTTAATAGCTAGCTTATCTATTATCTAGCTATTTTTACTAATTCTAATAGCCTAGTTTTATAGGATATAGTTTTCCTTATACTAAGTAAAAAGGTAAAACTTACTAGTAAAGATAAAGAATAGTAAGACTACCTAGCTAGTAGTATTAATTATAGTAATTACTATACTAGATAGCTTTTAGCTTACTTCTTCTCTTTAACTCTTTTATAATAAGCTAAGTTATAAATATCTTTATTAGCTATCTTATATATAGCTTTTATATACTATACTTACTTAAACTAACTACTTATAGTAGCTAGGTCTTTATATAAAGCTTACTACTTATTATATAAGTAATTAAAACGCGTTATAAGACTATCTATACGCTTAATAAAGTTACGCGCCTAGTAGATACTAATAGAGCTACTTCTACGCTAAGTAAGTAGCTTAAGTTAGGGCAAAACTATAAGAATCTAGATTAAGAATATAATTAACTATTACTTCCTCCTCTAGCTAGCTAAGCTTCCTTAAGTTAGGCTAGTAATTACGTTAGGTAGTTATACTAGCGCGTTAGTTATATAGTGTTAATTTAATAATATTATAGACTTTAGCTACTTATTAATTACTTATAATTTAACTTAATTTAATAGATAAGATAGTAAGCTAAATACCTACTTTATTTAAAGTTAACTAAGTAGCGTAGCGTTAAGCTATTATAAGTTAAGATAAGATAGGTATACAAAGTTAGTAGGGTGCGTAACTATAAGGACGATATACTACTAAGCTAATCTAGACAAAAAGGGGCTAATAGCTAGTTAAGCTATTGCAGTAGTATACAATATATATATTAGTTATTATTGCTTAAAGTTCTTCGAACTTGCTTAGGGTTGTACTAAGTTGTATGCAGTAGAATATACTAGCCAATAGAACTAGCACGCGCTAGTTACTTAGCCTAGTAGAGCTCGTCGACAGCGCTAAGCGTACCCTAATAGCTCCCTACCCTAGACCCCTTATAGTAACTTACTTGTAAACTATGTTAGTATCTAAGAGAGAATAATACTTACTTTACTCTTTTTATAAGTATTAAGCCTTTTATACGCTTATATAGCGTATTAGCCCTACTTTAGATTATAACTATATAATGTTATAATCTTTAGTGTATTAGCCCTACCCCCTTAACTCGTACTAGAGTTCACGAGAGTCTCGAGTGTTCGGAGAACCTTCGTTACACTACTACTACTACTACTATTAAGGGGCTATAGATAATAGTTTAGTAAGTTAAGAGTCTATTAATATAGACTTACTTTGCAACTTAAGATTAAGATAAAATTAGATACTTAGAACCCTTCAAACTCTACTTTATACAATTAGATAAATATTTAGTCCGTACTAAGTTTATGCGCGAAAATTACAAAGATAATTACTGGTAGCTAAATACGTGTTTAATTATTCGAGTGATTATAGGACTGTAGATAAAAGGAAAGTATTGCCGGCACAGGGGTCAAAGAGCTAAGCCATAGAAGATTGTAACCCGAAACTGGGACCAGTCAATCCTTGACACCTTACATCCCTACGAGCTGATTTGGGACCAATTTCAGACCCTCTTTATGCTGCTCAGGGAGGAAGCTAGGCGCAATCACGCTGACTCATGTTGGCTCACGGCGAGCTCAGGGTTGCTCAGCCACAACTCAAGCTGCTTACGCATTGCTCACATTACACCCCTGCGTAACTTAAGATCAAATCTGGAAAAAGCTTTGTGTGAGAATAGATTTCACTTAATTTTTAACCGCTATTATTAGATAATAAGCTTTCTAGAACTTTATTCCGAGGCAGCTGATTGTTTTCAGAGCGTCCCCAAATCATACATGATCTCAAGTAGGTCAATATTTGTCCGCCTATACTCGATATATTTCAAGTTTTTGTTGTGGTATTCAAACATATCTGTTGCAACGAAAGCAGCCTAAATTGGCACCATAATGTCTCAAAATCCTCACTATGCCGTATGCTTCGTTCACTATCAAAATGGATGGAAGCGAGTCCACCCGGATTCTGGTTATGGATTTCATTCCATATAAGCAGCAGGTCAGAAATGTGGTTGGCTACTATCTGGATAGTATTAAATAGCAAAGCGGCTTGGCAGATTCGGAATAGGTTTGTACTGCCATACTGTGCCCATGCTCATACTCTACATCGACTACTTTGTGAGTTCAATTAACTAGTTACTTTAATCTAGAAATATCTTTGAATGAGAAATCAAAGAGCCAAATATGATCGCAAGACACACCATAAATCTTCTTGAACTGATAAGCATTGGACCTAGAACGAATTACTCCTTTGCTAGAGCGTTGAACCCCTTTCAACCGACATCGTTCTTCTCGAAAGAATACTCTCGAATCAATATTGAAAGTAGTGCCGCCAGGCCAGAAAAGGCAGCTAGTACTACCCATATCGTCTGGAAAGCATGCTTATATGCCCCTATGACAGCCACCATGGTGCCTTCTGATCCGATGATTTCTCTTAGTCTTGGTACGAAGCCCACAGTTTGGCTTTTACATATTCCGGTACAGCAAATTGACCGAGTGGGACTTTTTGATACAAGGACAGTGTGTAAGGCATAAGATTGAACCCTGCTACTATTGGTACCTACAGTGTAGCTTAGGCCGAGGAGTATTGTGGTGAGGGTCCAGCCCACCCACATTGCAATTCGGTATTTTCGACTCCATTCTATGATAGCTGAGATGACGATGCTCAGTTCCATAGTTAAGCAGCAGATTGGCAAAGTCGATTTAGCTGCTTCGAAAGGACTCTCGAGCTACACCGCTTGGAAGAACAACGGGAGGTAAAGAAGTATGGATTTGAGTAATGAGCCGTAGATAAGTCCGCTCAGAGTCCCTGTGATGATGGAAACATTATGAAAAATTTAATACGGAAGCATTAGCGCAGTTGTCGTCTTCCCTGCTAAGCCGAAAGGGACAAGCAGCAGTAGCCCTACGATGAGGGGAACAAGAGTCTGCCAAGACCTCCACGGATAGAGTGTATTGGCCCAGCTTAGTGGCAGAGCTACTGCAGTGCCAATGACTGTGAAGAGGACAAATCCCGTCCAGTCGACTTTTTTCGTCTTATCTTTAATATCCTCCTCCAAGGGCGCCAAGTGAAGGAAGAAAAATGTTAGCAAGCCCATGATCCCTGCTGTGATTAGATTGTCGCCTGGTTCACGCTTGCGTAAAAAGCAATACCCGCCAAACAGGTCCTGACTAGGATGAACATAAGAATACTGCAAGTCCATAGATTCGACCATGATATGCCACCCACGAGGTATAAATTTGCCATCAGGAAGTATCATGTCTTTCGAAGCTACAGGCTCGAAGCTCACCGGATTCAGCAAGTCGGTGTTGATACAGGACACAATAGACTAGCACATAACTATGACACTCGCTTTATTTCGAGGCTCTTTTGTCACACTGTGTAGTAGGGATATATTAGTGGTGGCAGCAACCGAAAGTTCATGCGTCGTATTTTGCTGCGAGACATCATTTCTCAGTAACTCATCGCGTTCTGTAACTCTATATATACTAGCTACCTCAAGTATCCATAAAACAAGTAATTAATCAATTGTCTACTTACCCTATATAATAGTATATCTAAGAAAGTGTAAATCTCCTATACAAAATCTGGTATTAACGTCCGGTAGTAGTATATACATCCTTTACTTAATCATAGGATAAAAAAAATAATTAGAAGACAAGTCTACGAGGGGAACTTTTCTTCGGTGCAAAGAAGCTAACTTTTGTACTAGAAATCAATGGGCATTGTCAAGAAGTAGCGTAGCAGAGCGTATAACTCCTTGCTAGCGCTTACAGCCATCAAACTCTGTGTAATAGTTTAAATATTTTGAGTATCTTTATTTAGAAATTGACCATTTTAGTCACATACGACCATAGGACGTTAACTACAGCGTCAATTGCCTAGCGGTCAACAATTTGCCGCTTCTAGCCCGTAAACGGGATACCACGTTCCTGAACCTAGATTCCGTAACTAGAGGGAAAGACAGCTAATTATACTAGATCGAGCAAAGCGTGTGATGTGTTCAAGGGGGCTGAGCTGTCGCGTAATATGTGGCAGGGGGCCTAAGTCTTAGAGCAGCGGCTATAGCTATGTCGTAGTTAGGTCCCTCAATGCGCCGACCCGAATCGCGCTCAACATGTTACTCGCCGCACTAGCCAAGATGCAGAGCTTGGTGGGGCTGCTCGGCGAGACACAACACCGTCGAGTCCTCTAAAACAGACGTCAACTCTAATATCTATTCCAAGGCTCAAATGCATTCAACCTAGTCAATTAGTATGTAAAAAGCAATTTTTAGAAAACAAGGATTAGTCTTTAATTAAGCGATAGTCTTTAAGAGCCCTCTCTTGGTGAGCGGGCGCTTAAAATAACGCAGAGGTATTCCTATAGTTATCGTTGCTTGCCTGCAGCGCATTATAAATAGAGGGTTATATCGCAGCAGGATTATTACTAGTGGTCGGCGGCGTAGGTATCCTAGTTAGCGTTGTTAGTCTCTGCAGCTGCCCGTGCTACCCCTGAACTCCAGGCTCTACCTACAAAACTTTCGCCTAATACTACAGTATATAGAAGTAAAAATATACATCTTATATAGGCCAAGGTAGTAGCTTTCAACTAACTTGTTGCCCTGTGTTAGAGCACGGTCTTTAATAGCATATCTATAATAAAGACTAGGTTAGTCTATTATTTTATTGTTATAAAAGCTTACAATTTTAATCTTTGCCCTACGTACTATCCTTTCACCTACTGCAAATCTACGCACTATCCTTTTACCTACTGTAAATTATAAGTACTAAATACACCTACTTATCTAAATAGGAAGGCGTAGCCTGTTCTTGCCCCTTAGTAAAGCACAAGGAATAGCTCTAGGATAGTAGTACGCTAAAAGGGTATTATATTAACTAGGTGTATATAGCCTCTATTTTCGGCAAAGGCTTTAATAATAAGGTAGAATTCAACGTAGACTAGATCTAACAAAGGCGTCATCATTAGAAAGTATAGTTTCCTACATCTCTATAGAGAAAATTAGTTCTTTCTAATACTAATATAAGATATTATCGTTACTAGAAAACACGCCAATAGATCCTTTGCGTTAGTTGCCCTTAATATAAGCGAGAGTAGGCATCGTACAGAATTAGAGTTATATATTAGTTAGATCTCTAAGTAGTCTATAGAAGAATTTAATTCTATAACAGTAACGCACCTAGCGTATTATACCTACATTTATCTATAGACGAAATACGTTACAAGGCTACTCTCCTCTATTATTATCTAGCTTAGTTATAGAAAGGACAAGGACCCTATACCCTATTAATTCTAAAAAAACCCTTTTTAGGAGTGTTTAATAATTTATTATCCTTAATTACTATTAATTAATTGTAGTTACAACCTATTTTTAAGAAGCTCTCCTACTATTAATTTAAGACAATTTACACGACTAGCAGGTAAACCTTATTAAGGCATTTAGATATTACTTAACAAAGCTGCGCTAACTCCCTATATACAGTATTAATAATTTCTATAGAGGGCTATTCTAGTAGCTATATAGAATACAAAGACCTTAGACCCTACGTGCTAGCACTTATTTTTAGCCTACGCTTATTTATTCCCTTGTTACGATCTATACGCAAGGTTAACTTAGTATTCTAGTAGAGCCTTAGCAAGTTACGAGTCTCCTAGAGTACATTTATACGAATCTCTAATCGTTAAGCTAGTCTGTTATCTCTTATCTATTTATCTCTATTATATAAGTACTACCTACTCGCTACACTAGCTAAGATGCACGTTTACTACTTAACACGTATACACCTAAGAACTACTTAGCCTTACAAAGTAATATAAAGGACAATAGAATAAACGCATATAATACTAACACGTTAGCCTATCTCTAGGTATAGTATTATACTTAGTCCCCTGTAGATTTCCTACACAATATTAGCTACGAGAGCAATATTTAAAGATTATTAGGTTATTAATAGTAGGGTTCCTTTTATCTACCCCGCTACGGCCGGATAATAAAGCCTACGCAGGCAGGATAATTAGCTAAACTAGGTAATAAATAGTTTAGAAGTAATATTAATCTATTATAAGCTATAATATTATCTATATATACTATAGGAAGGGTATAGTATATACTATATCTAAATAACGCTTTAATCTATATATATCGAAGCTTCGTTATCTACAAGACAGATAAAGATATTTAAGAGATCTAAACTCTTTATACTCCTTCTAAATATAACCTTTAACATACTCTAAATAATTAGGTATACTATCTATTTAGGTATAAAGGCCTTACCACGTACAGTATAGACATCGTTAAGGTGCTACTAAGATGCCCTTAGTAGTTACAGGTCTATAAATTATGTCTAGATTTATAGTATAGTAAAAGTAGTGCATAGTTTAGTCTATTTTACAAGAAATCTAGATAGCGCATTTAAAGTAAAACCTAAATTACGTAGGTATAGTCCTTTAGGTATAAATACTATGCGTCTTAGCAAGGTAGCTATATAGACTTTTAACATTATACGCTATAAGACCGCACAATTCCTATTTATATTAAAAGAGGTGCAAGCTTAAGTACTTGCTAATATATATAGTAGTAGACTTAGGGTATATAATATTACTAGTAGTATACAATCTCTATCTATAGGACTAGCTATATAGTTTAAGCTAACTAAGGGCTTCTACTCTTTTTATAATTTAAGCACACTTTAAGAGGTATAGCTTTAAAGAAAGACTATAAAGTTAGCTTAGGAACTACCTAGGCTTGTTAGAGCTTACTAGTAAAAGTTTAAGTCGTAAGATTTTAGATCGCAGTGTATATAGACTGCTAGATTAGTATCTAGAAAATAAGGTTTATAGGGAACTACTAATACTACTTCTATTAGAGGACCTAGGGTTCTTAAAATACTATAGCATGTTTTATATAAGTCTAAGATAATCGCGAATTAGGTTATATTATATCTTAATTGTATATCTACTACTACAGGAAGTAGATAGGGGGATATTAAGATTTTAGCCTACAATTTAAAGTTTTTAATAGGAGTTATAACCCCTACAAAGTTAAACACTTATAAAGAGAAGAGCTTAATAATCTCTACGCCTTAGCCTTAGCTAACTATAACTAGACTCTTTAACTTAGCAATTCCTTAGTTAATATTAGTATTACTCTTTAATCTAACTTAGCAACTTACTTTTATTATCTTAAGAACTAGCACTTCGCATATCCTATATTATACTTATAAATATCTTTTTATGTCTACTCCGCTTAATAAAGGCCTACATTATCTTATATAGGGGATACGATTTTATACTACAAGAAGATAGATATCTTAATTTTATACTAACGCGTCTTAATATAGACAGTCTACCTATTTCTTAGCAATAAAGTAAAGACGTCTACTTTAGCTACTCTAGAATAGGTAACGTATTTAAGTCTTTAGCGTAATAAAAGTATTCTACAACACTATTAGATAGCGCAAGAGTAAGGAATAATATAACAAGACAAATTTAATAGTAGTTTAGATTGTCTACTAATACTATAGTCCTTCTATAAGAGTTATAGTTAGCTAGTTATCTATTCTTAACGTAGTGCTGCTTACTTTTACTATCGCTAAGCTTATTTAGGAAAGCTTTCTCTATCTTTAAAATAGATTAGAAGTAGCACGTAGATATTATTATTATAACGCGTAAAGACAAGCCTTATATTATTGTAATAAAATCTATAGTTAAAGACTATATATAGATACAAGCTAAAGTAGTAGTATAAAAGTATTGTTAGCGCTACTTAGAAGTAGTAGTAGGGATAGTTGTAGTTATACAAATCTTATACCTATATAAATAAAAATAGATTATGTAAATCTACTTCGTACAAATAGGGGTTAACAGGCTAGAAGTTATAAATTTCCTAAGAATTAAGATTTTTAAACTTAAATAGATTTATATTAAATTAGTGTTCTATAGCTATACGTTCTATAGCTTAGTATTTTATAGCAGCTTTGTTAATTAGGGCACGCTAGCTTTATCTATTACTAGCTAAGCGCTAAAGCTCCTACCTATAGGCGAAGAACAGGATCCTATTACAAAGACTAGTTACCTATTATCTAGAAAGTTGTCGCATAAATTAGAAATATATTATATAGAATAGTATTTTGTAGTATAGTTGCAAATCTAAAATTATTAACTACGTACGCCTATTTTATAACTAGTTCTATTAGTTAATCTAAACTACTAGGGTTTTCTTCTAAAACAAAGAATTTTCCTATAGATAGCCTTGTATCTAAATCGTAAGTTAGAGGGAATTACGCTAATTATTAACTTATTCTTTTAAAAGTTGTAGTAAGGCGCTATCTTTAGTCTTAAGTGCGCCTTTGTTAATACATTTAATATAAGAGAAAATAAGCTCTTCTTTAGACTTAAGGAGTTTAGTCTTCTTAGCATCGTAAAAGTTAGGCATCCTTTTAATTTCCTCCTTAGCTCTAGTCTATAACTACAATACTATATATATAGCTATTAGTATACTAAATTAATATACATAGATTTAACTTACTAGTACTTAATAGATCTGCGACAGAAGCACTTAAATTACATATTCTCCTTCGTTTTCGCCCTCCTATTTAGATAATATCTAGATACCTCTATTTAAATAACTTTAACGTATAGGGTAACACAATTTATTCTTAGCTGTTAATCCTTCTATAATATAAGGGTATTCTAACTAAGTAAAGAAGAAATTTACTATAGGTTCCTAGTACTTTTAGTGCCTCCTAGTATTAAAATTAGGGTTAGTAGCTTACAAGCTTAATAGGGACGTAGCGCTAATATATTTTTATATCTACAAGCTATTGCTTAACATAATATATAGCTCGTTCTTTACAAGGCCTAACTAATAAATTTCTTACTACCTAGACAAAACATTCTTCCTAAAAACTCTCTGTCTAATCTATTTTAAACCCTACTTTAGCAAGTCTATCTTTAGTCGTAGATTAGTTACTACTTGTACAGATAATTTCCTATTATAATCTTTAGTATATTTCTATTGTTTAGCATTAAAGTAGCTTACAGCAGTATTTAGAAAGTTTGTAATTATTCTCCTATATATATTGTAGATAACACATACCTCTACGTCTAGCAGTATATAACAACTAATATACTAGTCTACGTTAGTAGCCCTCCTATATTCTAAAATTCGCTCCTTTACAACTAGAACTTCGAGTACGTTGCTATTAGCATTAGCTTCTAGCACGCTAAGTTAATTAAAGTTTAATACAAATTGTTAAAAAACGTCTTACTATATATAATTAGTAGCTGTTAGACTTAGCTCTTATAGTACTTACAAGAAGTTTAATATCTAGTATAGGGGCTATTATAAAAGGTACAAAGGAAATTAGACGAGATTTTTAGGAGGAATACAAGTAATTTATAGGTACTAGGGGGGCGTATTAAAGACAGCTAGTAGTTACACAGCATCTATGCTATACTATACTAACTTCTACAACAATAGATATACAAGTAATTTAGCTACTTGCGTAATTAGAAAGAAAATATTATATTAAGTATAAAACACTTAGTATATTACTTATTACGTTATTTAGTAGTAAAGAAAGAAGATACATTTAGAATTATATAACTACTCTAATATACTACTAGTAAATGTACTACTTTTAAGCTAAGAAAGACTAGTTAAATTTATTCTAAATCTTTATTAGCCTAATTTATAAGAAGACTAGTATACAAATACCTTTAAATTATAATTAGGCTATAGTAATCTTTAGAGTTTAAGTTTATCTAATACCTTCCTAGGCTACTTAAAGTTATAGCCTATAAATATACTATAAAATTTAGATAGGCTTTTAATAGTTTTTACGATATAGTAAAGCGTCTAGTACTAATTTAAAAGAAAGCCTTCTATAAATCTATTAATATAGGACAGTTCTAGTGTTTAGCTATAAAAGTTATAGAAATAAGCTACTAGAGCGCAATAGACTAAGTAATGCTCTAAGCGATCCTCTAAGCAATCCTAGCCTAGAGATTCTTAGAATAAAAGGGATATTAAGTCTAGTTCTAAGAGCTTAGTAGAGGTTCTAGACATCTACTAACTAGTAACAACTACAACTATATAAAAAAGCGCAAGACCCTTAATTATTAGTCTACTACTAAGTCTAGACTTACTAACTTACAAGAAAGATATAGAGATAAAGCTCTCTTATATAGCTTAAAAAGTAGCTAACTACTATAAAAATAACCCCTAATCTAAGAGTAAAGGAGTACGCCTAATATATTATACAAGCCTACTAGGTAATGCAATACTCTTAACTAAGGTACCTATATACACAGGTTACTACAAACAAGAAGATAATCTAAGAAACTTTCGCGCCGATATAAAAATGTAAACTTAGTTAATTAGTAAACTAGAACAATACAATAGTAGATAGTAATACTAGTATACTTACTTACTATACGCAAAAAAGAGAAAGGCGATTAGTATATATATAATAGAGACACAACTTTGCAATTTTCCTTATTCTTCTAAATTATACTTCGATATATTAGAGTTTTACACTTTTACATGCCTTAAGATTACTTACTATATTAATAACAGTAAGCTAGCTAATAGCTACTAGAAAGAAAGGTAGTAGGTATATAGAGATATCTAAGATAGTAATAATAATAGTAAATCTAGATAATACAGCAACTAGCGAAGGAGTAACGCAATCTAGAGACCTTTTGTAGCTAATTTTATAGTACAATAAAATAAAAGAGATAGTAGAGAATTTAAAAAGTAGAAGAGTAATAGCGATAGAATAAACTTAAAAGGTGTTTATCTTACTCGATTAATAGATTACAAAAAATAGTAATACAAGTTGCATTATAAGCTAGTTCGATTATTAAGTATTAATACCTACTAAGAATATAAATATCTAGTTGTATAAGAGCGCCTCTATACTTCCTAAGGTAGGTAAACTATTTCTAGCAAATTATTGTACTATATTACTATAGTAAAGCTCTTCCCTACTATAGTAGTTAGTTATTATACACTACTTAGATATTCTATAATCTAGTAAATTATTATATTAGGCTATAGGTACGCTAGTTGTAGGTACCCCCCCTACTAGTTAAATACGCTAACTAAAATATTAGCTAATAAGGCAGGATCGTAGATACACTTCTACTAGTAAATAGGTTTAGTGTATATACTAAAGTATAATTCTCTTTGTAATTACAGCTTATCTTATACTTTTATTATTACAAGCCTCTTTACTATTAGCTTAACACTAGTTATTAAGCTATCCTACTATACTTCCTTGTTACTACTTAACTTACAAGGTATATTAGACCTAACTAGGCCTTTAATTATAGATGCGGCCCTATTATTAGAGGCCTTAATAAGTACTTCTTTGCAAGTTCTTTTAAAATACAACGTTAGATTACTTATCTTAGCTAAGAGTCTCCTCGAATAAGTATAGGCCTTAGTACCTAGGGATCTAATTAAGCTCCTAAGTAGTTCCTTAATTCTATTAAGTTAAGTACACGAAACGTCCTATAATTAGAAGGCACTATTACTAAATAAGTTAGTACTATTTAACAAAATAAAACGAAGCCTAATAATATAGACTATTCCTAGAGACCTAGTTAGAAGAAGCCTTACTAAGAGTTAAAAGACTTATATCTAAGGTACTATACAGCCTAACGTTAAGACTATAAATAGAGATAAATAGTCCCTTATCTTTACGCTAGTAGTAGCGCACGTACCTTACCTACCTATATAGGACTTTACGCACATATATAACTATTATAAGTTCTTTCTTTATATTAGGTTATAGATAAGAGATAGTATATAAGGGTTTCTTAAAACTAAAGATAATATACGCCTACAAGAGTACTTCTTATAGAACGCTTCTTTAGCTAAAAGTAATAGTAAAATACGAAAGAGAAAATAGAGAGAAGATTTAGCTTTACTATACTAGAACCTTAAGTAGAAGATAAGTATATCTTATTTAAACGGGTAGAGTGTAAGCTAAGTAATTAGTATCTTTAATTCTACGTAGTACACTTATTAGTCTAATCTATCCTTTAGAAAATAGTTGTATCTCCTTAACACAGCAACTAGCATAGTAGCTAGAGCAATATTAACTAGCACAGCAGCTAGAGCAATATCAACTAGTATAGTAGCTAGAGTAACATTAACTAGTATAGTAGCTAAAGTAATATTAACTAGTATAGTAGCTAGGGCAACATTAACTAGTATAGTAGCTAGAGCAACGTTAACTAATACTTTATCTGTACAAAACAACATCTTCTCTACTTAAACAAATACCTTCTCTACACGAACTAATACCTTCCCTAACTTACTAGCCTACACTAGAAATACTATAGTCTGTAATAGCTAATTATTTTAATCTATACGTCGAGTTTATCCTACCTTATTCTATTAATAAATTTTAGCTACCTATTCTTTAAACGTATATACTATAACAGCGAGTTAGCTGTAATTAACCTTTATTTATAGTAGTATATTACCTCCTCCGCCCTAAACAAGGTTACTTAATTTAAATACTATCTTTTAGTTATCGATAAGGTACTTAGTACTATCCTCTTAGCTAAGTAGTATAATAGCGTATTAATATCTAACAAATATAAGAGGCCTAAGGCCTATAATTTTACTATAAGTAAAAGCGAATTCGTTCTTAAAAGCGTAAGTAAAAGGGTTTAGTACTTTTAGTACAACTTACCTTAATATTTACCTTAAGTATATCTAAGACTTCTATGCGTTCTATAGTATTAAAATAAGAGTAGTATTTGCTTTCCTTAAATTTTTGCGCAAAAATAACCTTATTTAATGTTAGGTTCTAAAACGATGCGCGAATCTGTATTAGAACATCTTTAAGTGCTAAAATCTAATAGTACTCTATCTATAGCATTATTATTTTATACAATTGTATTTTTATACTATAAAAATTTAAGCGTTTCGCGTCACAAATATCTAGGAACTAGTAGTAACGTATAGTAGGGTATTTGCACGTAGGTATTAGAGCTTTAGTAATAGGAGACTTAGTATAATACTATACCTAGAGATAAGCTAACGTATTAGTATTATATACGTTTATTCTATCGTCCTTTATATTACTTTACGAGGCTAAGTAGTTCTTAGGTGTATACGTGTTAAGTAGTAAACGTATAGCTAGGCTTTCTATACCCTTCGAGGTGCCTACTATAGTCTATACTTACTAGCTAGGTATAGTCCTCTATCTTTCGTGTAGTCCTTATCGCAATTAATAGCACTTTAAGTAGGTCTCTAGGATACTAGTAGCTAATTTAAAGCTTAGCTACTACCTAGCAGTTCTTTTACTACTTCCTAAATACAAATACCTATATAGTAGGTGTTAAATACTCTAATTCTAATCAAATATTTACTACGCATTAAAAGTTTTCACTATTAGTTATAGATTCGCCTAACCTAGCGATTTAATGCGCCGTATAGCATACCTACTAACTAGTAGCTTACAGCACGTCTAAGCGTCGCGCACCTACCTATATCTACTAATTAGCGCGCGGTATTGCGTCTCTAATACTAGTCTCTACTTAGCTTCGTAAAGGAGGTTAGTAAAGCTACTTAGTAAGACGCAACGCTATTAAGTTCTCTAAAATAGACGTTAACCTACGTATTACTTTCTAGCGCAATATTATGTTAGCATTCGACCTTTAACTAAAAGATAGCTAAGAAAAGGTAATACATCGAGTAGGCTATATAGAGCTATAGTAAGATAGATTCTATATATAGTATTCTACAAATAAACCTACGTGTAAACTAACAATTACTATATAGCGCCTTAGTAAAGCAGAAGTTAATACACTTTTAGAAGCTTACCTAGACTAGAAACGCCCTAATATACTATTAAATATTATTAATAGAATATTAAACTAGATTAACAACAAGCTAGTAGAAGAGGAGGCCCCTACAGTTAATCTTACTGTATTTAAGTAGCGCTTGCACCAGCTAATAAAGGATTAAATAAGTAAGTCTACCTATCCCTCCTTATTGTATCTAGTTATCTAATACCTATAGCTAATAACAAAGGTAAGGCGCTTTTAGGATCTACAAAGTTAGAATATACAAGAAATAGCTAAATATAATAGCAAATATGTATAGAGCTAAAACTAAGAGAAGCCTACATACCTAGGTGTATAGGAATAGATCTACTACGCTAGTATATATTAGAACCTACTTATTATATATATACATTCGCTATCTATTACCTAAGACTATTAGTAGTCTCTTTAATATAACACTAGGAGGCTTAAGTATTAGCAATAACGTAGTTTAGTTACGTTTATCCCTAAAGATATATATACAAGTTATAGACCCTATTAATATAAAGCCTATACTAGACTAATTACCCTTAAGTATCTATGCTACTAAGGTAGCTATCGTACGCAGCTATCTAACTAATACGTAGTTAACTCCCTTAAGTACTATACGTTAATCTAAGTTCTTTATAGACAAGCTACAGCTACCTTATATTAGCCTATAACAGTTAGTTTTAATGCGTAATATAATTAACGTAGAGTTACTAATACCTATACTATATCTTTTTCTACTATATTACTTACGCTCTATATACTATATAAGCTATAATAGATTTACATCTTTTATTAGAGCTTAGAAGTCTCCTTGAAAGTAAGATTCTAACTACAAATAAGAGTTCTATCGCGAACAAGAGTTATACTACAAATAAGTATCTTACTACAAACGAGCGTCTTACTACAAATAAGCGTCTTACTACGAATAAGCGTCTTACTATAAATAAGCGTCTTACTACAAATAAGCATCTTACTATAAACAAGCGTCTTACTATAAACAAGTAGTACCTAACTATAAAAGAGAGACAGCTAGCTATAAACAAGATATATTAGAACTTATAAACTACAATCGAGCTATTTTTAACTTAACTAAACTCTTTAATACCTACCTTCTTCTCTCCTATTTCTATTTCGTTAAAGCGCGCTTTAGCTAGAAGGGTAGAATTAGTTCCCTAACAAAATATATAATCGCAGGAAGAGAGCTTTAAGAAAAGATATAAGGGTGTCTACACACAAAATATATGTTTAAAGAAAATTCTAAATAATACTAAAGAAGTTAATTTAAAGCTAAGAGAGTCTATTCGTGTATTAGAGAGAGAAATTAATATAAAAGATAAGGCGATAGCTACTCTTTAGTCTCGCTAGTTATCCCTAGCTAAGCCTAGAAGAGGAGAAGTAAAGCTTAAAGAGTAGAATACATTTCTAACTAAAATAGTAGAAATTTTACTAAAACTTCCTATAGGTATTTAGGGCGTAGGCCTAGCGAATGCTTTTTTTACTAATAATAGTAGTATCTAATACCTTACTTATAACGAAACTTATTTTAGTCCTATAAAGAATAATTTTCTATAGAAACATTAGGAAAAGAATTATTATAACTAGAACTTGCAGCTCTTATGTATAGTACAAGGTTGTTCGTATATAGTAATAGGGTCTAAATTAACTATACAATTAAAAAGCTACCTAAGTAGTAAATATAATATACCTTTACTAGAAGAATATTAGTACTATAGGATACTCTACTATCCTAATCTTTTTCCTTAATATATATTTAAAGAAAGACATAGTTATTTAGCAATACCCTAAATACTACTCTTTACTAACAAGAAGAGTTCTTAAAGGAAAAGGCTTATATCTCCTCCTACCCTACTATTTGCAAAGCAACTACAAGTAGAAGAACTAATAGAAGAATAAACTACGAGAAACTATATAAATATACAGTAGACTTCCCTAATACCTTAGGCTCTACTACCTTAAACTAAGACTAGCAAGGAATACAAAATATAAGAAGATATTATTACTAAGTACTACTTTACTCCTAATAGCTAGGTTTTATATATAGAATACAATAGGAGCTTTATAGGTACTATAAAGCTAACTAATTTAGAAACGCACTAGGATATAACGCATAAGAAGAGTACGCTTAGGAAATTAAAAGTATCGTGCGTATTATACTCTAAATTAATTACAGGAGCTAGTATATTAGTCTATTTATAGAGGTATCTTAGAGAGTATTACTAAATATCGCCTCTAATAGAATTCTAGTGTTGTAGATATATATTTAAAGGCTTAGATATATTTAAATATGTTAATAACTATACTATAACCAATATTTACAAACTATAGTTTAGTTTTTAGTTTAAGTATACTTAATCTAAAGTACAACTACCTCTATTAATTAAATAGAGAAGCAAACCTAAATTCTACTAAGGCTGCGCTTGCGTGTAACTTTTATGTAGGGAGCTGTTAAGGTTAGTAGTAATTAAAGTAGATATTACTAACAATAAAGCTACTTATTATATCTAGTTACAACTATTAATCTTCTCCTACTCTAATAGAGGTAAATAAAAGCTCTCTACCCTTAATATTGCTTAGGTGTTCGGCTTACTTATTACTATACATTTAGCTAAGGTAACTAGCTAGTATTAAGATACTTACTAGGACTATTAAGCTACTATATTAACCCGTTAATCTCGTTACTATTATATAGCTAGTTCTATAGGTTACCCTAGAAGCTATAAAAAATAATAGTTACTAACTATATAACTTAATTAGGGACATATAATAGATAGGCGTAGAGGCACGTAATCTATCTTAGTAAGGGATATATAGATTAGAACCTAAATTTTTAAATATAACTTTAATTATATATAAATTTAGAAAATAAAGAGAGGAAAGCTTACTAGAATCTCTAACTACAACTACGTTTTAGTACTTAACCTCGTTGTATATTATTAGCACAACTTCTTTATTAAATAGCACGATTGTACTATTCCTAGCACCTAACTAATTGCCTAAGATAGTCTTTATTATTCCTTACCTACTAGTTACTATTTTCTAACGTCTAAGTATGCTCGCGATAGAATTTCTCTAGCCTCTCTAGCCTCTCCCTACATTCTCTAATATCTCTTTCTAGACGCGTTTTCTATCCTTAAAACTCTACCTCCCTAGTAATTAAGTAAAAGTGTAAACTAGGTCTTAGTTATAGATACGCTTAGTTTACTAAATAAGTCTATTAATAGTATATATTACGTAAAGTTAGAATTTTAATACTAGAGTTATTTAGCAGAATATAATTTAGATTATTTGTACTTAAGGAACGCGAGGGAGTATATAGCGGATATACATTAGAGTTTTCTATAGTAGAGAAATTACGTAAGTAAGTAGTATATAGTAGATATACATTAGGGTTTGTTATAGCTAAGAGATTATATAGAAAAAAGGTATAAATAGGCGAGAGTAGGAGAGAGACAAAGTAATTATATAGGATATTAGAACGCTTAGTTCTTTATAGGGTGTAATCCCTATTAACTAGTAGTTAGGAGTTACCTAATATAGTATGTAATAAAGTAATATAAAGGAAGGAAGGAAGAGTAATATATGTACCTAGGTACTAGACGTAGGGGATATAATTAATAAGATAGCATAATATTAGCTAATAGTCTAGCTTATAAGAATTAAGTTAAGAGGCGTAGAATATATCCTAGGGTAGGACAAAGTCTATGCTAAGCTAGTTACGTTATATTCGCCTTAGATTATATAAGCTAATACTTTAGGATATATAAATATTACAACTCCTATATAGCGCTATAAGGTAGAGTTTATACTAAAGCTAGTTACAACGCCTTCGTCTTAGATTATATAAGCTAAAACTTTAAGCTATATAAATATTACAGCCTCTATATAGTACTAGAGTAGAATCTACCCCTTGAAGTTAGTTACAATACCTTCGTCTTAGATTGTATAAGCTAACACTTTAAGCTATATAAATATTACAGCCCCTATATAGCGCTAGAGTAGAATCTACCCCTTAAAGTTAGTTATAATACCTTCGTCTTAGATTATATAAGCTAACACTTTAAGCTACATAAATATTATAGCCCCTATATAGCGCTATAGGATAGAGTTTATACTAAAGCTAGTTACAATGCCTTCGTCTTAGATTATATAAACTAATAATTTAGACTAAGTAATTACTAAAACCTTGATTTTAAACGCTAGCTTCAATCTAATATTAGTATACTATTACAGGTGTAGTCTTTATTATAGTAGAAGGCTAAGCCTCTAACTACTTAAGAGCGCTAGTATACCTTAACAAGAGCTATCTTTAACCTCCTTTAATTATTATTATCTATAGATCTAATCTTACATAAATTCTCTCTATAGAATACTCTTTTTAAAATAGTTACTACTTGTAGTACTAAAGAATTATCTACTTATATATAACTTACTCGCACTACGAACCTACTACTACTAAAAACTAGTAATCTAGATTCCCTAGAGACACGCTTACTAAATCTCCCTAAGGGACGAGAACTTAGCTAAGAGAACGGGTCGATTTCTAGTACAATTAATAACAATCAAGAGATTACTAACAAAGGACTAGGAAATAAGGCTTTATAGGAGATTATCTAAGGAGAACAAGTAATCGCTGTTAAAGGACTAAAACAAGAGGTTACCTAAGGAGAACAAAAAATCGCTAGTAAGGGACTAGGAAACAAGGCTTTATAGGAGACTATTTAGGAAGAATAAGCTAATACTATAGAGGTACTAGATATAAAGGATTTATTAACTAAGAATTAATAAGTAGAAACTATTGTAAAACAGAAACTTAGTACTCTAGATACAATACGTAAAAGAAAAAGCCTAGAAGTCGACCTTAGTTTAGGATCTACTTAACTTGCCTACACGTAGGGTGTTAAGGAAGTTATTATTATTAATAACAATAATAATTACAAGTTAAAAGATCTAAAGAGAGTTAGGTTTAAAATAGTTAATAATACAACTAACATTAACGAAAGAGATCTATTAGAGAGGTTTCTAGAAATTATACAGCTACGTAAAATACTAGATTATGCGTTATCTAGCTAGCAACACTAGAATTTTCTAGGAATAGTTCTATAGGGGACACCTAAATTTAAAAACAAATTAATAAAAGCTATAGAAGAATACGTCTTTAACTTCTAATGTAACTAGCTTGTAGTCTATACTATCCCTAACTTTAAGGAAATATAGAGAGTAAAATCTTTTTACTAACGTTTCTTATTATTTATTTAGGATATATCTAAAGACGAGACCTTTAATTATAGTACTATACACTATATTAAAGAAAAGTTCCTATCCCTAATAAAGAGAGCAATCCCTAGATTAGCTTTAGAACAATATATCTAAAAGCTAAGGAGATATATAGCTACGTTAGAAGGGCTTACTAGTTATATAGCCGTATACGCTGTAATTAAGGTATATCTAGAGTAAGTTGTTTTATAACTATTAGTATATAACAAGTTAAGCTAGAATTAAGTATAAACGAATTGTATAATAAGTACTTAACATAGTTATTTATAACGTACGTAGCTTTAATATATAAGATTCTCTACCCTTCTAGTTACTTATCTTAGACGTTAGGAGCTAGAGTTTGTATTCGCTTTATACGTAGTTTAGTTTGTCCTCTAATTAAGCCTTAAAACGTTGTATTATTGTTACGCTTGTAGTCTATAAGCTCTTTTAGAGTCTTATTCGTCTTATACTAATTAGGTGCTATATCTAGATATATATAGTAATAGTCTTTTAGTTTATAACCCTTACTACAAGTATAGCATTATACTCTATCTATTGCCTTAGTATCTAGGTTATACGGGCGTTTATTACTCCGTGTACGTTAATTACGAGGTAAGTTATAAGGATTGTAAGGAGTAAATATAAGGAGTTATTATTTACTTTGTTACCTATTAACAAGTATTAGCACTTGCGTTTTTTTACTAGCCTAGTCTTATTACTATATACTAAACTTATTTCTTCTCTAGATTGTTTTATCTCCTTAGAACACTCCCTAAGTCTTTTTATATAAATATTTAGTTCTTCTATAATCTTTAAGTACTCTTCTTCTTTAAGCTCTTTAAGATAAATAGATACCTAGATCCTATAATTATAACAGAGTGTCTAAGCCTTCTTAGAATTAATATCCCCTCGAAGATCTAAAGACTTTTAAAACGCTTAGAGAAAATTGTTAAATATAGTAATTCTAACTCTTTCCTCGCTCTACAATTCTAGCGCCGCCTATACTTACTTCTACTTATCTTAAATCTCGTATAATAGCTCTTTTATATATTCTACTAATTTAACATCTTTATTATACCTACAATAAAGTTTATAGGCTATAAAGTGTTCCTTTCTACGCTACTCTTTAAAGTCTTCCTTATTAATAATAATTAGGTTTATACTAGTTATACCAAGGTTATAAAACCTATTTTTAGCCTCTTTTTGTATACTTACTCGAGGAACTACTCTTAATACTTTTAGTCGTAGAAGAATTTCATTAATATCCTTATATTCTAATTATCGATTTCTTTTAGATATAGGTGCAGCCGCCTGTGCCCTTTAGTTAAGATACTACTCTAGCCTCGCTAGCTTAGGAGATAATCCTATTAATTCCTAGGAGGTAATTTTAATCTCTTTGTTTGTGTTACCTACAAAGATAGTTTTATTTATCTATGCTTAAGGTTCTGTGTATATCGCTTAATAATCCTCGTCTTCGTTCCTTAGGTAGTCTAGTTTAAACTTAGAGTTATAGGAATCTAGAGATTCTACAGATTCTAGTAGTAAAGCAATTAGTTTAGATACTCTATTACTTACCGCATCCTTACTTGTTTTTAAGTTCTAATAACTATAGCTAGTATCTCTAGATTTAAGTGTTAATTTTCTATATCTAGCCTTTTCGCAACCCTAATAGATATATATATTAATCTACTTAACATACTACCGACTTTATTCTATATAGATATCGTAGTACTAATCCTTGCAAGGGCCTTTACAATAAACTATAAATTTTAAACCTTAGCGATCCTCTAGGCCCCTATATATACAATACGTTTTCTTCTCCTTACTTACTACTCTATATTTAGGCAATAGTAGGGGCTTAGGTCCTAAAGTAGAAGGCTTAAGTATAACTTTCTAAGAAACATAGTTGTTGCCCTATAAAGAATATACGAGTTTCCTCTTAGGTACTCTTATAATTTAGATAGTAGCTAAATCTAAGTAAGGCCTAAGTAAGGCTTAGAAGGTAATATGTAAAGAGTAATATATAATAACTAGGCGTGTAAAATGTAAAATATACTTATAGATATAGTAAGAAGAATATAGGTTAGAGTGTGTAATACTATAATAAGGGAGTACCTACCTTTATATAGTACTTATAGCAATACTATAGACTAATTTAACGCTAAATCCTATTTTAGTTTACTCTAGCTAGAACGCTTAACCTTTGCGCTTCTCGTACTAATACATCTCTACCTTTACCTAGCCTTATAGCTATTTTAAGACACTTGACGCTATAATAATACCTTACCCTTAGTTTACAAATTATTTAATAAGATAAGTTATATTAGAAGTACAAGCTAGACTCGCTACTATAAGCACAAACCTATTACTACTAATACTTTTTACTAATATTCTGCAGCCTTTCTTAGCCTAGTTATACAAGTATTTAGCTCTAGCTTTAAGTCTAAAAGGGGAAGGCTCTTTATATATATAAATTACTAGTCGCCGTAGCTTCTTCGAGGCTTAGATACTATATAGGCTAATAGCAAAGCCTTATACAAAGTTCGTATTTATAGTAATATATAGCTTAACTATTATTAAAAGATTAGCTCTAGGCTTATAGAGCCTACAAAGACTCTTACGCCTTACTACTATTTCCTAGCTAGTATCCCTAAGAGGCGTAGAAGTAGAGGTAGTATATCCTATCTAATTATACGGAGTAGATTGTCGATATTAGTAGCGTGCCGCTTAGCTTTAGCTCTTATTTAGAGGATCTACAATACCCTATAAAAGTAGTAAAATCTACTAGCGTAGAAGATTAATTAGATTCTAATACTTCTTAATATCTCTTGCTATAGTAACTCTACTACTATATAAGTTATAGATATTACCTCTCTTAGGCGTTAGCCCTATTAGATATAAGTTTATATAATTACTACTATTTTAAGTGTCTCTAGGGTTTTAGATAGGCTCCTATACTTTTTATATAAAGCGCATTTAGTTTACCTTATCCTTAGGGAAGTCTAAGTATATATAGAGGCTATAAGTACTTCTTTTAAGTAGCTCTATAAAGTTCTTCTACTTTATCTACCTATATATTATTAACACTATTTTAACTTTATTATATCTTATAATCTATTATCTTTAGTAAATTAACCTCTAACTAACGACGTACATTTACTATCTAAGTTAGATTCTATACTAATTAACAATAAAATAGTAATAGCTACGACAACTTCTAGTTATAAAACAGACGCAACCCTACCTATATAGATAGAGCTCGTTATAGAAAACTAAACAGAGTCTAAGTATTATCTAGATAAAGATAGCGTTACCGCGCCTAATAGCGAGGTTATAGATTTAATTAAGGATTTAGATAAATATTACGAGAGGAGAGGTTACGTTATAGATAATAGGTCTAGAGAGACTAAGATAGGCAGAGATATAAACACTAACACTAATATTAATAAAGAAGATATAGACTAAGATAACACAAACGAAAATAAGTCTATTAGAACAAATATTAACAATATTAACACGGCTAATATAAACAATTGTAGCCTTTCTATCCTAATATTTAGTAGACGAGAATTCGATAAGCGTTAATAGAGTATTGTTCTACGCAAGTTTTATAAATTTTAAAGTTAGTAGATAAGGTTCTAGTATATATATTACGTCTACGAGTAGCCTAGTATAGCAGAGTTCTATAAGTTAGTAAAGATAGAGCTTAAGAATATAGAAGAGACTTAGAGATTCAACCTAAAATTTATACTTAGCTTATAAATAAAGTCGAAATCCCTCTTTAAAGAACTAAAGGAAAATTTAATAAAGGATTACCTCGCAAGATATATAGTAGAAAAGTTTGTAGAGTTACTAGTAAACTTTTAAAGTAAGCTATTTATTCTAAGTACAAGTACGAACTATATATAGCGACGCAACTAGGTATAATAAAAAGTAAAGTAGTTGTATTACGTTAAGGCTTATTTAGATTACTAAATAGCTGTTTCTTCTAGAGTAGATACAAATTAAATTAAGGTTTACAATAATTACGATATTATTTACCTCTTACTATCTTAAACAAACTTAAAGTGCTATAAAGCCTCCCCCTCCTCTAGTTCTATAAGGTTTAGATATTAATAGTAGGTACTACTAAGGGAAAGTAGTAACGTTATATCTTAAGTAAAAGAAAGAGACGTAGCTAATAGTAACTAATATAGTTAGCTTCGCTTGCAATTACTACTAGCTTAACCTATATATTACTAGTAATAGTAAAGCTTAGATATAACAAGATCTAATTCCTCTTTTAGCTTTACGTTTTCCGCCTTATATTTATTAAGTACAACATACGCTACCTAGTACGTAGCTTACTAATAGTTTAGATCTCCTAAGAGCTTCCCTACTTAAGCTTCTAACTTACTTTAGTAGTTATATTTAGCACTAAGCTTACTTTAAGAATAGCTATACGCCTATATTTCCTATTTAAGAACTTATAACAATTATAAGTAAAGGTTTAGCTATAGATATCCTAGAGCTAATTTTGTTAGATCTTCTAGTAGGGCTAGCTAAGTTAAGGCGTAGTTAGTTTCTACTAAGCAATACCCTATAGCTAGCTATACGTAGCTAATTTGTAATAGGCCTCTTGTCGTTAACTATAGGTACCTATCTTAGAAGGGTTAGTAGATTATAAAGTAATAACAAAAGTTTGTATAGAGATCTATAATAACTATAAATAATAGAAGATATTTTACAACTATCTTGTATTAGCGTTTTATAGTTAAAGGATTAAATTGCTAATACTATCCTAATAATACGCATTACTACTAACTATATAGTAATAATATCTTAGTAGCTTTATTACTTTATATTTACTAAGATCGCGAATTTACAAATTTGTTATATAATAGCTTCGTAGCTTTATATTTGCTAAGATTGCAAATTTACGAATCTATTACGTATCTATATTGTAGTTAGCTTTCTAATTAAACTTATTATCCTATAGGTTGTTACCCTACTTATCCTATACTTTGTTAGTAGCTAAGCGTAGACTAATTAGTTCTATCTTAGTTTCCCTTATTACTACTATAATACTATTCCCTCTTCTACGCGGTCCCTTATTTCTCTATACTAGTACTAAGGTTATTAATCCTATTTCTTTATTAATCCTTAGTTCTTTATTACTCTCTATACTATCTTAGTCTTATTGTAATAAACTTCTCCTTGTAGCTTGTATTGTTTATAACAAGGTTAAGATATTCCTATATTATTATTATGCTAAATTAGGTCTTACTTGTCTTATATCTTTAAAGGATAGTAAATACTATAACAAGTGTATTCTTGCTAATATCTAGTATAAGTATATTTCCTCTAGGGTTTCGCTTATAGAGTGTAAGTATTTAATTTCTATATAGTCTCTTTCTACTAAGTTGTGTAGGGTAAGCTATTAATAGAGCTTAAGCGTAATTATTGTTATAGCTTACTACTACTAAGGCTAAGCGCGAGTTAACTCTTTATAAGCTAGTAGAGCTTTATTCCTATATTAAGCGTCTTTAGAAGATAAAGGCTTATAATAACGCTAAGTCGTCTAAATAGTCTCGTGCCTTAGAGGCTAAATTAGATTTAGATAATATAGTAGAGGTTGCTCTAGCTCCTATTACATTAGGCGCTCTTATTACCTCTCTATCTAGTAATAGTATTGTTAGTTTTCTTAATTTACTACTAGGCGTTCTAGAGGGTTTTAACTTTAGAAGTCCTCTAGTTTCTTAAGGTAATTAAGGTTATCTTCTAGTTCTTATATTTCTTCTTATAGTTATCCTTTTTCGTCTATACCTATCTATTTTACTAGATAGTAGTTCCTACTGTTATAGAACTAGTGTGCTAAGATTTCTTTTACTTCCTATTCTTCTTATTCTCTATACGTATCTACTTTGTATACTAGTAGTTCTACGTTTTGTAGTACTATCTTGAGTAGTACTACGTAGAAAGTTAAGTATATCCTTATTTTATTTAGTAGCTTTAGTTTAAATATAACTAGCGTAACTTCTTTCTTAATTTTGTATAGTCCTATCTTAACGTAGTCTAGTTTTAGGCTTAGTCTCTTACTCTTAATATTTTTCTATACTAACTATACTTTTTCTCTCTTTCTAAATTAGGGTCCCTCTTTATATTTCCTATTGTAATACTTTACTATTCGATTATATAGGAATTCTACATCCTATCTTAGTTACTTGTGTATATCTTTAAGTCTATTAGCAAAGTTTTCTCCTCTTAGAGACTAAGATATTTCTAGTCTTAGTATTCTATATATACTAGGGTTAAATCTGTAGTTTGTAAAGAAAGGTAATACTCCTATTATTTTATTCTTTACGCTGTTAAATACTAACTATACTATAGGTAGTAGCTATACCTAGTTATTCTAGTTATAATTAAGGTAGTATCTTAAGTATTGTTCTACTATTTAATTTATGCGTTCTAATTATCTATCTATCTATAGGTAGTATACTGTTAATATTATATGTTTAATTCCTAATTGTACTATTATTGTTCCCTATAGTTTTAATATAAATCTTACGTCTCTATCTATTATAATCTTGTCTAGTAGTCTGTGTTAGCTAATTATAGTTCCTAGAACCTAGTATACTATAACTTCTATTCTACTTTTCTCCTTATATAGTCTAAAATATAAGTACTTTGTAAGTTTATCTACTATTATTAGGATTCTGTCGTACTTAACTCCTAATATTAGGTCTTTTAACTTAGGTAGTTTTGTAATAAAATCTATTGTAATAACTCTCTATAGTTATTCTAGTACTTCTACTAGTTATAACTTTCTATATAGTGTATACCTACTATACTTATTTCTTTAGCATTCTATACAATCTCGTAGTACTTCTATTACTAGTTGTCTTACTCTTAGGATATAGTAATCTCTTAGCAGTCTATCTAGTATTTTGTTAATTCCTTAATATCTATATACTAGTAGTTTATAGAACTATCGTATAAATTCTCTTTATATTCTTCCTAGAATGTACGTTCTTCTATAGGCTTTTACAAGACTTTCTTTAATCTTAAGTTTCTTTATTTCTTTAGGGGCTTTTCTTGTTTCTTTACAAATCTATTTATCTAGCTCGCTACTCTTTCTTTTAAGTGTTGCGGCTATTTTAGGTATGTTTAGGACTAAATGTCCTTCTTTGTTCTTAATTAGAACTATACTAGTAGCGCTTACTTCTTCTTGTAAGTCTAGTCTTCTACTAAGGGTGTCTGCAAATTAGTTATCTTTCTCTTTTATATATATTATTTCTATATTAAATGTTAATAGAAACTCCTACTATCTTGTATAGCGTTGTAATAGTTCTTTGTTTATTATAAATCCTATAAGGTTCTTGTAGTCTATATAGACCTTTGTCTAGTATTTTGCTCCTTGTAAATATACTCTCTATTGTTTAAATGCTTTGTATATTACTAGCATCTCTTTGTCGTAGATTAGATAGTTAAGCTCTACTAGCTTTATTTTCTTAGAAAAGTATTTAACTAAATACTCTTTATTAGTTTCTAGATCTTCTTGTATTAGTGCTATTCTATAGACAGAGTTAGACGCGTCTGTCTTTACTACTGCTAGTAGGTCTAGGTTATACATTCTAATAACTAGGTTTTCTATAAACTTTCTTTTAATTTTCTTAAATACTTTATTACATTCTCTCGTCTACTTAAATAGCGTATCCTTTTTTATAAGTCTAGTTATTAGTTCTATATCTTCTAACTATCCTATTATTAACTTTTTGTAAAAGTTAGCTAACCTATAAAATTGTTATACCTCTTTTAGGTTTTTTAGTATTAGCTATTCGTTAATTAATCTAATCTTCTCTAGGTCGATCTTAATTTTTCCTAGTTTAATAATAAATCTAAGGAAGTCTATTTCCTTTATATAAAATTCGCATTTTCTTATTTTTAGGAATAGTTTATTTTCTACTAGTTTTTCTAGTGCTTTGTATACGTGTTGTACGTGTTCTTCCTCTATTTCTAAAAATATAAGGATGTTATCTAGGTATATAAATATAAATACGTCTAAGTACTCTCTTAGTACTATATTAATCCTTTCTTAGAATGCTGCTAGTGCGTTTGTTAAGCTAAATAGCATAACTAGATATTTATATAGTCTATACTGTGTTCTAAACGCTATCTTCTATTTGTTTCCTTTTTTAATTCTAATCTAGTAGTACGCGTTCTAAATGTCTAGTTTTGTAAAGATTCTTGCTCTTCGTAATCTATCTTATATTTTGTCTATTTGTAGTAATAGGTATTAGTTCTTGTTTGTAATTACGTTAGTTTTCCTAAAATCTACGTAGAGTCTCTTGTCGCTCGTTCCTTTTTTATCTACGAATATAAGTCCGTGCACTACTAAGGATTTAGATTCCCTTATCTATCCCTTTTTTATTACTTTCTAGATAAATGTTCGTTTGATTTTTAATTCCTCTTCTATTTTCTAGTAGACTAGGCTCTATCCTACGTCTTTGCCTTCTACTAGTTCTATCGCTAGGTCCTATAGTTAATATTCTAGAAGGTAATCTTTAGGTTCTATAAGTTGTTTTTCCTATTTCTTATACTCTTTAGGGAATTCTCCTTTATAAGTGTTTATGTTAGCTTTTAACGTGTCTATTCTATAGTAGTTAATTTTTCCTATTCTCTAATCAATCTGTAGGTTAGTTATTTGTAACTATAGTATTCCTAGTATTATATCTTATTTGTTATTAATTATCGTTATATCTATAACTATGTTCTTAATTGTTATTCCTTCTAGTTTTAATATAGAGGGAACTGTTTTAAATCTAATAGGTTCTTAGAATAGTTTTCCTTTAATCGTGCTTAATTGTTAAGGATATTTCTTTGTTGTGTACCTTATTCCTTGTATTTCTACAAACTTCTTTAATATAAAGTTTCTCGTAGCTCTACTATTAATTATTAATCGTACTTTTCTTTCCTAGTAAGTACCTGTTTTTGTAATATATAGGCCTCCTACGCCTTCTAGCTATTCTTACTTAGGCTTCTTTGCAAACTGTCTGTCTTTCTTAGGCTATAAGCTTACTTTAAGCTTGTATTCTTTATATTTTAAGTATTTGTTGTATATACACTTGTACTATAGTCCTCCTTAGACGTATTTTTTAGATAGTTTTAGACTAGGTCTTACTACTACGTATCTATCTTCTAGGATTATTTCCTATCCTTAGATGTCTTCTACTAGGATTACTCTTATATAGTTATAGCCTCTTCTCTTTATAAGCTATATATTGTTGTTTGCTTTAGAGTTTCTATATATAATGTAATTCCTGTCTAGGTATAATATCTATAATACTTTAAAGTGTACTAGATATTTTAGATCTATTAGTTTGTTATCCCCTTCCTAGTACTTATCTCTTCTAGGTGTGTCTATTGTTAGGATATAGTACACTACTAGTACTCTTAGTGTGTAGGCTTTGTTAATCTATTGTGTTTTTCTTATAAGGTACTACTATTCTTTTTGTGTAGGTATTCTTCTTACTATAACTATATATTACTTTATCTATTCTTAAAATAGTGTAAACTTTATTTCCTTAGGATTGCGTTCTTTCTAGTCTTTGTACGCTTCCTCTATACTTATAACTATTAAGTATATTTAAACAAATCTCTATTCTTTATCTTGTTCTTCTATATCTATCGTTGTACAGCCGTCGTAGCTATGTATATCTAGCTAGGCATATTCTATACCTCTTATACTAACTTATCTTTTACTTTCTTATAGTTCTTTAGAGGAAGCTGTAGTAGTCTCTTTATCTAGTACTCGTTCTTTAGCCTAGATTAATAGGGTCTAGGGTTCTTCTCCTTCTAAATCTTCTGTTAGTAGGTCTATTACATAGGCTGTCTCTTCTAGCTATACTTTTATTCTACTTTCTTTTATTATAGCTACTCTATGTTTCTATTTCTATAGGAACTATACTACTCCCTATTTACTAGAAAGATGTGTATAGCAGTTATTGTTATAACAAAAGGTCTAATAGAGTATTGCATGTTATACTTCTTTGCTCCCTACTACCTTCTCCTAAGGTTTAGCTTGTGCTTTTAGTACTTCTTTCTTGTTCTTAGTTGTTTTTAATTAAGTTTCCTTGTCTTTTCTTAGGTCCTTACTTCTATAGTCTTTTACAAAGTGTCCTAGTTTCCTGCATTTATAGTATGCTGTATCCCTTTTCTTTTATAATTAGCAGTCTTTCGCGTAGTAGCTTTTCTTACTACAGTTAAAGCACGTAAAGTTTTTGTTCCCCTTCCTCTTCTTGTCCTTATTAGCGTCGAGGATTATAGGGTCTCCCTTATCCTAATTCTAAGTATAACCTCTATACTTGTTCTTCTTCTATTCTCGAAGATTATTGTTAATTTATATTACCTATTGTTTTAAGGCTTCTAGCGTTTGGGGTTTTTCTATATAAATTATTTTGTATTAGATTTTCGAGTTTAGTCCTTATTTAAATTATAACATTAAGGCTAACTTATTCTACTCTGTATTTTGCAATAGTTATTTAAACTATAATATGTACTTTAGAACACTCTAGCTTTGTATAAGCTTTTCTAGCTATTCTTTAGCTTGTTAGGTAACGTCTATATCTTTAAATACTACTCTTATTTGTCTAGTAAAGTATTTGTAACTTCTAAAGATAGCTCTTGTTTTGTCCTTTTAGGTTATTAGAGCGTATATCGTATAGTCTATCTAGTAGGGTTTAAACTATCTTATTACATTTTCTTTAAGATACATTCTAATATATATTACCTTCTTTTCTTCTGTATTAAAGTATAGTGCTTATACGTCTATCTAGAGTTGTACTAAAGCTATAAAGGGTCTTAGTTTTTCCCTTATTCTATCAAACTTCTTAAGGACAGGTATCTTAGGTAGTTTTTTTGTTGCACTTATTTTTAGTCGTTAGGTAATTAATTCTATCTAGTTCTAGCCTTCGATAATAGCTTTGATTTGTACTTCGTTCTATTTTAAATAGTCTTGTAGTTCCTTGTTCTACGTTTCTAGTGCTTCGATTACTATCTTTATATCCTCTTTGTTGTTAATTAGTTTGTTTATGCGATCCTTGATCGTTTCTTATATAGTGCTGTCTAACTTATAACTACTCCTAGGGGCTTTACTTGTTAAGCTTTCTACTATCGTGTTAGCTAGACTGCGCGCTACTTACGCTTCGCTTCTCGCAATAACTAAATCGGTAAGGTGTAACAGGCCTCCTGTCGTTAACTATAGGTACCTATCTTAGAAGAGTTAGTAGATTGTAAGGTAATAACAAAAGTTTGTGTAGGGATCTACAATAACTATAAATAATAGAAGATGTTTTACAACTGTCTTGTATTAGCGTTCTGTAGTTAAAGGATTAAATTGCTAATACTATCCTAACAATGCGCATTGCTACTAACTATATAGTAATAATATCTTAGCGGCTTTGTTACTTCGTATTTACCAAGATCGCGAATTTACAAATTCGTCACATAATAGCTTCGTAGCTTCGTGTTTGCCAAGATCGCGAATTTACAAATCTGTTACGTATCTATGTTGTAGTTAGCTTCCTAATCAAACTCGTTGTCCTATAGGTTGTTACCCTGCTTATCCTATGCTTTGTCAGCAGCTAAGCGTAGACTAATTAGTTCTATCTTAGTTTCCCTTGTTACTGCTGTAACAAGGAGACTACATATAACTAGGACACCTAGGCTAATCTATAATCTATAGACTCTTAGCGGCTATAGATTATAGATTAGGATAATCTATAATCTATTTATCTTAGCAACTATAGATTATAGATTACGACGAGTATATAGTTAGTAAGATACGTATTATTAGGATAGTATTAGCAATTCAATCCTTTAACTACAGAACGCTAATACAAGATAGTTGCAAAACATCTTCTATTGTTTATAGTTATTATAGATTACCCCTAAGCTTTCACTATTACCTCGTGATCTACTAACCCCCTTTAAGATAGGCACCTATAGTCGACGACAGGAGGCCCGTTACAATTTAACCCTAACGTTATACTTAAACGATTTAAAGTAGAAGGCTAGAGCTAGCTATCCTTAAGCTTATTAGCTTACTTATTAACGTTAGTACTTAGTGTAAGTAACCAGCGTAAGATACACAAAATCTTAAAGTCTTTTTTTAATAATATCTATAATAAAAACGCTTAGTAACTTAGCTATACAATCTACAAGATTACTATATAAAACTCTCTACTTAAACACGAAAATAAAGGCCTACGCGGCGCTCTAGCTAATAAGAAAAAGCGCCGCTAGCGAGGCAAGCTTTTAGCGCTTAAAGCGCCTACTAAATATAATAGAGGAGTAGTAATTTAGTTACTAAACAAAGTAAGAGATGCGCGCGAGCGCGAGGTTTAAAAGTAGGCTAATGCAGCTAAGCTACAACTCTAGAAGGTAGAGGATATTAAGGCTAGAGAGTAATAGAAAGCTTAGAAGGCTATATTAATAGAGGAGCGCCGCCAAAATCGCCTTGTAGCTAAGGCTGCCTGTAACGCTGCGAAGGCTAACAAAGCTCGTAATCGCGTAGAGACTTAACTCGCGCGTAACGCCGAAAGACAACTCTAAAACAACATTAAGATAGCTAAAAAAGCTACCTAAAAAGCTCGCAAAGGCTCTCAAGTTACTAGAGATAAGCGCAATTAACTTGATGCTGCTGAAGAGGTAGTGGGCAGCAGTGCGCTAGCGCTGCTGAAGTTAACTCGTAGCCGTAATATTAACCTCCCACAACGCTATAGGCTATAAGTAAATTATACAATATGTACTCATAGCTTCTGAGATCACTGCTCTAAAAAATCTCGCGATAATAACTACTGTAGAGCCTGCAATAACCTCATCTCTTTTTTGGCCAAGATGGCAGAAAGCGTGCATTAGGTGGGGGCGTGCACTAGGCGGTGAGCCTCACTAGAGGCTTAGTAAGATATGCGTCACATGTTGCAATTCTCTGAGCCTGAGCGCGACCACCTAGCTCCGCACAAGGTATAAATTGTTAGATAGTTCCTAGTACATCTAACCAGGTTGCTCAGAGTTCAGTTCTCATGTCGCTCGCTACCCGGCAACATATTTCTTGTTTAACATTGACTGTCCTAAGCGTGTATTGCTACACTCAAGTCCTATACGAATCGAAGTTGAAGTTTAAATTGCACCAGGAAGTGCTGTAAGCCCTATTTAGAAAATGATTAGGCGCTGCTCTGAGTTCATTAAAGTGATAGGGTATATCTTACATCCTTCAGTGTCTTCAGTAACCGTTGGCTTGATCTTGCACTTGTTGATCGCAGCCGCATTCTGACTCAGAAGAGGCTTGCCATTTCCACAAGCTTGGAACATACAAGACGAGTCCATAGCTCTCTGGAGCGAGTCTCCTTTCCAGCCGAAGACGTAATCGCCATGAGTTGCATACCCCGTTTTGTCACCCATACTCCACTGTATCTAAGTTAGAATGACAGCGGAATTTTCGCGTAGCAATTCGACAGAGCGAAAGCACATACAACAAATGGTTGTGAGCCGTCGGTGGGCCACAGTGACTTGTCGTTGAACTTAGTGGTGTCCCATATTGTCTCGTAAGCTAGCTGTGGCATGCGGACGGGATGAGAGGCCGGACAAGGGCCAGCTTCTACGAAAGTACCGGTTTTAGTGGTGCTATACATGTGAGATTGATGATCAGGGCTATCAAGATTCTTTCCATCCCAGCATCTGGTTGTTGTCAGAAAGGAATGCTACAGTATGGAGGAGTCTTCCACTAACGCTGGGAAATGATGGATTGCCATGATGCCCGCTGGGCAAGGTTTCGTTGGAAACTCTTGTGTCTCAGAGCCTCTGGTATTTATTGTCTGGAGGCAAGTGTAAGCTAGTCCTTTGACAACATCGGCTTTATGTGTCGTTGTTGGGCTGCCAATGGTCATTCGGAATCCCTTCGGTCGTTAGCTTCGTCCATTTAAGTAAATCAGTCGAATACAGACGGGCGGGAACGCTGTGATTTTTGCCTTTCCATTTGAGTTGAAATCTTTCTGTGTGTAGTAGATAGTCATGCCATCTGTTGACCCCTCTAGTTGAGAATTTGCCACGATGGGTACGCGTTTGTAAGTGCCATTACGAGCCTTGAAGTACATCACAGCAGTCCAGTAGTTGGAAAAGTCCTCCGAAAAGAAGCAGGAAGTGCACGTAGCTGTTTCAGAGATGTTGTTATTTGGACCAGAGCTCATAGCCGCAGCGAAAGTATTTCCGCCAACGATTTGGTGGACGTGAGCGGATGGAATACGGCCTGACTCGACGAGAGGATCAAGCCGCTGTATGCTAATGGTTGAGCATCCGAATCGAAGTGCAGCTTGGGAGGGAGCCACGAGAGCGAGCGCAAGCGAAAACCACTTCATGTTTGCGGAAGACAATTCAGTAATGGGTTTGGGAGCTGATGGGCATTTCGTAGAACAATGGCTAAGGTTCCCGCTCAGCTATTACTACCTGGCGATGGAACAGCACGAGGACTTTGCCGATGACCAGAGTTTCCGGTTCCAATATGCCGCCTGTCGCTTATCTAAATCGCAGTCAAATATATTGATTGCTTTCAACTTTCCCCGCATGATTCCGACTTATCGTACATGTTCGGGTGCGACTTGATATATTTAATTTGCGCCTTCTCTAATTCTTGGGAACCTTCTACCGACGCTGCGATCGAAAAATTCAAAGGAGATGGATCGCCCAATCTTTTCGTAGGACGTTGGGGTCAAGACATCTACCGGCAGGCAATCTAAATAGAGGACGACGGCGTCGACACACGAATTCTCAGAATTCTTGAGTGCCGAAGTGTCACAATCTTTGCTTGAAATTAAAACTAAATTCGCTGGAACACGGTGCCAGGTAGCCAATGATCCAAGTGCCAATGAGACGCACGGATTTATTAAGGCTCTGTTTGGTGCGCGCGTTGGAGAGGCCAGTGGGACCTCCGATACGCTCGCGGAGGTGTGTTGAAGTTGTAGTTGGGCTCGTGTTTGGTGATCCGGCAGGTATTCGTCGCACCAGTGGAGGTGTATTAGAAGATGTCTCGCAATATTATATATTGTCGCTTGTAGTTAATAATTAAATTGCTAATACTATCCTGATAATACGTATTACTACTAACTACATACTTTTACTTATTCTTTAGCTTTATAGCTTTATATTTACTAAGATTATAAATTTATAAAGTAGCTTCGCAACTTTGTATTTACTAAGATCGCGAATTTGCAAAGTTATTACGTGTCCTAATTATAACTAACTTCCTAATCTAGATTATTACTCTACTTATCTTATGCTTCGTTATTATCTATAGTAGGGCTAATTAATTCTATCTTAATTTCTCTTGTTACGCCTATAATACTATTCTCCCCTTCTAGTAGGTTCTTGTTCTACTACCCTAGAGCTAAGGTTATTAACTAATTTTCTTTATTAATTAATAGTTCTTTATTACTCTCTATACTTTATTATTCTTAGCGTAATAAAGTACTCTTAGCTAATAGTGTTACTTAAAATAGAGTTAAAATATTTCTTTATTTCTATTATACTCTATTAGGGCTACTTTGTCTTATATCTTTAAAAGATAGTAAGGCCTATAGCGAGTATATTTAGGCTAACGTTTAGTATTACTATACTCTTTCTTATATCTTACTTATAGAGTATAAGTATTTAATCTAAATATAATCTCTTTCTACTAAGTTATATAGAGAGATGTTACGGTAGTAATAAGAGAGCTATAGATAGAACTAATTAGCCTTACAATAACTAGCTTAGACCTATATAACCTAGAGGAACACGAACTTAATTAGGAGGCTACGCATAACTAGGACACCTAGGGTAATCTATAATCTATAGACTCTTAGTATTAATAGATTATAGATTAGGGTAATCTACGATCTATTAGTCTTAGTAGACATAGATTAACAGATTATAATAAGTATATAGTTATTAGCAATGCGCATTATTAGGATAGTATTAGTAATTTAATTATTAACTATAAGCGACAATACTAAGATAGTTACAAAACATCTTCTATTATTTATAGCCTATTGTAGATTACAACACAAACTTTTGTTATTACCTCCTAATCTACTAACCCCCTATAAGGTTATTAGGAAGTTAACCCTAGTAACTCTATTACACCTTGCTAATTTAGTTATTAAGAGAAGCGAAGCGTAAGTAGCGCGTAGTCTAGCTAATACAATAGTAGAAAGTTTAACTAAAAAAGGAACTAAAGCACTAATAAGTAGCTATAAGTTAGACAATACTGTATAGAAATAAATTAAGGACTACTTAAACAACTTAATCTTAGAGAAAGAAGACATAAAAATAGTAATTAAAGCCTTAGAAACGTAGAACAAGGAACTACAAGACTACTTAAAGTAGAATAAAGTATAAATTAAAGCTATTATAGAAGGACAAAACTAGATAGAACTAATTACCTAACGACTAGAAACAAGTGCAATAAAGAAACTACTAAAGATACCTATCCTTAAGAAGTTTAATAGAATAAGAGAGAAACTAAGACTTTTTATAGCCTTAGTACAACTCTAGATAGATATATAAGTACTATACTTTAATATAGAAGAAAAGAAGGTAATATATATTAGTCTTTACCTCGAAGAAGACGTAATAAGATAGTACGAGCCTTACTAGATAGATTACACGATATATTTACTAATAACCTAGAAAGACAAAACTAGAGCTATTTTTAGAAGTTATAAATACTTTACTAAATAGATAAGAGTAGTATTTAGGGATATAGATATTACTTAATAAGCTAAAGAGAAACTTAAGAGGCTTATATAAAGTAAGAGTATTCTAGAATATATATTACAATTTAAATAACTAAGTTAAAATATAGAATAGAATAAGTTAGCCCTTATATTACAATTTAAACAAGGACTTAACATAAAGATTTGATACAAAATAATATATATAGAGAAACTAAGGATACTAGAAGCCCTAAAGTAATAGGTAATCTAAATTAATAACGATCTTTAAGAATAGAAAAAGAACAAGTATAGTAACTAAACTAGAAACTAAGATACTAGAGATCTTATAATCTTTAACGCAAATAAGGATAGAAAGAAAAAGAAGAATAAAGACTTTACGTACTTTAATTATAGTAAGAAAGGCTACTACGCGAAAAACTACTAATTACAAAAGAAAAATGATATAGTATACTATAAATATAGGAAACTAGGACACTTTACAAATAACTATAAAAGCAAGGACTATAAGAAAGATAGAGAAACTTAGTTAAAGATAATAGACAAGAAGAAAGAAGTACTATAAGTATAGGCTAAACCTTAGGAGAAAGTAGCTAGGAGTAAAGAGATACAATACGTAATACTTTATTAGACCTTTTATTATAAAGACGACTACTATATATATTATTCTAGTAAAGAGAAAGTAAGATACTTCTTATAATAAAAAAATAGAGTAGTAGCAATAAAAAAAAGAATAAAAGTATAGCAAGAAGAGATAGTATATATAATAGACTTACTAATAGAAGACTTAGAGAGGAAAGAGCCCCTAGTACTATTAATCTAGGCTAAAGGACTAGTACTAGATAAAGAGACTACTACGACTTCCTCTAAAGGACTATAAGAAAGTAAGAAATAAATTAGTATAAAAGGTATAGAGTATACCTAGCTAAAAATATATAGCTACAATAGCTATATAATAATAGATATAGAGGAATAAAATAAAGAATAGAAGTTTATTTAGAAATACTTACTAGTTATAAGTATAGAAGAAGTGTATAAAGACTAGAAAGAGTGTAATCCTAAAGAAATAAAGTTTATACTATTTTAAAAATAGATAAAGTAATATATAGTTATAGTAAGAAAGATACCTATATAAGAAGAATAGTAGTACCTTATAAGAAAGACGCGATAGATTAACGAAGCCTATACACTAAGAATACTAGTAGTATACTATATCCTAATAATAGAAACACCTAGAAAAGATAGATACTAGGAAGGGGATAACAAAAAAATATATCTAAAATATCTAGTATATTTTAAAATATTATAGATATTATACCTAGAAAAGAACTATATAATACATAGAAACCCTAAGGTAAATAATAAAGTATAGCTAATAAGGAAAAAAAGCTACAACTATACTAAGGTAATTCTAGTAGAAGATATCTAGGGATAGGAAATAACACCTAAAGAAAGTTACGTAGTAATAAGGCCTAGACTAAAGCTATCTAAGAAATACGTCCTAGGAAGACTATAGTACAAATATATATACGATAAATATCTTAAACACAAAGAATATAAACTTAAAGTAGGGTTATAGCCTTAGAAAGATAGATAATTTACAAAGATACCTAAATAAGAGAAGCTAGAAAGTATAAAAGGCCTATATATTATAAAGATAGGTACTTACTAAAAGAAGAAAGTATAATTAATAATAGATAGTAGAGCTATAAGAAACTTTATATTAAAGAAGTTTATAGAAATACAAGGAATACATTATATAATAAAGAAGTACCCTTAATAACTAAGTACAATTAAAAGAAAACTATTCTAGGAACCTATTAGGTTCAAAACAATTCCCTCTACACTAGAACTAGAAGGGATAACAATTAAGAATATAGTTATAGACATAACGATAATTAATAACAAACAAGATATAATATTAGGAATACTATAGTTATAGATAACTAACCTATATATTAATTAGAGAACGAGAAAAATTAACTACTATAGAATAAATATATTAAAGGCTAACATAAATACCTATAAAGGAGAGTTCTCTAAAGAATATAAGAAATAAGAAAAATAGCTTATAGAGCCTAAAGATTATCTTCTAAAATATTAGCTATAGGACTTAGTAATAGAAATAGAAAAAAGAAAAAATATAAGATAGAGCCTAGTCTATTAAAAAATAGAAGAGGAGTCCTAAATTAAATAAACGTTTATCTAAAACGTAATAAGAAAAGGATAAATAAGAGAATCTAAATCCTTAGTAGTAGATAGACTTATATTTGTAGATAAAAAAAGAATAAAAGAAAAAAGACCCTACGTAGATTTTAGAAAAACTAACGTAATTATAAGTAAGAACTAATATCCTTTACTACAAATAAACGTAATATAAGATAAGCTAAGAAAAGCAATAATCTTTACGAAGCTAGACATCTAGAATATATACTACTAGATTAGAATTAAAGAAAGTAATAAATAGAAAATAGTATTTAGAAAATAATATAGACTATATAAATACTTAGTTATGCTATTTAGCTTAATAAACGCACTAGAAGCCTTTTAAGAGAGAATTAACATAGTACTAAGAGAATATCTAGACGTATTTATATTTGTATACCTTAACAACATCCTTATATTCTTAGAAATAGAAGAGAAATATATATAATATATATACAAAGTACTAGAAAAGCTAGTAGAAAGTAAACTATTTCTTAAGATAAGAAAATGCGAGTTCTACACAAAAGAAATAGACTTCCTTAGATTTATTATAGAACTAGGAAAAATTAAGATTAACTTAGAAAAGATTAGATCGATTAACAAATAGCTAACACTAAAGAACTTAAGAGAGGTTTAATAATTTTATAGCCTAGCTAACTTTTATAGAAAGTTAATAGTAAAATAGTCTAAAGATATAGAACTAATAACAAGTCTTATAAAGAAAGACACGCTATTTAAATAGATAAAAGAGTACAAAGAAGTATTTAATAAGATTAAGAAAAAGTTTATAGAAAACCTAGTTATTAGAATATACAACCTAGACCTACTAGCAATAGTAAAAATAGACGTATCTAACTTAGTCTATAGAATAGCACTAATATAAGAGGATCTAAAGACTAAAAAAGAACACTTAGTTAAATACTTCTCTAAGAAGATAAAAATAGTAAAGCTTAACTACCTAATTTATAATAAAGAGATACTAGCAATCTATAAAGTATTTAAATAATAGAGAGTATACCTATAAGGAGCAAAATACTAAACAAAGGTCTATATAGACTATAGGAATCTTATAGGATTTATACTAAATAAAGAACTATTATAATAATATATAAGATAGTAGGAATTCCTATTAATATTTAATATAGAAATTATATATATAAAAGAGAAAGATAATTAATTTATAGACGCCTTTAGTAGAAGACTAGACTTATAAGAAGAAGTAAGCGCTACTAGTATAGTTCTAATTAAGAACAAGAAAGGATACTTAGTCTTAAATATACCTAAAATAGCTGCAATACTTAAAAGAATAAGTAGTAAGCTAGACAAATAGATTTAAAAAACAACGTAAGAAGTATCTAAAGAAATAGAGAAACTAGAAATCTAAGAAAAACTAGCATAAGCCTATAAAAAGATATACATCTTAAAGAAGATATAGAGAGAATTTATATAATAATTCTATAAATTACTAGTATATAGTTACTAAGGTATTAAAAAAATATTAGATAGACTACTATAAGATTACTATATCTTAAGAGTAAAATAACTAGTAATAGAAGTCTTATAAGAATATATAGAATACTAAAAGAATAAATATAATAGATATATACTATATAGAATACTATAACTAATAGAAACACTAGAATAACTATAGGGAGTTATTACAATAGACTTTATTACAAAGCTACCTAAGTCTAAAAACCTAATAATAAGAGTTAAGTATAATAGAATCCTAATAACAGTAGATAAGCTTACAAAGTACTCGTACTTTAGACTATATAAAGAAAAGAGTAAGATAGAGGTTACTATACACTAGGTTCTAGGAACTATAATTAGTTAATATAGACTACTAGATAAGATTATTATAAATAGAGATGTACGATTTATATTAAAACTATAGGGAACAATTATAGTATAACTAGGAATTAAATACGTAATATTAATAGTATACTATCTACAGATAGATAGATAATTAGAATAAATAAATTAAATAGTAGAGTAATACCTAAGATACTACCTTAACTATAACTAGAACAATTAGGTATAACTACTACCTATAGTATAGTTAGTATATAACAGCGCAAAGAATATAGTAATAGGAGTATTACTTTTCTTTATAAACTATAGATTTAACTCTAGCGCGTATAGAACACTAAGATTAGAGACATCCTAGTCTCTAAGAGGAGAAAACTTCGCTAATAGACTTAAAGACATATATAATTAACTAAAACAAGATATAGAATTCCTATATAATTAAATAGTAAAGTAGTATAATAAGAAATATAAGAAAGGACCTTAATTTAGAAAAAGAAAAAAAGTATAGTTAGTAAGAAAAAACATTAAGAGTAAAAGACTAATCCTTAAATTAGACTATATTAAGATAAGACTATACAAAGTTAAAAAAGAAGTTACACTAGTTATATTTAAATTAAAGCTACTAAATAAGATAAAGATATACCTAACCTTCTACGTAGTACTACTTAAGATAGTACTATAAGAAGTAGAACTACTAGTATATAAAGTAGACACGTATAGAGAATAGGAAGAATAAGAAGTTAAAAAAATCCTATTATACTAGTTCTATAATAGCAGGAACTACTACCTAGTATAATAGATAGGTAAAGATAAAAGAGGGAAACTATAAGAAAATATATAGGAACTAGAAGATAACCTTAACTACTCTAAGAAACTAGAGAACTTCTAAAGTTAAAACCCTCTAGAACGCCTAGTAGTAAACTAAGAGAACTAATATTACTACTATTAGATAGAGAGGTAATAGGAATATATAACGCAGGACCTACTATAGTAATATTAAATACTTTATCTAAGTCTAGCTTAGCTTCTAGAGCTACTAACTACTTAGCTAATTTCTTATTATTTAACGCCTTTATCTTATAAAGGTAAGAGAGATAAGCTTAATTCTTTACTAGCTTACTCTACGCAAGCTCTTAGATCTACTTACGTTTAGCTTTAGCTTCTATAATTTAAGATAGTAATTTCTCTTAAGCCTAGTTAATAGCTCTTCCTATTATTATTAAGCCTAGATATAAGAATAAGTGTAATAAACGTATATTTAGAAAGAGAGATACTAGATATATTACAAGAACTACGTATATTTATATAAATATATACTTTATAGGCCCTACTATTATTTGTAGAAATAATATAAGGAAAGAACTTAAGGTTTAACTTAGGAGAAGCGCAATAAGAATATAGAAACATCTTAATACTATTACGTAATACACAATTAGTAAGAAGATAGTAATAACGTATAGAAGAAATAACTATAAAGAGTAATAAGGAACTATAGATTAATAAAGAAAGTAGATTAATAACTTTAGCTCTAGGATAGATAAATAAAGACCTACTTAGAGAAGGAGATAGTATTATAGTAGTAACAAGAGAGCTATAGATAGAACTAATTAGCCCTACACTAACTAGCTTAAACCTATATAACCTAGAGGAACACGAACTTAATTAGGAGGCTACGTATAACTAGGACACCTAGGGTAATCTATAATCTATAGACTCTTAGTATTAATAGATTATAGATTAGAGTAATCTACAATCTATTAGTCTTAGTAGATATAGATTAATAGATTATAACAAGTATATAGTTATTAGCAATACGCATTATTAGGATAGTATTAGCAATTTAATTATTAACTACGAGTAATAATACTAAGATAGTTACGAAATATCTTCTATTATTTATAGCCTATTGTAGATTACAATATAAACTTTTGTTATTACCTCCTAATCTACTAACTCTCTATAAAGTTATTAGGAAGTCGACCCTAGTAATCCTATTACAAGAGAGCTATTAATAGAGGTTAAGATAAATTATTATTATAGCTTATAGAAGCTAAAGCTAAGTATAAGTTAACTCTTTATAAGCTAGTAGATCTTTATACTTATATTAAGTGTCTTTGTAAAGTAAAAGCTTAAAATAATACTAAATTAGATAAGTAGTCTTATACCTTAGAGGCTAAGATAGATCTTAAAGACGTAGTAGAAGCTACTCTAGCTCCTATTATATTAAATGTTTTTATTACTTCTCTATCTAGCGTTAGTAGTATAGATTTTCTTAGTTTACTATAAGGCGCTCTAGAGAGTTTTAACTTTAGAAGTTCTCTAGTTTCTTAAGATAATTAAGGTTATCTTTTAGTTTCTATATATCTTCCTATAGTTGTCCTTTTTCGTCTATACCTATCTATTTTACTAGGTAATATTTTTTTCTATTATATAATTAGTATTATAGAATTTTTTAACTTCTTATTCTTCTTAGTCTCTATATATATCTACTTTGTACACTAGTAGTTTTACTTCTTATAGTACTTTTTCTAGTAGTACTACGTAGAATATTTAGTATATCTTTATTTTATCTAGTAGCTTTAGTTTAAATATAATAGGTGTAACTTTCTTCTCTATTTTATATAGTCTAATCTTTACGTAATCTAGTTTTAAACTTAATTATTTACTTTTAATATTTTTTTATACTAACTATACTTTTTCCCTTTCTTTAAATTAGGGTCCCTTTTAGTATTTTTTATTATAGTACTTTATTATTTAATTGTATAAGAACTTTACGTCCTATTATAGTTAATTATATATTTATTTTATTTTATTAGTAAAGTTTTCTTCTCTTAGAGACTAAGATACTTTAAATCTTAGTATCTAGTATATATTAGGATTAAATCTATAGTTTATAAAGAAAGGTAATATTCTTATTACTATATTCTTTACGCTATTATATACTAGCTATACTATAAGTAGTAGCTATACCTAGTTATTCTAGTTATAGTTAAAGTAGTATCTTAAGTATTACTCTACTATTTAATTTATATATTCTAACTATCTATCTATCTATAGATAGTATACTATTAACATTTTATATTTAATTCCTAATAATACTATTATTATTCTCTATAGGTTTAATATAAATCTTATATCTCTATTTATAATAATTTTATCTAGAATACTATATTAGCTAACTATAGTCTCTAGGACCTAGTATATAGTAACTTCTATCCTACTCTTTTTTTTATATAGTCTAAAGTATAAGTACTTTATAAGCTTATCTACTATTATTAAGATTCTATTATACTTAACTTCTAATATTAGATCTTTTAACTTAAGTAGCTTTGTAATAAAGTCTATTATAATTACTCTCTAAAGTTATTTTAGTATCTTAACTAGTTATAATATTCTATATAGAACGTATCTACTATATTTATTTTTATATTATTCTATACAATCTTATAGTACTTCTATTACTAGTTATCTTACTTATAGGATATAGTAATCTCTTAGAAGCCTATCTAGTATTTTATTAATACTCTAGTATCTATATACTAGTAATTTGTAAAACTATTATATAAACTCTTTTTATATCTTACTTAAAATATAAGTTCTTTTATAAACTTTTATAAGTCCTTTTTAGATTTTAAGCTTTTTTATTTCTTTATTAGCCTTTTATATTTCTTTTTAAATCTATTTATTAAGCTTACTACTTTTTCTCTTAAGTATTATAGCTATTCTAGGTATATTTAGGACTAAATATCTATCTCTATTCTTAACTAAAACTATACTAGTAGTGTTTATCTCTTCTTATAATTCTAGTTTTCTACTTAAAGTATCTATAAACTAATTATCTTTACTCTTAGTATATATAATTTTATAGTTAAATATTAATAAGTATTCTTACTATCTTATATATTACTAGCTTACTAGAGTCGACTTCCTAATAGCCTAAAGAGTATTAGTAGATTAGGAGTTAATAACAAAAATTCGTGTTATAATCTCTAATAGGCTATAAATAAATAGAAGATATTTTATAACTATCTTGTATCGTTGCTTGTAGTTAATAATTAAATTACTAATACTATCCTAATAATACATATTACTTGCTAACTATATACCTATTATAATCTATTAATCTATAGTTACTAAGACTAATAGATTATAAATTACTTTAATCTATAATCTATTAATACTAAGAGTTTATAGATTATAGATTACCCTAGGTATCCTAATTATACGTAGTCTTCTAGTTAAGTTTATATTCTTTAGGGTTATATAGGTCTAAATTAATTATTGTAGAGCTAATTAGTTCTATCTATAGTTCTCTTGTTACTATTATAATACTATCCCCTCTTCTAAGTAGGTCCTCGTTTATCTATCCTAAAGCTAAGGTTATTAATTTACTTTCTTTATTAATTTATAGTTCTTTATTACTCCCTATAGTTATTTTATCTATATATTATTACTATCTTCTTGCTAATTATATATTGTATAATAGTGTCGAAATATTTCTTTATTTTTATTATACTTTCTTTAAGTTAAACCTTAAGTCTTTTCTTTATATTATTTCTATAAACAATAGTAGAGTTTATAAAATATATATTTATGTAAATATACGTAGTTCTTATAACGTATCTAGTATCTCTCTTTCTAAGTGTACGTTTATTATACTTATTCTTACGTCTAAACTTAATAATAATAGGGAGAGCTATTAACTAGACTTAAGAGAAATTACTATCTTAAATTATAGAGGCTAAAGCTAAGCGTAAGTAGATCTAAGAGCTTACGTAGAGTAAGCTAGTAGAGAATTAAGCTTATCTCTCTTATCTTTGTAAAATAAAGGCGTTAAATAATAAGAAATTAGCTAAGTAGTTAGTAGCTCTAGAAGCTAAGCTAGACTTAGATAAGGCGTTTAATATTGCTATAGTAGGTCTTATATTAGACGTTCTTATTATCTCTCTATATAATAGTAGTAATATTAGTTCTCTTAGTTTACTACTAGGCGTTCTAGAGGGTTTTAACTTTAGAACTCTTCTAGTTTCTTAACGTAGTTAAGGTTATCTTCTAGTTCCTATATATTTTCCTATAGTTTCTCTTTCTCGTCTATACCTATCTATTTTACTAGGTAGTAGTTTCTTCTATTATAGAACTATTATACTAGGATTTCTTTAACTTCTTATTCTTCTTATTCTCTATACGTATCTACTTTATATACTAGTAGTTCTACGTTTTATAGTACTGTTTCTAGTAGTACTATATAAAAGGTTAGGTATATCCTTATCTTATTTAGTAGCTTTAGTTTAAATATAACTAGCGTAACTTCTTTCTTAATTTTATATAGTACTATCTTAACGTAGTCTAGTTTTAAACTTAGTCTTTTACTCTTAATATTTTTCTATACTAACTATACTTTTTCTCTTTCTCTAAATTAGAGTCCTATTTTATATTTTTTATTATAATACTTTGCTACTTAATTATACAAGAACTCTACGTCCTATCTTAGTTAATTATATATATCTTTAAGTCTATTAGCGAAGTTTTCTCCTCTTAGGGACTAAGATATCTCTATTCTTAGTATTCTATATACGCTAGGGTTAAATCTATAGTTTATAAAGAAAGGTAATACTCCTATTACTATATTCTTTGCGCTATTATATGCTAACTATACTATAGGTAGTAACTATACCTAGTTATTCTAGTTATAGTTAACGTAGTATCTTAGGTATTATTCTACTATCTAATTTATTCGTTCTAATTATCTATCTATCTATAGATAATATACTATTAATATTATATACTTAATTCCTAGCTACACTATAATTATTCCCTATAGTTTTAATATAAATCGTACATCTCTATCTATAATAATCTTATCTAGTAGTCTATATTAGCTAATTACAGTTCCTAGAACCTAATATATAGTAACCTCTATTCTACTTTTCTTTTTATATAGTCTAAAGTATATATACTTTATAAGTTTATTTACTATTATTAGGATTCTATTATACTTTACTCCTAATATTAAGTCTTTAGACTTAGGTAGCTTTATAATAAAGTCTATTGTAATAACTCTTTATAGTTATTCTAGTACTTCTACTAGTTATAGTATTCTATATAGTCTTGTAGTACTTCTATTACTAGTTATCTTACTCTTAGGATATAGTAATCTTGTAGTAGTCTTTCTAATATTTTTTTAATACCTTAGTAACTATATACTAGTAATTTATAGAATTGTTATATAAATTCTCTTTAGATCTTCCTTAGAATATATATTCTTCTATAGGCTTATACTAGTCCTTTTTAAATTTCTAGTTTCTTTATTTCTTTAGATACTTCCTACGTTGTTTTCTAAATCTATTCGTCTAGCTTGCTACTTGTTCTTTTAATTGTTACAGCTATTTTTAGCGTATTTAGGACTAAATATCCTTCTTTATTCTTAACTAGAACTATTCTAGTAGTACTTACTTCTTCTTATAAGTCTAGTCTTCTACTAAAGGCGTCTACAAATTAATTATCTTTCCTTTTTATATATATAATTTCTATATTAAATATTAATAGGAATTCTTAATATCTTATATATTATTATAATAGTTCTTTATTTATTATAAATTCTATAAGATTCCTATAGTCTATATAGACCTTTATTTAATATTTTACTCCTTATAGGTATACTCTCTATTATTTAAATACTTTGTAGATTACTAGTATCTCTTTATTATAGATTAGGTAGTTAAGTTCTACTATTTTTATCTTCTTAGAGAAGTATTTAACTAAGTATTCTTTTTTAGTCTTTAGATCCTCTTGTATTAGTGCTATTCTATAGACTAAGTTAGATGCGTCTATTTTTACTATTACTAGTAGGTCTAGGTTATATATTCTAATAACTAAGTTCTTTATAAACTTCTTTTTAATCTTTTTAAATACTTCTTTATATTCCTTTATCTATTTAAATAGCGTGTCCTTTTTTATAAGTCTTGTTATTAGTTCTATATCTTTAGACTATCTTACTATTAACTTTTTATAGAAGTTAGCTAGGCTATAAAATTGTTATACTTCTCTTAGGTTCCTTAGTATTAGCTATTTATTAATTAATCTAATTTTCTCTAGGTTTATCTTAATTTTTCCTAGTTTAATAATAAATCTAAGGAAGTCTATTTTCTTTGTATAGAACTTGTATTTTCTTATTTTAAGAAATAGTTTACTTTCTACTAGCTTCTCTAGTACTTTATATACGTATTATACGTATTCTTCTTCTATTTCTAAGAATATAAGGATATTATCTAGGTATACAAATATAAATATATCTAGGTATTCTCTTAGTACTATATTTATTCTTTCTTAAAAGGCTACTAGTACGTTTATTAAGCTAAAAGGTATAACTATATATTTGTATAGTTTATACTATATTCTAAACGCTATTTTCTATTTATTACTTTTTTTAATTCTAATCTAGTAGTAAGTATTCTAGATATCTAGTTTTGTAAAGATTATTACTCTTTATAATCTATCTTATATTATATTAATTTATAGTAATAAGTATTAGTTTTTGTTTATAATTACGTTAGTTTTTCTAAAATCTACGTAGAGCCTTTTATTACTTATCTCTTTTTTGTCTATAAATATAAGTCTATGTACTACTAAAGATTTAGATTCTTGTATCTATTTTTTCTTTAGTGCGTTCTTAATAAACATTTATTTAATCTTAGATTCTTCTTCTATTTTTCTATAAACTAGGCTCTATCTTACGTCTTTGTCTTCCTTTAGGTCTATCGCTAAATCCTATAGCTAATATTCTAGAAGATAATCTTTACGTTCTATAAGCTGTTTTTCCTATTTCTTATATTCTTTAGGGAATTCTCCTTTATATATACTAATATTAGCTTTTAGCTTATCTATTTTATAGTAGCTAATTTTTCCTATTCTCTAATTAATGTATAGGTTAGTTATCTATAACTATAGTATTCCTAGTATTATATCTTATTCCTTATTAATTGTTGTTATATCTATAACTATGTTTTTAATTGTTATCTCTTCTAGTACTAGTATAGAGGAGGTTGTTTTAAACCTAATAGGTTCCTAGAATAGCTTTCTTTTAATTATACTTAGTTATTAAGGGTATTTCTTTATTACATACTATATTCCTTGCGTTTCTATAAACTTCTTTAATATAAAGTTTCTTATAGCTCTACTATTAATTATTAATTATACTTTCTTTCTTTAGTAGGTACCTATCTTTATAATATATAGGCCTCTTATACCTTCTAGCTTTTCTTACCTAAGTATCTTTATAAATTATCTATCTTTCTAGAGCTATAGCTTTATTCTAAGTTTATATTCTTTGTGTTTTAGATATTTGTTGTATATGTATTTATACTATAGTTCTCCTAGGACGTATTTCTTAGATAGTTTTAGTCTAGGCCTTATTACTATGTAACCTTCTTTAGGTATAATTTCCTATCTTTAGATATCTTTTGCTATAATTACTCTTATATTATTATAGCCTTTTCTTCTTATTAGCTATACTTTGTTATTTGCTTTAGGGTTTTTGTATATTATATAATTCTTCTCTAGGTATAATATCTATAATACTTTAAAATATACTAGATGTTTTAGATCTATTATTTTGTTATCCCCTTCCTAGTATTAATCTTTTCTAGGTGTATCTATTGTTAGGATATAGTATACTACTAGTACTCTTAGTGTATAGGCTTTATTAATCTATCGCGTTTTTCTTATAAAGTACTACTATTCTCTTTATATAGGTATTCTTCTTACTATAACTATATATTACTTTATCTATTCTTAAAATAGTATAAACTTAGTTTTTTTAGGATTGTACTCTTTCTAGTCTTTATACACTTCCTCTATACTTATAACTAGTAAGTATTTCTAAATAAACTTTTATTCTTTGTTTTATTCCTCTATATCTATTATTGTATAACTATTATAGCTATATATATTTAGCTAGGTATACTCTATACCTTTTATACTAATCTATTCTTTACTTTCTTATAGTTCTTTAGAAGAAGCTATAGTAGTCTCTTTATCTAGTACTAGTCCTTTAGCCTAGATTAATAGGGTCTAGGGCTCTTCCCTTTCTAAGTCTTCTATTAGTAGGTCTATTATATATTCTATTTTTTCTAGCTATACTTTTGTTCTTTCTTTTATTACTACTACTCTACTTCTTTATTATAGGAAGTATCTTACTCTCTCTTTACTAAAATAATATATATAGTAGTTGTCTTTATAATAAAAGGTCTAATAGAGTATTATATATTATATTTCTTTACTCTTAGCTACTTTCTTCTAGGGTTTAGCCTATACTTATAGTACTTCTTTCTTCTTATCTATTATCTTTAACTAAGTTTCTCTATCTTTCTTATAGTCCTTGCTTTTGTAATTATTTATAAAGTGTCCTAGTTTCCTATATTTATAGTATACTATATCCTTTTTATTTTATAATTAGTAGTCTTTTACGTAGTAGCCTTTCTTACTATAGTTAAAGTACGTAAAGTCTTTATTCTTCTTTTTCTTTCTATCCTTGTTTTCGTTAAGGATTATAGAGTCTCTAGCGTCCTAGTTCCTATTTTAGTTACTATACTTATTCTTTCTCTATTCTTAAAGGTTATTATTAATTTAGATTACCTATTGTTTTAGGGCTTCTAGTGTCCTAGGCTTCTCTATATATATTATTTTGTATTAAATTTTTACGTTAAGTTCTTGTTTAAATCGTAATATAAGAGCTAATTTATTCTATTCTATATTTTAACTTAGTTATTTAAATTATAATATATATTCTAGAACACTCTTACTTTATATAAGCCTCTTAAGTTTCTCTTTAGCTTATTAGGTAATATCTATATCCCTAAATACTACTCTTATTTGTTTAGTAAAGTATTTATAGCTTCTAAAAATAGCTCTAGTTTTATCCTTCTAGGTTGTTAGTAAATATGTTGTATAATCTATCTAGTAAGGCTCGTACTATCTTATTACGTCTTCTTTAAGGTATAGCCTAATATATATTACTTTCTTTTCTTCTATATTAAAGTATAGTACTTGTATATCTATCTAGAGTTATACTAAAGCTATAAAGGGTCTTAGTTTCTCTCTTGTTTTATTAAACTTCTTAAGGACGAGTATCTTAGGTAGTTTCTTTGTTATACTTATCTCTAGGCGTTAGGTAATTAGTTCTATCTAGTTCTAGCCTTCTATAATAGCTTTAATCTGTACTTTATTCTATTTAGAGTAGTCTTAAAGTTCTTTATTTTGTATTTCTAAGGCATTGATTACTATTTTTATATCCTCTTTCTTGTTTATTAATTTATTAATATATTCTTTAATTATTTTCTATATAGTACTATCTAACTTATAACTACTCCTAGGAGCTTTACTTGTTTGTCTAGTTAAACTTTCTACTATCGTATTAGCTAGACTATGCGCTACTTACGCTTTGCTTCTCTTAATAACTAAATTAGCAAGGTGTTACTAGCTTACTAGGGTCGACTTCCTAATAGCCTAAAGAGTATTAGTAGATTAGGAGTTAATAACAAAAATTTGTATTATAATCTACAATAGGCTAAAAACAAATAGAAGATATTTTGTAACTGTCTTGTATCGTCGCTTATAGTTAATAATTGAATTACTAATACTATCCTAATAATACGCATTGCTTACTAACTATATACCTATTGTAATCTGTTAATCTGTAGTTACTAAGACTAATAGATTGTAGATTACTCTAATCTATAATCTATTAATGCTAAGAGTCTATAGATTATAGATTACTCTAGGTATCCTAATTATACGTAGTCTCCTTATTAAGTTTGTATTCTTTAGGGTTATATAGGTCTAAATTAATTATCGTAGGGCTAATTAGTTCTATCTATAGTTCTCTTATTACTATCGTAATATTATATAGTATTATAATAAGTCCTTATTTATTATAAATCTTATAAAGTTCCTATAGTCTATATAAACCTTTGTTTAATACTTTACTCTTTATAAATATACTCTCTACTACTTAAATACTTTGTAGATTAGTAATATTTCTTTATTATAGATTAAGTAGTTAAGCTCTACTAGCTTTATTTTCTTAGAGAAGTATTTAACTAAGTATTCTTACTTTATAACTTAATCTTCTTGTATAAGTACTATTCTATAAACTAAGTTAGATATATCTATTTTTACTATTACTAGTAGGTCTAGGTTATATATTCTAATTACTAGGTTTTCTATAAACTTCTATTTAATCTAATTAAATACTTTGTTACATTCCTAGGTCTATTTAAATAGCGTATCTTTCTTTATAAGTTTTATTAATAGCTCTATTAGTTTAGACTATCTTACTATTAGTTTTCTATAAAAGTTTGCTAGTCTATAAAACTATTGTACTTCTTATAGGTTTTTTAGTATTAGCTATTCCTAGATCGCCTTTATCTTGTTTAAGTTAATCCTTATCTTTCTTAGTTCTATAATAAATCTAAAGAAGTCTATTTCTTTTAGATAGAATTTGTATTTCTTTATTTTAAGGAATAGTTTATTCTCTACTAGTCTTTCTAGTACTTTGTGTACGTATTATACGTGTTCTTCTTCTATTTCTAAAAATATAAGGATATTATCTAGGTATATAAATATAAATACGTCTAAGTACGCTTTTAAGACTATATTAATTCTTTCTTAAAACGCTACTAGCTCGTTTATTAGTCTAAATAGTATAACTACGTATTTAAATAGTTTATATTATATTCTAAATATAGTTTCTATTTATCTATTTTCTTAATTCTAATCTAATAGTAGGCGTTCTAGATATCTAGTTTTATAAAGATTTAGGCCTTATATAGCTTATCTAGTATTTTATCTATATATAGTATAGGGTATTAGTTTTTATTTATAATTATATTTATTTTTCTAAAGGCTACGTAGGGTTATTTATTTTATATTCTTTTCTTATCTATAAATATAAGTCTCTCTACTACTAAGGACTAGGAGTTTTATATAAATTTTTCTTTATTACGTTTTTAATAAATATTTACTTAATCTTAGATTTTTCTTTAGTTTTCTAATAAACTAGGCTCTAGCCTACGTTCTTTCTTTCTTCTAAGTTTATCGCTAAGTCTTATAGCTAATATTCTAGGAGCTAATCTTTAAGTTTAATAAGTTACTCTTCTTACTTCTTATATTTGTTTAGGAATTTACTTTTATATATACTTATATTAGCTTTTAATATATTGTTTTTAGGGTAGCTAATTCTCTCTATTCTCTAATTAATTCTTATATTAGCTAGCTATAACTATAATATTCTTAATATTATATCTTATTTATTATTAATTGTTGTTATATTTATAACTATGTTTTTAATCTCTAACCTTTCTAATCTTAGTATAGAGGGTACTATCTTAAATCTTATAAGTTCCTAGAATAGATTACCTTTAATTATACTTAACTATTAAAGGTACCTCTTTATTATATACTTTCTTCTTTAGTTTTTTACAAACTTTTTTAATATAAAGTTCTTTATAGCTCTACTATTAATTATAATTTATACTTTTTTTTCTTAATATATTCTTTCTTTTGTAATATATAGACCTAATATACCTTTAAGCTTTACTTACTTAGGTAGTTTTATAAGTTATCTATTTTTCTAGAGCTATTACCTTACCTTTTATTTATAGTCTTTAGGTTTATAATATTTATCTTCTATATATTTATACTATAGTCTTCCTAGGATATATTCTCTAAGTAATTTCTTTCTAGGTCTAATCGCTATACATTCTTTGTTAGGTATACTAACTAATTTCTACTTTTAATATCTTTCCTTTAGATAGCTTTTACGTAGTTGTATCCTTTTCTTTATACTAGCTAGGTGTAATTTCTTACCTTAGCTTTACTATATATATAACAATTAGTATTTAAGTATAATACCTAGGATACTTTAAAGTGTACTAGATATTTTAGATCTATTCTCTTATCGTCCCTTTCTCTATATTTGTCTATACTAGGTCTTGTTTATACTAAGATATAGTATACTACTAGTATACTTAGTATATAGGCTTTGTTAATCTATTATCTCTTTTTTATAAAGAGCTACTATTCTCTATATATAGGTATTCTTCCTACTACAACTATATATTACTCTATCTATTATTAGAATATTATAAACTTTATATTCTTTAGGTTTCTTACCTTCTAGTCTTTATATACTTTATCTATACTTATAACTAGTAAGTATTTCTAAATAAACTACTAATATTTGTTTTATTCTACTATATCTATTGTTATATAGCTATTATAGCTTCTATTAGTTTAGGTATACTTTATACTTCTAATTTTAACCTATTCTTTATTACTTCTTAGTTCTTTAGAGGCGACTATATTAGTCTTTTTAAGCTAATCTTAAATTCTCTCTTTTATTACTACTACTCTATTCTTCTATAAAAACTATCCTACTTCTTACTTACTAGAAAAGTATATATAGTAGTTGTCTTTATAATAAAAGGTCTAATAGAGTATTACGTATTATAATTCTTTACTTCCTACTACTTTTTCTTAAGGTTTAGCTTGTGCTTTAGGTACTTCTTTCTTGTCCTTAGCTATTTTTAACTAGGCTTCTTTTTCCTTCTTAGTATCTCTACTTCTATAGTCTTTTACAAAGTATCCTAGTTTTCTATATTTATAATATACTATATCTTTTTTCTTTAACTAATAATCTTTTATATAGTAGCCTTTCTTACTCTAGTTAAAATAAATAAAGTTTTTATTCTTCTTCTTACAATCTTTATATATATCTAGTATTATAGGATCTCTATTATTATAGTTCTTATAGTATCTACTATATTTATTTATCTTTTATTATTAGAGGTTATTATCTACTTATATTACTTATACTTTTAAAGCTATAAATATACTTAGTTTCTCTATTTAAATTAATTTATTTTAGATATTCTCTTTTAGTCCTTATTTAAACTTTAATATAAGAGATAGTTTATTCTATTCTATATCTTATAATAGTTATTTAAATTCTAATACGTATTCTAGAATACTCTTCTATTACTTATGTCTTTCTAGCTTTTCCTCTACTTATTAGGTAATATCTACGTCTCTAAATACTACTCTTATTCTTTATACAAAGTATTTGTAGCTTCTAAAGATAGCTATTATTTTATCTTTCTTTATTTATAGGGCCCTTAGGCTATAGTCTATCTAATAGAGTTTAAACTATCTTATAGTTTTTCTTTTTAGGTATATTCTAATATATATAACTTTCTTTTCTTCTATATTAAAGTGTAGTGCTTATACGTCTATCTATAGTTGTACTAAGGCTAGAAAAGGTCTTAATTCCTTCTTTATTCTATTAAATTTCTTAAGTACTAGTATCTTAAGTAGTTTCTTTGTTATACTTATTTCTAGTCTCTAGGTAATTTATTCTATCTAGTTTTGTCCTACTATAATAGCTTTAATTTAAGCTTTATTCTATTTAATATATTCCTATAGTTCTTTATTCTACGTTTCTAAGGCTTTAATTATTAATTATATATCTCCTTTTTTAGTAATTAGGTTATTTAAGTATATCTTATATTATAGGGGTAACAAGAGAAATCTAGATAGAACTAATTAGTTTTAACTTAAGTGCTAACAAAGCATAAGATAAGTAAGGTAACAACCTAGATTAGGAAATAACTTATAATGAGGATACGTAAGGTAATCCCTTAATCTATTAAGTATATAGATAGAAATTAATTATAGATTAATAGATTAGTAATCTATAATCTATAGTTACTAAGACTAGATACAAGTAATAGATTAATAGATTAGTAAAGGTATATAATTAGTAGCGATACGTATTATTAGGATAGTATTAGTAATCTAATCTCTAACCTAGAACGCTAATACTAAACCTTATATACATAAATTAACTATTGTTTATAGTTATTACTTTCTAATCTACTAATACTCCTAATTAGTTACTGTAGTTAATAATAGGAGACTAAGTAACACATTACTAATTTAGTTATTAGGAGAAGTAAAGCGTAAGTAGCGTACAGTCTAAGCTAACACGATAGTAGAAAGTTTAACTAGGAAAGGAGGTAAAGCACCTCTAAGTAGTTATAAATTAGATAATACTATATAGAAGGTAATTAAGGACTATATAAATAACTTAATCTCTAAGAAAGAGGATATAAAAATAGTAATTAACGCCTTAGAAACTTAAAATAAAGAGCTATAGGATTATATAAAGTAAAATAAAGTATAGATTAAAGCTATTATAGAAGGATAAAACTAGATAGAATAAATTACCTAATAACTAGAAATAAGTGCGACGAAGAAGCTACCTAAGATACCTATACTTAAGAAGTTTAATAGAATAAGAGAAAAACTAAGACCTTTTATAGTATTAGTATAACTTTAAATTAATATATAAGTACTATACTTTAATAAAGAAGATAAAAAGGTAATATATATAGGAATGTACTTTAAAGAAGATGTAATAAGATAGTTTAAACCTTACTAGATAGACTATATAATATACGCTCTAGGAATATAAAAGGATAAAATAAGAGCTATTTTTAGAAGTTATAAATACTTTACTAAACAAATAAGAGTAGTATTTAAGGATATAGATATTACCTAATAAGCTAAAGAGAGACTTAAAAAGCTTATACAATACAAGAGTATTTCTAAATACGTATTATAGTTTAAGTAACTATTATAAAATATAGAATAGAATAAACTATCCCTAATGTTACGATTTAAACAAAGACTAGACTTAAAAATCTAATACGAGATAATTTATATAGAAAAACTAAGATTACTAGATACTCTAAAGTAATAGGTAATATAGATTAATAATAATCTTTAGGAATAGAAGAAGAACAAGTATAGAGGGCTAACCTAGAACTATATTAAGGGAGACCCTATAATCCTTAATATAAACAAAGATAGAAGAAAAAAGAAGAATAAAGACTTTACGTACTTTAATTATAGTAAAAATAGCTACTACGTAAAAAACTACTAATTAAAGAAGAAAAAAGATATAGTATATTATAAATATAGGAAACTAGGACACTTTGCAAAAGACTATAGAAGTAAAGACCCTAAGAAAGATAAAGAAACTTAGATAAAGATAACTAAAGGCTAGAAGGAAGTATAAAAAGTATAGGCTAAACCTTAAAAGAAGGTAGCTAGGAGTAGAGAAATACAATATATAATACTTAACTAGACCTTTTATTATAATAATAACTACTATATATATCTTTCTAGTAAGTAGGAAGTAGAATAGTTCTTATAGAAGAATAGAGTAGTAGTAATAAAAGAAAGAATAAAAGCTTAGCTAGAAGAAATAGCCTAAGTAATAGACTTACTAATAGAAGATTTAGAAGGGAAAGAGCCCTAGACCTTATTAATCTAGGCTAAAGGACTAGTACTAAATAAAGAAACTACTATAGTCTCCTCTAAAGAACTATAAAGAGACAAGAAATAATTTAATATAAAAAGTATAGAATACGCCTAGTTAAAAATATATAGTTACAATAGCTATACAATATTAGATATAGTAGAATAAAACAAAGAATAGAGGTTTATTTAGAAATACTTACTAGTTATAAGTATAGAGGAAGCGTATAAAGACTAGAAAGAATATAATCTTAAAGTAACTATATTTATAATATTCTAATAATAGATAGAGTAATATATAGTTATAGTAAGAAGAATACCTATATAGAGAGAGTAGTAGTATCTTATAAGAAAAACGCAATAGATTAACAAAGCCTATATACTACGTATACTAGTAGTATACTATATCTTAGTAATAATAAGACCTAGTATAGACAAATACTAGGTAGGGGACAACAAGAGGATAGACCTAGAATATCTAGGACACGAAGAGATATTATAGATATTATACCTAAATACAAACTACTACTTATATAGAGAAGTAAAGGTACAAAACTACGTATAGCTAAAATAAAAAGAAGGATATAACTATACAAGAGTAATCCTAAAGAAAGAAATTAAAGGTTAGAAAATAATTAAAAAACCTAACAAAGAATATATATTAGTTAGACCTAGACTTAAGCTATCTAAAGAATACGTTTAAGGAAGGCTATAGTATAAGTGTATATACAACAAATATCTAAAGTATAAAAACTATAAGTATAAAGTAGGGTAATAGCTCTAGAAGAATAGATAATTTAAGGAAAGACCTAAGTAAAAAAAGCTAGAAGGTATAGGAGGCCTATATATTACAAAACAAAGTATCTTCTAAGGAAAAAAGATACAAGTTATAATTAATAGTAGAGCTACAAGGAACTTTATATCTAAGAAGTTTATAGAAGAATAAGGAATATACTATATAATAAAGAAATACCCTTAATAACTAAGTACGATTAAAGGAAAACTATTCTAAGAACCTATTAGGTTTAAGATAGTACTCTCTATATTAAAGTTAAAAGGACTAGAAATTAGAAATATAGTTATAGATATAACAACAATTAATAACAAACAAGACGTAATATTAGGTATACTATAGTTATAGATAACTAACCTAAGAATTAATTAGAGAATAGGAAAAATTAGCTACCCTAAGAAAGATATGTTAAAAGCTAATATAAGAATATACAAGGGAGAGTTCTTAGATAAATATAAGAAGTAGGAGAAATAGCTTATAAAACTTAATAACTACTTTCTAGAATATTAACTATAGGATTTAGTAATAGTCCTAGAAGAAAGAAAGAACGTAAGATAGAGCCTAGTTTACTAAAAAACTAAAAAAGAATTAAAGATTAAACAAGTATTTATTAAAAATACAATAAAAAAAGGATAGATATAAGAATCTTAATCTTTAGTAGTATATAGACTTATCTTCGAAGATAAAAAAGAGATAAAAGATAAATAACTCTACGTAGAGTTTTGTTAGATTTAAAGGAAGTTATAGTAGTTTAATAAAAAGGCTTTTTTGTAATAGCTATATAAGGGCCTTATTAGAGAGAGATACTAAGGCTTTTAGAAAAGCCCTTTTTTAGATTAATTACCTATAACTTAATAGTACTAGGTATAAACTAAGTAGATTAATTCTACTATCTATCTCTAGCCCTACGCTCTATCTATATATCTACAATATAGTAGTCTTAGCTAGGTCTCTTAAGATAGTAGTAAGCTAGATCCTTAACACCCCTTCTATTAAGGTACTAGTTTCTTTATTATATTAGTCGTGCTAACGTAGTCTATCTCCTTATATATAAGATTCTTTAATTAATTCCTTTGTTTGTAAAGATTAAGGCTACAATCCTTTTAGCTATAGTAGGGTTAGCGGCTTAGCGATCGCACATATAATCGCGTATCTAATTACGTATTAAGTATCTAATCGTATAACTTATCTAATAACTTTAGGAAAATAAACGCAATTATAAACAAGAATTAATATCCCTTACTATATATAGATAAAATACAAGATAGGCTATAGAAAGCTTAAGTCTTTATAAAACTAGATATCTAAAATACCTACTACTAGATTAGAATTAGAAAAGGTAATAAATAGAAAACAGCGTTTAGAACGTAGTATAGACTATTTAAATTTATAGTTATACCTTTTAGATTAATAAATATACTAGTATTATTCTAAGAAATAATTAATATAGTCTTAAAGGAATACCTAGACATATATATATTTGTATACCTAGATAATATCCTTATATTCTTAGAAATAGAAGAAGAATATACGTAATATATACACAGAGTACTAGAAAAACTAGTAGAAAGTAAATTATTTTTAAAGATAAGGAAGTACAAATTTTATACTAAAGAAATAGATTTCCTTAGATTTATAATTAAACTAAGAAAAATACAAATAGATCCTAATAAGATTAAGGTAATTTAAGAATAGCTAACCCCTATAAACCTATAATAGATATAGTAGTTTTATAGGTTAGTAAACTTTTATAGAAAGATAATAGTAAAATAGTTTAAAATAATAGAACTATTAATAAAACTTATAAAAAAGGATACGCTATTTAAATATATATAAGAATACGATAAGGTATTTAACTAGATTAAATAGAAGTTTATAGAAAACCTAGTTATTAGAATATATAACCTAGACTTACTAGTAATAGTAAAAATAGATATATCTAATTTAGTCTATAGAATAGTACTAATACAGGAAGATTAAAATACAAAACTAGAGCACTTAGTTAAATACTTCTCTAAGAAAATAAAGCTAGTAGAGCTTAACTACCTAATCTACAATAAAGAAATACTAGTAATCTATAAAGTATATAAGTAATAGAGAGTATATTTATAAAGAGTAAAATACTAAACAAAAGTCTATATAGACTATAGGAATCTAATAGGATTTATACTAAATAAAGACTTGTTATAACGCTATACAAGATAGTAGAAGTTCTTATTAACGTTTAACTTAGAAATTATATATATAAAGAGTAGAGACAACTAATTTATAGATACTTTAAGTAGAAGACTAGATTTATAAGAAGAAGTAAACGCTACTAGTATAGTTCTAGTTAAGAACGAAGATAAATACTTAGTTCTAAATATACCTAAAATAGCTATAATACTTAAGAGAAAAAGTAGTGAACTAGACAAATAGATTTAAAAAGAAATAGAAAAAGCCTCTAAAGTAATAAAAAAATATAAGATCTAAGAAGAATTTACAAAAGCCTATAGAAGAATATATATTCTAAGTAAAATATAGAGAGAATTTATATAATAATTATATAAACTACTAGTATATAGATACTAGAGTATTAATAAAATACTAGATAGGCTTTTAAGGGACTACTATATCTTAAAAGTAAGATAACTAGTAATAGAAGTACTACAAGACTATATAGAATATTATAGAAATAAGTATAGTAGATATATACTATATAGAATACTATAAATAGTTAAAGTACTAGAATAACTCTAGAGAGTAATTACAATAGACTTTATTACAAAGTTACCTAAATTAAAAGACTTAATATTAGGAGTTAAATATAATAGAATTCTTATAATAGTAGATAAACTTATAAAGTACTTATACTTTAGACTATATAAAGAAAAGAGTAGGGTAGAAGTTACTATATACTAAGTTCTAGGAATAGTAATTAGCTAGTATAGTATTCTAAATAAAATTATTATAGATAGAGATATAAAATTTATATTAAAACTATTAAGAATAATAATAGTAATATTAGGAGTAAGATATATAATATTAATAGCATACAATCTATAGATAAACGAATAGTTAGAATAAATAAATTAAATAGTAGAATAATACCTAAGATACTACTTTAACTATAACTAGAACAATTAGGTATAGCTACTACCTATAGTATAGTTAGTATATAATAGCGCAAAGAACGTAGTAATAAAAGTATTACTTTTTTTTATAAATTATAGATTTAACCCTAATAATTACTAGATACTAAGATTTAGAGTATCTTAGTCTCTAAGAGGAGAAAACTTTATAAATAGACTAAAGGAGATATATAATTTATTACAATAGGATATAGAATTATTATAAAATTAGATAGTAAATTACTATAATAAAAGATACTAGGAGAGACTCTAATTTAAAAAGGAAGAAAAAGTATAGTTAGTATAAAGAAATATTAAGAGTAAATAACTAAGTTTAAAATTAGACTACGTTAAAATAAGACTATACAAAGTAACTAAGAAAGTTATACTAGCTATATTTAAGTTAAAACTACTAGACAAGATAAGAATATACCTAATATTCTACGTAGTACTACTAGAAAAGTTACTACAAGAGGTAGAACTACTAGTATATAAAGTAGACATATATAGAGAATAAAAAGAATAGGAAGTTAAAGAAATCTTATAATACTAGTTCTATAATAGAAGGAATTACTATCTAGTAAAATAGATAAGTACTAATAAAAAAGGATAACTATAGGAAGATATATAAGAACTAGAGGACAACTTTAATTACTCTAAGAAACTAGAAGAGTTCTAAAATTAAAACCTTTAAGAACGCCTAGTAGCAAATTAAAAAGACCTACACTACTAACGTTAAGTAGAGAAGTATTAGACGCGCCTAATATAGTAGAAGCTAGAGTAGCCCCTACTATATCTTTAAAATCTAGCTTAGATTCTAGAAGAATAGACTATTTAATAAACTTCTTATTGTTTAAGGCTTTGTCTTATAAAGATAGGATAAATAGGCCTAGTTATTAGATAGTTACGTCTAATTATTAAGAAGATAAGACTAATACTCTTTTAGTATATAACAAGAGACCTTATAGAGCCTCTTATACTCTTTTTTAGTCTCTATAATCTATAATAATAGTTTTTCTTAAGTATAGTTAATAGCTCTCCCTATTATATATAAGTATAGATACGTAAATTAGTATCTTTAACTTATATTCTACTAGAGAAACACTAGATAAGTTATAAGATAAATAGGTATTAGTACAAATATATACTTTATAAGCTTTACTATACTTTAAAGAAAGAAAAACTAATAGAGAGTTTAAAGACTTATAACAAGAATATAGAAATATTACAATACTATAACGTAATACACGATCTACTAATTAAAGACAATAAAGAGTAGACTTAGTAGGTATAAAGATAAAGGGTAAGGAACTTAATATTAATAAAGAAACTAGATTAATAACCTTAGCCCTAGAAAAGGAAATTAAAAACCTACTTAAAAGAAGAGATAGTGTTATAGGTATAATAAGAGAAATCTAGATAGAACTAATTAGTCTTAACTTAAGTACTAACAAAGTATAAGATAAGTAAGGTAACAACCTAGATTAGGAAATAACTTATAATTAAGATATGTAAGGTAATCTCTTTATCTATTAAGTGTATAGATAGAAATTAATTATAGATTAATAGATTAGTAATCTATAATCTATAGTCGCTAAGACTAGATATAAGTAATAGATTAATAGATTAGTAAAGGTATATAATTAGTAGCGATGTGTATTATAAGGATAGTATTAGTAATCTAATCTCTAACCTAGAACACTAATACTAAACCTTGTATACACAAATTAACTATTATTTATAGTTATTACCTAATTATAATATAAGCTTTTGTTATTACTTTCTAATCTACTAATACCTCTAATTAGTTACTATAGTTAATAATAGGAGACTAAGTAATATCTTAACTACTACCTAGTTAGTTCTATCTAACTCGTAACTACTTAGAAGTACTTTACCTCTTTTCCTAGCTATACTTTCTACTATTATATTAGCTTAGACTATACGCTACTTACGCTTTACTTCTTCTAATAACTAAATAAGTAAGGTGTAATAGAGTTACCTATTATTAACTACAAGTAACCTTTTCTTAGGTATTATTAGTAGATTAGAAGTTAATAATAAAAGTACGTATAGTAATCTATAATAGGCTTATAAATAATAGAAGATGTCTTGCGATATTATATATTGTTACTTGTAGTTAATAATTAAATTACTAATACTATCTTAATAATACGTATTACTACTAACTATATACTTTTACTTATTCTTTAGCTTTATAGCTTTATATTTACTAAGATTACAAATTTATAAAGTAGCTTTAGAACTATATATTTACTAAGATTATAAATTTATAAAGTTATTACGTATTCTAATTATAACTAACTTTCTAATCTAGGTTATTACCTTACTTATCTTATACTTCGTTATCGTCTATAGTAAGGCTAATTAGTTCTATCTCGATTTCTCTTATTATACCTATAATATAAGTAATAGTTATATATATATAAATAGGGTTGTTTATAATATAGTAAGTTAAACTAAAGTCTAATATAAAGGAATTCTAGAGTAGATAGTTATTATAAGTATTTATTATAGTCTTAGTAGTAAAAGTACTTTTAACACTTAATATTTTCTAGCTTTCTAGTTAGTTATTTTAAGATTTAGGTATAGGAGTTTAAGATTACTTTATTTAAGATTTAAACTATCGTCTAATAACCTTTTAGAGCGTAGTGTTATATTTATACTTATATTTAATATATTATAGGTTACCCTATTATTAACTATAAGTAGCCCTTCTAGAGTATTAGTAGATTAAAAGTTAATAGTAAAAGCTCGTGTAGTAATCTATAATAGCTAAGAATAATAGTTAATTTATATGTATAATATTAAGTGTTAGCGTTCTATAGTTAGAGGATTAAATTACTAATACTATCCTAATAATACGTATTATTATAACTATATACTTATACTAATCTATTTATATAACATTTTAGATTACTTTTAATTTATTATATATAATTATAGATTACCTTAATCTATTATACGTTATTATAAATTACTTCTAATCTATTATAGGTAATTATAGATTACTACTACGTATCCTAATTATAAGTAGTTTCCTAATTAAGGTTATTACTCTACTTGTCTTATACTTTATTAGTATCTAAGTTAAGACTAATTAGTTCTATCTTAATTTCTCGTATTACACTTATAATACTATTTTCTTTTCTAAGTAAGTTCTTATTCCTCTACTCTAGGGCTAAGGTTATTAATCTAGTTTCTTTGTTAATATTAAGTTCTTTGTTCTCTATCTCTATACCTATAGAATCTACTCTCTATTATATTTAATTAGTAACTCGCGTATTATATTATAGTATTAAAATATTTCTTTACTCTTATTATAAGTCTTCTAACTCTATATTAGTTTATTGTTCTTTAAAATATAGTAAGGCTTATAAAGTATATATTTATACTAATACTTATTTATCTTGTAATCTATTTAGCGTCTCTCTAGTAGAGTGTAAGTTTATTAAGCTTATTTACGTATTAGTACTTAAGTATAATAGAGAGAGTTATTTACTACGCTTAAGATAAACTATTATTATAGATTATAGAGGCTAAAAAGGAGTATAACTATATTCTAAATATATAGGTAAAGAACTATACTTATTTAGTTTATCTTTATAAGACAAAGGCCTTAAATAATAAGAAGTCTATTACTTAAGCTATTCTCTTAGAGTCTAAGCTAGATTTTAAGTCTATAATAAAGGCTACTTAGGTTCTTATTATATTAAATGTATCTAGTACCTCTCTACTTATTACTAGTACTATAGGCTCTCTTAATTTACTACTAGGTAGTCTAGAGGATTTTAATTTTAGAACTCTTCTAGTTTCTTAAAGTAGTTAAGGTTGTCTTCTAGTTCTTATATATCTTCCTATAGTTAACCTTTTTTATTTATTCTTATCTATTTTACTAAGTAGTAATTCCTTTTATTATAGAATTAGTACTATAAGATTTCTTTAACTTCCTATTTATTCTATTCTCTATACGTATCTACTTTGTATACTAGTAGTTCTATATCTTATAGTACTTTCTCTAGTAGTGCTATATAAAATATTAGGTATATCTTTATTGTATCTAGTAGTCTTAGCTTAAATATAACTAGTGTAATTTCTTTCTTAATCTTGTATAGTCTTATTTTTACGTAATCTAGCTTTATACTTAGTTGTTTACTTTTAATATTTTTTTATACTAACTATACTTTTTCTCTTTTTCTAAATTAAGGTCTTTCTTAATATTTTTTTTTATAGTACTTTACTATTTAATCTTATAAGAATTCTACGTCCTATCTTAATTAATTGTGTATTTCTTTTAATCTATTTATAAAGTTTCCTCCTCTTAAAGTCTAAGATTCTATATTTCTTAGTATTTAGTAAGTATTTAAGTTAAATCTATAGTTTATAAAAAAGAGTAATACTCTTATTACTATATTCTTTACGCTATTGTATACTAGCTATACTATAGGTAGTAATTATACCTAATTGTTCTAATTGTAGTTAGGGTAGTATCTTATATATTACTCTACTGTAGTAGAGTATTATAAAGAAAGGAATAGTAAAAAGGGGGTAGGTAGTTACTAGGGAAACACGAGTACCGAGGGCTTATAAGGAGGCGAACTATTAAGGAGGAGAGGCAAGGGAGGAGGGAGCTAACAGGCCCTTAGGTCGTAGGATACAATCTATAGGAGTGCAAACAACGTTTAGAACTAGTTTAGCTAATAAAGTCTAAGTTCCTTAAGACTAATAAGCTCTTAGGCTCTAGATCTATATTAGGCACACAACCCTACAACACTACTATTTAGTTTATTTATTCTAATTATCTATCTATCTATAAGTAATACGCTGTTAACATTTAATATTTAATTCCTAATTACGCTATTATTATTCCTTATAGTTTTAATATAAACTTTATATCTCTATCTATAATAATCTTATCTAGAATACTATATTAGCTAACTATAGTTCTTAGAACTTAGTATATAGTAACTTCTATCTTACTCTTTTCTTTATATAGTCTAAAGTATAAGTACTTTATAAGCTTATTTACTATTATTAGGATTTTATTATACTTAACTCCTAATATTAGGTCTTTTAACTTTCGTAATTTTGTAATAAAGTCTATTATAATAACTCTCTATAGTTATTCTAGTACTTTAACTAGTTATAGTATTCTATATAGTACTCTATATATTCTCTTAGTACTTCTATTACTATTTATCTTGCTTTTAGGATATAATAGTCTCTTAGTAATCTATCTAATATTTTATTAATTCCTTAGTATCTATATACTAGTAGTTTATAGAATTATTATATAAATTCTCTCTATTTTTTATTTAGAATATACGTTCTTCTATATACTTTTATAAGTTCTTTTTAGATCTTAAGTTTCTTTATTTCTTTAGAAGCTTTTTCTATTTCCTTCTAAATCTATTTATCTAGTTTACTACTCTTTCTCTTAAGTGTTGTAGCTATCTTAGGTATATTTAGGACTAAGTATCTTTTATTATTTTTAACTAGAACTATTTTAGTAGTATTTACTCGTTCTTATAAATCTAGTTTTCTATAAAGAGTATCTATAAATTAATTATCTTTCCCTTTTATATATATAACTTTAAAATTAAATATTAATAAGTATTCTTACTATCTTATATAGCGTTATAACAAGTCCTTATTTAGTATAAATCTTATAAGATTTTTATAGTCTATATAGACTTTTATTTAGTATTTTACTTCTTATAAGTATACTCTCTATTACTTAAATACTTTATAGATTACTAGTATCTCTTTGTTATAGATTAGGTAGTTTAGTTCTACTAGTTTTATTTTCTTAGAAAAGTATTTAACTAAGTGTTTTATTTTAAGGCTTAGTCTTCTTGTATTAGTACTTTTCTATAGACTAAGTTTAATATATCTATTTTTACTATTACTAGTAGTTCTAGGTTATATATTCTAATAACTAGGTTTTCTATAAACTTCTATTTAATATTACTAAATACTTTTTTATATTCTTCTATCTATTTAAATAGTATATCCTTTTTTATAAGTTTTATAATTAGTTCTATTTTTTTAGACTATCTTTCTATAAGTTTTCTATAAAAGTTTACTAGTCTATAAAACTATTATACTTCTTGTAGGTTTTTAGGTATTAGCTATTCTTCGATTTCTTTAATTTTTCCTAGATTAATCTTAATTTTCTCTAGTTTAATAATAAACCCTAGGAAATATATTTTTTTTATATAGAATTTGTATTTTCTTATATAAAGAAATAATTTATTTTCTACTAACTTTTATAGTACCTTGTATATATATTGTATATATTCTTTCTCTAATTCTAAAAATATAAGGATATTATCTAGGTATATAAATATAAATATATTTAAGTACTCTCTTAGTACTATATTAATTTTTTCTTAAAATACTACTAGTGTATTTATTAATCTAAAAGGTATAACTATATATTTAAATAGTTTATATAGTATTTAAAACGCTATTTTCTATTTATTACTTTCTTTAATTCTAATCTAATAGTAGGCGTTCTAGATATCTAATTTTATAAAGATCTATACTTTACGTAGCCTATCTTGTATTTTATTTATACGTAGTAGAGGATATTAGTTTTTATCTATAATTATATTTATTTTTCTAAAATCTACAAATAGTTATTTATCTTTTATTCTTTTCTTATCTATAAAGATAAGTCTATATACTACTAAGGATTAGGATTCTTATATCTATGCTTTTTTTAGCACGTTCTATATAAACGTTCGTTTAATCTTAGATTCTTCTTTAGTTTTTTAGTATACTAGACTCTATCCTACGTTCTTTCTTTCTTCTAAGTTTATTACTAAGTCCTATAGTTAGTATTTTAGAAGGTAGTCTTTACGTTTTATAAGTTGTTTTTCCTATTTCTTATATTCTTTTAGGAATTCTCCTTTATATATAGTTATGTTAGCTTTTAATATATCTTTCTTAGAGTAGGTAATCTTCTTTATTCTCTTATTAATTGTTAGGTTAGTTATTTGTAACTATAGTATTCCTAGTATAATTTCTTATTTATTATTAATTATTGTTATATCTATAACTATGTTTTTAACTTCTAGTCCTTCTAATTTTAAAGTAGAAGGTACTATTTTAAACTATATAGGTTCTTAGAATAGTTTTCTTTTAATTATACTAAGTTGTTAAAGGTATTTCTTTATTACGTAGTTTATTCCTTAGTTTTCTATAAACTTCTTAGATATAAAGTTCCTTATAGCTCTACTATTAATTATTATTTATACTTTTATTCTTTAGTATATACTTGTTTTTATAACGTATAGGCCTCTTATACTTTATTGTTTTTTTTTACTTAAGTCTTTCTTTAAATTATTTATCCTTTTAAGGCTCTTATCTTATTTTACGTTTATAATTTTTATATTTTAGATATTTATTATATATATACTTATACTATAGCCTTTCTTTTACGTATTCCTAAAATAACTTAGGTCCTAGTCTAATTAATATATATTCTTTATTAGGTATTCTAATTATTTTCTAACATTTAATTTCTTTCTTTAGGATTACCTTTATATAGTTATATCCTTCTTCTTTTTTTAGCTATATATAATTTTATACTTTTATTTCTCTATATAAGTAGTAGTTTATATTTAGGTATAATATCTATACTATCTCTAAGTATACTAGGTGTTCTAAATCTATTCTTTTGTTGCCCCCTATCTAGTATCTATCTATACTAGGTTCTATAGTTATTAGGATATAGTATACTATTAGTACTTGTAGTATATAGGCTTTGTTAATCTATTACGTCTTTCTTATAAGGTATTACTACTCTCTTTATATAGGTATTCTTCCTACTATAACTATATATTATTCTATCTATTATTAGAATATTATAAATTTTATTACCTTAAGATTACGTTCTTTCTAGTCTTTGTACGCTTCCTCTATACTTATAACTAGTAAGTATTTCTAAATAAATTTCTATTCTTTGTTTTATTCTACTATATTTAAAATTGTATAGCTATTATAACTATATATATTTAACTAGGTATACTCTATACCTCTTAGGTTAACTTATTTCTTACTTTCTTATAGTTCTTTAGAGGTAGCTATAGTAGTCTCTTTATCTAGTACTAGTCCTTTAGCCTAGATTAATACAATCTAGGGCTCTTCCTCTTCTAAGTCTTCTATTAGTTAGTCTATTATATATACTATATCTTTTAGCTATACTTTTATTCTTTTATCTTTTATTACTACTACTCTATTTTTTTATTAGAACTATCCTACTCTTTATTTACTAGAAAGATATATATAGTAGTTATCTTTATAATAAAAGGTCTAATAGAGTATTATATATTATAATTCTTTACTCCTAGCTACCTTTTCTTAAGGGTTAGCTTATACTTTTAGTACTTCTTTCTTACCTTTAGTTGTTTTTAACTAGGCTTCTTTATCTTTCTTAGGGTTTTTACTTCTATAATCTTTTGTAAAGTATCTTAGCTTTCTATATTTATAATATACTATATCTTTTTTTAATTTTAACTAATAATCTTTTAAGTAGTAGCTTTTTTTACTATAGCTAAAGTTCGTAAAGTGTTTACTTTTCTTCCTTTTCTTATCCTTGTTAGTGTTAAGGATTATAGGGTCTCTAGTATCTTAGTTTCTAAGTTGTCCTTTATATTTATTCTTCTTCTATTCTTAAAGATTATTATCTATTTATATTACCTATTATTTTAGAGCTTCTAGTATCCTTAGTTTCTCTCTATATATTATCTTATATCGAATTTTTAAATTTAATCTTTATTTAAATTATAATATTAAAGATACTTTATTCTTTTCTATATTTTATAATAGTTATTTAAATTATAATATATATTTAGGAATACTTTTGTATTATATAAGCCTCTTAAGATTTTCTTTAGCTTATTAAGTAATATCTATATCCTTAAATACTACTTTTATTCGTTTAGTAAAGTATTTATAACTTTTAAAGATAGCTCTAGTTTTATCTTTTTATATTCCTAGAGCGTATATTATATAGTCTATCTAGTAGGATTTAAACTATCTTATTATATCCTCTTTAAAGTATATTCTAATATATATTACTTTTTTATCTTCTCTATTAAAGTATAGTACTTATATATTAATCTAAAGTTGCGCTACTACTATAAAGGGTCTTAACTTCTTTCTTATTCTATTAAACTTCTTAAGTATAAGTATCTTAGGTAGTTTCTTTGTTATACTTATTTCTAGTCTCTAGGTAATTTATTCTATCTAGTTCTATCCTTTAATAATAGCTTTAATCTAAGCTTTGTTTTATTTAGCGTAGTCTTAGAGTTCTTTATTCTATATCTCTAAGGTATTAATTACTAGTTTTATGTCTTCTTTCTTAGAGATTAGGTTGTTTAAGTAGTCTTTAATTACCTTCTATATAGTGTTGTCTAATTTATAGCTACTTAGGGGTACCTTAACTTCTTTCTTAGTTAAACTTTCTACTATTATATTAGCTTAGACTATATACTACTTACGCTTTGCTTCTTCTAATAACTAAATTAGTAAGGTGTTATAAGTTACCTTATTGTTAACTATAGGTAGCCCTTCTAGAGTATTAGTAGATTAAAAGTTAATAGTAAAAGCTTGTATAGTAATCTACAATAACTAAGAATAATAGTTAATTTATATATATAATATTAAGTGTTAGCGTTCTATAGTTAGAAGATTAAATTACTAATACTATTCTAATAATGCGTATTATTATAACTATATACTTATACTAATATATTTATATAATATTATAGATTACTTCTAATCTATTATATATAATTATAGATTTCCTTAATCTATTATACGTTATTATAGATTACTTTAAATCTATTACACGTAATTATAGATTACTACTACGTATCCTAATTATACGTAGTTTCCTAATTAAAGTTATTACCCTACTTGTTCTATACTTTGTTAGTATCTAACTTAGGACTAATTAGTTCTATCTTAATTTCTCTTATTATACTTATAATATAATAAGCTTTTATAAAGTTTTCCTTAGATTCTAATATTAAGGAGCTTTATCTAAATAGATATAGTAGTAGTCTTTAAGGTTATTAAATTATTTACTATAAGTAGAGTATTATTTATCTATCTTAGCTTAAATAGTTAATTATTTAGTATTAGAATTACTTCTACGCTAACTCTAGGGTTTACTTCTATTTAATCTACTATAAGTATTAAGTAGCGCGTATTTAGTAAGAGAAGTATCTTCTATCTTACTCTTAGTAGATATACTACTAGTAGTAAAATCTACTAATGTATTATTAACTATAAAAGTAGCTCTAGTTTTTCTTAATTTAAGAGTATAAGTTACTATTATATACCTTTAGAATAATTTTATTATCTTTTTCTAGGTTATACTAGGTTTAAAGTAACTATAGTCTTAAAAGTTTATAGACTATATAGAAGTAACTTTATTAGTTACTAGAAGGAAGTTTTTAGTAACTATATTAATCTATAGCATTTCTATAACCTTGTAAGTCTCTATATTAGTAGTAGCTTAGTTATACTTAGTAAGCTAAGTACTCTAACTAGATATAGTCTTTATTAGTTTTAGTAAGCTAATATACTACTTATAGGTACGTTCTTTTTCTAATTATTTATTAATACTAATTGTTTATTTTAGACTAGTAAGCTATTATTATATTAACTAATATAGTAGATAACATATATATAGTAATATACTATAGGCTTATTTATTACTTATTATATATATATTAATTAATTTAATATTACTTTAAGAGAGTCTTGTAATACTTAAAGTGTTTTTTTAAATATTTTAAGACCTACTACTAAAAGTTTAAACTAATACGTAAGTTCTTTAATATTACTAGTTAGAGTATAATTAGTAAGTACTAATAGATTAATAAGTTCTAGTATCTTTAAAAGCTATTTAGTAGAAGCTAAGTTAATTTAATCCTAGATTTTATATATAATATATCCTAACTATAGCTAAGTTAACTAAGTAGTATAGTTAGTATTAGTTCTTAACGTTATAGTTAGGTCGCGTTAGGTAATACTAGCTATCTTAGTTTAGCTTTAAGCTACAAGGGAGTAAGAAATTAGTACTTTTTTAAGTATACTTATTTAATACTAAGTATAGTGTTTTGCTTAATTAAGAGTTACTATAAGGCTACTAGAAAGTAAGAGATTAGTACTTTTCGTAGATACTTAGTATAGTACTTTGCTTAATACTTAAGTTAATACTTAAGTTAGAGTAGTTAAGTTTAGGTAGGTACTAGTTTACTTAACTTAGTTAAGGTAATAAAACTCTTAATTGTTAGATTTATAGTTATAAATTAATAGATATAAACTTAAGTAAGAAAAGAGTTAATTAATTTATTTCTATATCTTTCTATCTTTAACCCTACGCTTTATCTATATATCTACGCTATAGTAGTCTTAGCTAGGTCTCTTAAGATAGTAGCGAGCTAGATCCTTAGTACTTATTCTATTAAGGTGCTAGTTCCTTTATTATATTAGTTATATTAACGTAGTCTTTCTCTTTGTATATAAGATCCTTTATTTAGTTTCTTTACTTGTAAAGGTTAAGGCTACGATCTTTTTAGCTATAGTAAGGTTAGTAACTTAGCGATTATTACGCTTATGCGCTAAGCTAATTAGATTGCTATACTAGCTTAAGCGAGCTAATTAATAGATTCTAGGTATATCTAGAATCTATTAGGCCTCTCTACGTATATACTATCGAGTATCTAATTATACAACTTATCTAATAACTATATATAAGTAGCTTAGCTTAGATAGCTTATTAATTATTATTATCTCCTACTTATTTCTAAGTTTGCATCTTGAAATATTTCCTTTTCTAACTACTTAGAGCTACTCTAGTTTTATCTATATTTTATATATCTTTAGTCCTTATACCTAGCCTTATATAAGCTCTCTTAAAGAGCTTATCTTTTTATTACACCTTTAGCTTATATTACTTTTATCTTTCTACTTATAATTAATATAATAAGTAGGTTGTACTTTATAAAGAATAATAACTATTATTTACTAATATAACTATTATCTCTACTTATCTTTAAGATTTAATCTACTATTTCTTAAGGGTAAGCGTAAAAGGGAGGAAAAGCGCGTACGTCCTCGTTAAGAATCTATTATACGAGAAACTCCTCTTGTTCTAGAGTTAATTGCTACTAGTATACGTAGCTAGTTTAACTACTCTGCGTACTGCGTATACGCGCAGAAAGCGTAGCTCGAGGGATCCTATACGCTTTCGCAGCAGCTCTTTGACTTAAAAAAATACTAGTATTGAAATTGCAGATAGCTACTTGTATAGATTCTTTACGGTTGTCTATTTTAGTAGTATAGTTGTTGAGATAACACGATTTTCAGATGGGTGGCCGGTTTCTAAGGGTGACTCGAAACCCCGGGTAGCTCGGAACCCTGTCAGCTAGCTTAGTGCTCAATACAAATGAGCTCCTTTGTAATCAAGTCGTGTAGGATAATAAAACTTGCGTTCGTACCTAAAGTAGAATACAATCCTATTGACACTCTTCCTTTTAGCTTTCTACCCTCATTTACCGCATCCACAACTGCCTAGGGTATTTTTCTTACATAATGTTCGATTGCAAACTTTCTTTGCTTCTACAGTGCTACCAGGCTTCCCACTAACTTGATCCTGGTTAGTCTAGCCGCTCTCGAGTCGACCCTCCTAAGCCACCACCAAGATGTCCACTACGCATTACACACTACCATCAATTGGCTACTTCATTACATGACTGCCTATCCAGAACTTCCTTGAGATATGGAACCAGGACCCATACAGAATGTATGGAGCCCAGTGTAGTGGTCGATCGATGTACGAATCTTTGGCAGCTATCATCTTCTTTACTGTATCCTGCATAGCATATGCCAGATTAATGACAATGCAAGTGCCATCCTTACTTTCTTGCCTTTCCATTTGCATAGCAATCTCATCGTACAGAGCCTCGCTGAACACGCGCGCAGTGCGACTATCGACAGGCCATAGTGTCCCGAGCACAGATGTAGCCCCCGCATAGAGCCAGGCTGGAATAAAGCCCAGTGGCTCGTTTCCCGGTGCATGGTCTTGTGACCCGGACTCGCACGCAATGAGTGTGACATGCGGAGCGTTGGCAGAGAGGTTCATCATAAATGCATCAGATACGGTCAAGTCGCTTACTGGGTAGATGGTATCGCGGTGAGTAGCTACCTCTCCGATTGATGTCTGGGTTAACATCTTACTGAAATTTGACATTGCCGTGCACTCGCCTTTAGTATCGGGCATTGCTAGCTGTAACCGCGACTGAAGAGGATCACTGGTGTCGAACATGGCATGCCCATGGTAATGCAGCCATCTTGATTGTGCACCTAGTTCCTGTACTGCTTCCTTGGTCGCATCAGCCCCCTGGACGGTTCTAAAGCCAAATTTAGTTTCAAGCTTTTGGGAATGCTCATAAATGAGCTCCTTCTCTGTGTGATCAGATTCCCCGTCGCCCTCCCGAATGGCGAACATGACCGGGTTCATAGGGCCTTCAGCTAATGAACGATCTCGCACAGCGGCAACTGCCCGCATATGACAATGCCTAAACATCACTGCGCTCGAACAGTAGATTACCGGGTTTCGTTCAATAAGAGCACGGTATTCTGGTTTGCTCTTGAACCTCACGGCGTGGAGCGGGACCTGATGGAGCAAATCTATTGGTGATAGTATGAGGAGGTCGTCCTCATATGTGAGTTCAAGCAATGGATCGACGAGGCCATGCAATTCCCGCAAGGTTTGTTCTGCATTGTTTCGGGCTAGTGGTGGAGTTATCCGAATGGCAGGGTCAAAAACACGTGCGACCCAATTTCTGATGATTGTCAGGTCGATTTCGAGAATCCTATGATCTACAGTACCGTCGAGGCGTCGAACAAAAAGCACGATCTGGTCTTCGCCCTGCCAAGATGTGATGAAGAACCAATCAACATATTTGACACGTTCAGGCGGAATGTTGGACAATTTCAAGCTCTCTTCCAGATCATCCATACCTAGACGAGCATCAAAGACACCCTCTCGAATATCCAGCAGCTGCGCAAGTAGCGGATGCTCTCTCATTTTTGTCCGATGTTCATCTGCGCGGCGTCGAAGTTGAATGTAATCTTGCGGCGTTGCAGATGTGATTGCTGACATGAGCTTTGTCTCCTCATCCAATAGGGCTTCTGCATTTTCATCATTTTGTATCGCCCCAGCAAGGCCATCAGGGATCGAAGCACGTAATCCGAAATAATCGGACAAAGCTCTTGCTTTGCCCCGCTGCAGCCACTCCCATGCTCTCGAAACATTCCCAAGCTCCAGTGCTGCATGGACAGCATTGGCATATAACTTTCTGGTGTCAGGCTCGCTTGCAATCTGGCGCTTCTCAAGCAACGAGTCTATGCGTTCGAGTGTCAGCGAGCTTCGACGTAAGCTATCACAGAAAAGCTCAGTGTTCTCTAGCTCAGTAAAGAACGCTTCTATAATTTGCTTGCGTAAATCGGAGTCGGGAACCCAGGACAAAATCTCATAGAAGTAGTTTGTGCTAGTAACCATAGCCCCCGAGCCACCGGTCTGCCGGTATAAGATGAGGGCCTCATTCGCCAATCCCAAGGCTTGCATCACGTCGTCGAAATCAGGGGCCGGATTGCTGACTTGATCATGCCTATAAGCTGTGAGCTTCATATGGAATCTCATCCTATAAGCACTTGATGCTCGAATACACTCTTGCGCTATCTTGAACGGCATTGGAGGTGATTGTGCACGCTGCGCCTCGAGAGTTTGCATGGACAATACTACAGCATCATCGTATTTATGTTCAGTCCAAGCATTTGCAAGAAGTAAGTCTTCCGTCCCAGTGAGTGGTAGATGATGTTTTTCAGCAAGGGCTCTGGCCCGAGTAAACCATCCATTGCTGAGCCCTGGCAGTTGATGTTGTGTTGCTTGCCTGGCTATCATCATGCACTTTTTTATCGCCTGTGTGTAGTTTCCGGCTGCTTCATCGACCAATTCCCACCCTGTCAAGCAAACAAATGTGTTTGCCAAGTGAATCGAAGCCATGACAGGATTCGATTTTGCAGCAGTAGCTTGGCGGGATCTAACCATACTCAACCCCATGACTGCATCAGACAGGTCGTCATAATTACTCGATAAGAGAAGCTTCCGAATGGCTTTCTCTCCTGCCTCCACGGCCTTCGGAAGATTGCCTACGTTGGCGTATGCACCCTGAAGAGATATATAAAGTAGACCCTCCATTCTTGGTGTTATCTCTGGTGGGAGGAGGATCAGATAATCTTCTAGGCTTTGCCGCGCATAGCCGTATTCTGGAGCCCGAACAAGCGATTGTGCCATGGTATTGACGAACAGTACAATCTTCATGAACTCTGCACCAATCTCATTGATCTTGTCCTCGATCTTCTGGATCATCTTCTGCGTCTCTTCTTTGATAGGACCCGTTTCGTCGCTCACGGGTATAGCAAACATAAGGCATCTAATTGCCTGTTGATAACATGCTCTCTCAAAATAAAGTCCTGCAGCGGAGATCTTCCATGACAATTTGTCCTGGAGGGGTTTCTTTTTCGCCACGGAATCGATCTGTACATCCATTAGGTCTATCAATCCAAACTCATGCTTCGACACTTTGAACAGTCGTTCCGCTGATTCGACATGGGCCTTAGCCTCTTGGCTCATGTCAGCTGCAAACATAGTCTGGGCTATGTCAAGATGTGTGAATGCTAGTTCAGCAACCAAGGCAGTATCTTTCAAAGCATCAGCGAGCTCTCTGAGTGTAGCAAGATCTGAATTCCGGTCGTCAATCAAACCAATTCGGAAGTGCACGAGCACCCGGGCTTCTCGAAAGAAAGTTTGAGCCAGGCAATATTTAAAAAGGGAGTCAGCCCAATCAACAGCTGCTTGTTTTGTGGAGGTTTCGTTAAGCAAGCCATTTTCGGATGCAACGACTCGAATCTTATGGTACCAGAACGAGAGCAACAGCTAGAAGTTTTTCAGGTAGGGTTGGATCGGCTAGGTCTGGGTTGGTGCTTACAAGATAGTGAGCCTCGTTTGACCATTTACCCAAGCCAAACAATGCCTCCTGAATGCTGCTGATGAGATCTAATCCAACTATGAGGCCCTGGAAATTTCGAACAACGATACTACTGGGAGCTGCGACTTCATGAGCGTGAGGAGATTAAATCAAGTTAGCGCGCCAGTACAAACTCACCACCCATGTGCAGTTGCAAGTTTTGGATTCTCTGGCAAGCTTTCAAAGCTGTTTGAATAGCTCCATGTCGAGAAATGTTGACGTAAGTGGTCAGTAGTGCTAGGCACATGTTTTTGGGGTCCCAGTTCTTAGATGTGAAGTCACCATTGACATCATCGTTTTCGAAAAGATGCACATTACCCAATTGACATGCATCGGATGCAAGGATGTAATGACCTTGGGTCACATACAAAGAAGCGACTTCAATAGCTATGCATATATCTTGACGGACAGCAGTTGACAAACCTGAAATGTATTGGTGGGCCTGAATGTAACGTCCATGTCGCCGAAAGTCTATTATGGTCGAACGAATGCTATCGATATCCATGGAAGCCATTGTTGACTATGGGCCGGACCTAGCAATACAAGGGACCGTCCGGAGCAGCTGGGCTCGGCGCCAGTTGAGGCCCACGATGCGGTGCTTCGTCTGCTGGATAATGTCGGACATCCAATGCTTCAACACGTATGTAGAAACTTCAGGGCTCCATGCGCGTGTAGATAAATATGTGCTCCCTACCTAGTGGATTTGAAGCAAGAGGGTACAGCTTCGTTGCATGCTCTCTGCATTTCAACTTTTATATATAGCTCTAGTTATAGCTTTATCTTTGTAATGTTAAAATTGCGCCAAGCGGGGCATGGCGCGCACGGACACGTTAGATCTCGGCGGGGGAAATAGTCCCCACCTTTCGAAACGCTGGCAGTTGACAAACATTAACAATACCCTCAACTAGACAAATACATCCCATGTCTGACATTCTTAATGCAGACTTTGAGACTGAGTTCGCACTCGACGAGGCGACTGAAGTTCCTCAACTTGGAATCAAGCCAAGTGCCAAAGTTAACAGAAGACTGCTCACGCAAGACAAGATAGGTTCAACATCATTCAGTGCTACCCTTAGCCGCGTCCAATACGGTACATACAAGAATTCACCGGCATGCCTTGTAGTCATTGACTTCACGTTCCGCTTCAAACCAAAGACAGCGTCTCGATACGAGCAAGCCCAAATTGAGGTCGCATTCACGCGAGCCCTAGATCCAAGTAATCCCAAACTCCGAAACACAGACCCGGATCTGGATCCCAAAGTGGTGAAACTCGCCCCAAAGACAGTATATGGCCAAGTCAGAACAACTGAAGTAAGCAAGACTATGGAGATTACAATACCTACAATGTTCGAGAGTCCGATTGGAATTTCAACAGGGGTAGAACTCCATGCCGGCATGGAGCGCACCATGCATGAGGAGTCACGTATGGAGATACATGGGCAGCTTTTCGAGGATAATGACCACGTTGAAGGCGCGCATGCGGTATCATGGGATTTGTTTGAGAATCGTGCCCAGAAAGACGGTATATTGCGGAATTTTCGAGGAGTTGTTATCCTCGATACACCTTTAGCAGAGCCTATGTGGATGCACGTGACTGTCAAACCGTCCGTCGCTTTCTCCATTAATCCTCTCCGGTTGTTCGACAAAAATGACACTTTCGTTCGTCTGCTTCAACTAAACGATGCCCCGGTGTTACTTGACGGGAAAACGCCGAAGAGGGATCAGGAAGATCTCGGCTGTGATGATTTCTCATCATCTGCGTTTCCGTGGCCAAAACTTCTACGTATGCCGGTTGAATACCAGGTTAGCATTCTTGAAAAAGTCATCCTTGCATATCATAGCATCTAACAGAGATTAGAGTGAAGTATCGGTGGAGACTGATCCCTGAGAGCATTGTAATGTCCAATGGTTGTTTGCATCTGAAATGGTTGAAAATATGCACCCTAAGCCTTCAACAGCGTGTGTCATGCTCTTTGATCATCTACTTGTTGTTTATCAACTGTGTAATCTACACGTGCCTAGTCCGGGCCATATTCACTATCCAGCCCGAGCTTCCTAGTCTGTTTAGCTAAATGCTTCTTAGCCTCCTCCTTGTGTTTCGAGAAGTTATCGACAAGGTTGTCTCTAGAGCAAAATCAATTCACTACTAATCTACTAGCTTATGATTATATACATACTGTATCTTTGAGTTATATTCGTTCAGCTCCTTGCTATTCTATTGTTAGATAAGATGCGCAATCTGAATATAATGCACAATCCGGAGTTTAAGAGACCTAGATGCCAGCTTATTAGTGTCCGATTTCAGAGTGCTTTGAACTTGATTGGAAACGGGTGAAGATGGATTGAATAAAGTGATTAATTTGATTGATTTGAGTAACTGATTGAAATCTATGATTTCTCCTTCTCGGCCCTTTGTGCCAGTCTATATATCCCCTTCCTCTGCAGTTACAACTCGGTGGTAAGGAGCTGTTATCTCGAGTTTCGTAGTTGACTAGTGTATCAGCTCTACACGGTCAGTTCATGACGTGATGAGCTATCATGCCGATGATATCTGGACTAGGGCAGACCTTGATTCTCCAGTTGTCTTTAGTGCGGAGATGCGCAGTAGTTGAGTTAATGCGCAGTGGTTGAGATGATGCGCAGTGGTTGAGATGATGCGCAGTGGTTGAGTTGATGCGCAGTCTCGATTCTCATCTGAATCTCACATGCTGGCTCAACGTCAGTTCTAGCGACGTCACAGCTGGCGCGGCTCGCCGCGTCTCAGCTGGCAATATCGGAGCCGGTGCTCTATGGTTGAGTTAGAGGCGAGCTAGTATCGTGCACTAGCATCGCAGATCGGTCGCCATCGCCGATCTCCAACGTCACCCAAAGCTCACAAGCTAGCTGAGTAAGCCAACTCACAAGCTCTATCTCTAAGCTAAGTCGAGATTGCGATCTCAGCTTGGCGCAGTGTTAAGCGCGAGCACTCGTTGCGCTAGAGCTCTAGCAGCAGCTCGTAATCGTTGCACTGTCGCGGCAGCTCGTAATCTAACAATAAGCTTATTAATTTAAGTCTAGATTTCATTAAGAAGTACATAATATATTACCTAGTACCCCTTAACCTCTACTAGCTATAAGTAAGCTAAGAATCTCTTCTACTTATTTACTTGTAGTACCCTTATAAAACTATTAGTAGTTATCTCTATTAATTAAATATATTCTACTTTTATCTAGCTAGTAGTTACTTCTTACTTTAGGTAGTAATTATACATATTAATTTACTATAGTTTAGTTTAGAGTTTATCTACTTCTTTAGTAACAAGCTAAATTAATTAAGTATTATTCTAGTAGATAGGAACTTAAATTATAAGTAATTTTTTTATAGCCTATTTAGTAGTTCTAATACTAAAATAGCGTCTTTTACTACTTATAATAGAGCTAATAGTTTAGCTTTAGATATTTATATTATTACAATATCTTATTAAGTATCTTTCTATATAGTAAAGCTATTAAAGTATAAAATAATATATTTCTAAGAGCTTTATATCTCTAGTATATTATCTAGAAGTAAAGTATAACTTATAATAAAAAATATATTACTTCTATAAAGCTAAAGAGCTTAGTATTTTAACATATTCTACTACTACTCTAGCTACCTTACTACTCTAGTTACCTTACTACTCTAGGTACTTTACTACTCTAGCTACTTTACTACTCTAGTTACTTTACTACTCTAGTTACTTTACTACTCTAGCTACTTTACTACTCTAGCTACTTTATTAAAATTTACGTACTAGTAAGTATTTAATTAATAATAAGCTATATATAACTTTAGAAATTACTTTAAAAAGAAAGTAGACTTAATATTATGTCTAATTTAATTAATTTAAAAAAAATACTAAGTATATATAAGAATTTAAAGTTATTTTAAGACTTTTACTAAACCCTTTAAAGCTACTTTAAAAGTACTCTCTCTATAAGTATAATCTATTAACGTTAATATAAGCTCTTACTTTTAAAATAGTAGTCTCTTATTTAATAGATCTATAGCCTTAATTAACGTAGATTTCTACTCTATATTATTAACGTATAACGTATAGTAAATATTTACTAACTACTTATAGCTAATATCTTCTTCTACTTCTTTTAATAAGTAAGAACTAAGTAGATTAATAGATTAAGAGCTAGTCTAAACTTTAGATAAAGTAAAATAGAAAGCTCTACTCTTAGCGCGCTAAGTATAAAAACCTAGTCTAAATTAATATATAGTTTAAATATATATAAAAAATATACTAAGTATATAAGATACTAAATAAGAATATATATAACTTTAATAAGACTAAGTTTATAATAGGAGTAGCTTCTAATTCTAAAGTTATTATAAGTTTAGATATAATTAGTTAGGCTATTACTATATAGCTAAGAAAATATTACTAGAGTATAATAATTAAGTATATTAATACGTTTAGTTAGTTAATCCTACTCTTTATTATCTTAGTATTAGATTTATAGTTATAAAATTAATAGATATAAACTTAAGTAAGTAAAGAGTTAATTTATTAATCTCTATTTATCTATCTCGAACCCTTTGCTCTATCTATATATCTACACTATAGTAGTCTTAGCTAGGTCTTTTAAGAGAGTAGTTAGCTAGATCGTTAGTACTTATTCTATTAAGGTACTAGTCTCTTTATTATATTAGGTATCTAATATATTCTATCTCTTTATATATAAGATCCTTTATTTAGATCTTTTATTTATATAAGTTAAGTCTGTAATCTTTTTAGATATAGTAAAGTTAGTAGCTTAGTAATTATTTCGCTTATACGTTAAGCTAATTTAATTACTATACTAGCTTAAACAAGCTAATTAATAGATTCTAGGTATTCTTAGAATCTATTACGCTTCTCTACGTATATACTATTACGTATCTAATTAGGTATCTAATATACCCCTTTAGGTTAGAAACTTATTAGTAAGCTAGATATTTATAAGATAAGTACAAAATTATTAACGTAGTCTTAGATTTTATAAAGAGGTACATTATATATTATTTAGTATTCTTTTACTTCTATTAGTCTAAGCTAATTTAAATAGCTTTCTTATTATAAAGTAGACTTTACGTAAAATAGCTCTAAGAGGAATAGTAACTAATAGATTAAAAGAAAGTAAATAGTAAATAGAGAGCTAGCTAAGAGAGAAGTATCGAAGCTATATATACTAGGTAACTACTTAGTAAGCTAAGTAGTTACCTAGTAGCTAGTAAATTTTTTAGCTAAAGAAGTATATTAGTAAGTTTACTTTATACTCCTTTATAGTCTTTTAGCTAAGAGAGTATATTAGTAAGTTTACTTAGTACTCTTTTATACGTCTCTTTCCTCTTAAAAAGTAAATCCCTAGAGCTAAAATAAAAGCTTATACTAGACTATTTCTATAGTATATAGTAGATAGCTCTAATATAAGCTAAGAAAGTTAATTTAAGTTAAGTTAGTTAAGTATAACTAGTTTAATACAAGTATAAAGGTAAGGTTTTTATAGATTTTAGTAGGATTTTTAATTTCGCGTAACTTCTATTATTATAGGTTGCCTTGTCGTTAACTACAAGTAGCCTTTCTAGAGTATTAGTAGATTAAAAGTTAATAGTAAAAGCTTGTATAGTAATCTATAATAACTAAGAATAATAGTTAATTTATATATACAATGTTAAGTATTAGCGTTCTATAGTTAGAGGATTAAATTACTAATACTATTCTAATAATACGTATTATTATAACTATATACTTATACTAATCTATTTGTATAATATTATAGATTACTTCTAATCTATTATATATAATTATAGATTACTTTAATCTATTATATATAATTATAGATTACTTTAATCTATTATATATTATTATAGATTACTTCTAATCTATTGCACGTAATTATAGATTACTTTAATCTATTATACGTTATTATAGATTACTTCTAATCTATTATACGTAATTATAGATTACTACTACGTGTCCTAATTATAAGTAGTTTCCTAATTAAGGTTATTACCCTACTCGTCCTATACTTTATTAGTATCTAAGTTAAGACTAATTAGTTCTATCTCGATTTCTCTTATTACACTTATAATATCTATATACAAAACGTATTAACTATAAACCTTTTTTTACTACTTTAAACTTATAATAATAAACTTAAACCTAAAAGTAGTTATAGGTACTATATAGTAAGTAGAACTTTTACAAAAATAGTAATTATTTACGTAATTTACTAGATAGAAAGTTTTACGTAAATAAAGTATACTATATAGGTAGGTCTTTACTATAGAGCCTTTAGGTAACTAGTATTTATATAGTATTATAGCTATTAGGTACTAAGATCTTTTAAAAAAAAGCGCCCTAAGTATAAAGTACTTATACTAATTTAGTATAAAGAACTAAAGCTATCTATTAGCTAAGTTTAGTAAGCTTAAGCTTCTTTAGTATTAAAGAACTAGCTAAGAGGTATACGTAGTATAAGTAGTGTTAGCTACTTAGAGTTATAAAAGTAATACTAAAAAGCTATATTATACTTAGTAAATTCTTCTACTAGCTCCTAAGTAGGCTTTAGGTAGCCTATCTACTAGACTAAGTACTACTATCCTACGTTTTTTCTATATAATTTATATTTTATATTTATAATAGCCTTTATAAAATATTTAGTATATATACTACTAGATTTATTTTATATAAAGATAAGCTCTAGCTAAAGTAGGTCTTAATCTAGTAGAGGCTTCTAGTATCTAGGGCGTAAAAGTCTAAAGTAAAATACTAGAAATATACCTTTACTAGTTAAATTAAGTAAGAAGTTAAGCTTATAAGTGTATTTATTATAAATTATCTTAGCTATAAGATAAGGTCTTACTTATTAATAGTCTAGTTTTTTAGGAAGTCTAAGTATATTCTAGTAGTATATACTAATATAAACTAGTTCTTTAAGTTTATATACTAAGCTACTATATTAAGTAGTGTTAGCTTATATAAGCTACTCTTTTATACCTAAAGTAGCTTTTCTTTAATATATACTATAAAGTTACTATATACTATAAGTAGTTTATCTACCTAGATATATTATTTACGTTAAAAGGAGTTAAGTAGTTAATTATTCTTACTAAGGTAAATCCTACTACGTAGGTAATAGCTTAGGTCTACTAAAAATAAAGTTATTCTTATAATAGTATTAACTATATTATTAGCTTAAAATTTAGCTATATATAGCTAAGATACCTAGTTATCTTATATATAATTTATATATTACCTTAGAGATATTTTTAGTAATTAATTAGCTTACACTATTTAGCTATTAGTCTTCGAGTAGTATATTGTAGAAATCTTTTATAAAATATAGAGTTAAGAGTATATATAGCTCTAAAATTAGGTAATAAATATTAGGCCTTTATTTAAAATAATATTAATAGAGGTACTATAAAGTTTAAATATAGTTATAAAGTAGTTAGTAGCTTTCTTTAGCTTTAGAGTTTTATAGAGAAAGAAATAATTGTACTTTAATAAGTAGTAGTATATAACTAGAATATACTTATACGTCTTTCTATTTATCTTATAAAGAAGTAGTCTTTAAATATAATTAACTAAAATATCTATCTATAGTACGTATAAGATAAGTATAAGCTTTAAGTAGCTATATTTACTATCTCTAAAGTTCTTAGTTTAGTAGTAAATTTCGTAGGCGTTATAGAAAGTTTTAATAGGCTAAAGTATTTTAAGCTTATAAAAGTACTTATATATTAGATATAGTGTAAAGTAAAAGCCTATATATCTTACTAACTAATAATTATAGTAAAAGTTAAATATTCTTTAGTAAAGTTAGGCTTTTAGTAGAATATATAAGCGTATTTTATTAATCTATAACTAGTATTCTATACTTAAACCTATAGAGCTTATATTAGCTCTAGAGAAATAGTACTTAGCTTTATAGAAGTATTTTAAAAGCTTTAGTACGTTCTTATCTATAGCTTTAAAAGTAGCTTAAGTAACTAGGTATTTTATATAAGTAATATTAAAAAGCTCTTTAGTAGACCTAGGGTCTATAGTGTATAGTAGTAAGCTAGAGTCTAGGTTTTTATCTTAGCCTATAGAGAATTCTTATATAAAGTTATCTAGTTAGAGTTTTTAGAAACTACTATTAGATACGTAATTATATACGTAATTAGATACTTTATAGTATATATATAGAAAGGCGTAATAGATTCTATATATACCTAGAATCTATTAATTAGCTTACTTAAGCTAGTATAGTAATCTAATTAGCTTAGCGTATAAGCGTAATAATTACTAAGCTACTACTCTTACTATAGCTAAATAGACTATAGCTTTAACTTTTATAAATAAAGGAATTAAATAAAAGATCTTATTTATAAAGAAAGAGACTACGTTAGTATAACTAATATAATAAAGAAACTAGTACCTTAATAAAAAAGGTATTAAGAATCTAGCTTACTACTATCTTAAGAGACTTAGCTAAAACTACTATATTATAGATATATAGATAGAGCGTAGGGCTTAAGATAAAAAGATAGAATAATTAATCTACTTAGTTTATACCTAGTACTTTTAAGTTATAGTTAACTAACTAAAAAAGAGCTTTTCTAAAAGCCTAAGTATCTCTCTTTAGTATAGCCCTTATATAGCTATTATAAAACAGCCTTTTTATTAAACTACTATAACTTCCTTTAAATCTAATAATTAAGAGTCTTACTACCTTAATTAAGTTAAGTAAACTAGTACTTACTTAAACTTAACTACTCTAGCTCGAGTATTAACTTAAGTATTAAGCTAAGTATTAAGCTAAGTACTATATACGTATTAGTAAAAAGTAATAATCTCTTACTCTCTAGTAGCCCTATACATATTAGTAAAAAGTGTAAGTCTCTTACTTTCTAGTAGCTTTCTAGTAACTCTTAATTAAGCTAAGTATTAAGTAGAGTACTATACCTAGCGTTAATTACGTACACTTAAAAAAGTATATCTCTCTTACTTTCTTATAGCTTAAAGCTATACTAAGATAGCTAGTATTACTTAATATAATCTAACTATAACGTTAAGAACTAATATAAACTCTACTACTTAGCTAACTTAGCTATAGTTAAGATACGTTATATATAAAATCTAAGATTAAATTTACTTAGCTTCTACTATTAAGCTTATAAAAATACTAGAACTTGTTAATCTTTTAGTACTTACTAATTATACTCTAGCTAGTAATATTAAAGAACTAACGCGTAAGTCTAAACTCTTAGTAGTAAGTCTTAAAGGATTTATAGAAGATCTTAAGTACTAAAGATCTCTTAAAATAATACTAAATAATCGATATATATATAATAAGGAAAAACAAGCCTATAGTATAATATAGTCTTTATGCTAATTATTAGTCTTACTATATATACTAGTATATACTACCCTACTAAATTAATTAATAAGATAAGAGCTTAATACCTAAAATAAATAGTTAGGATTAGTAAGTAGATAGAAAGAAATTATAATTAAGCGCTTAATATTAGCTTACTTTAAACTAATAAGAAATCTTTAAAAACTAGAATACTGATAGCTAAGTATAACTAAGCTAACTATAGATACTAAAACTTATTAAGTTATAGAAGTCTTAAATCTTAAAGTAGTAACTAAAGATTTCTCTTAGCTAATATAAGGCTACGCCTATATAGTTAATTAATTTTTAAGACTATAGTTACTTTACATAAGTATATAACTTAGAACAGAAATAATAAAATAATTCTAAGAGTATAATAATAATAGCGTATCTTCTAAAGAGAAGAAAGCTACTTTTATAGTAAATAGTACTTTATTATACTTTACTAATAGTATTAAATGCTACTTAAAGTAAGACTAGAGACGCCTCTCTTATAGAAATGGTATATTACTTATAGAAACCTTTAAGACTAGAGTATAATACTAGTTAACCTACTTAAAAAAGTTAGGTTTAAAAAGAAAAGCCTATAAAGTAGTAACTATACTTATAAAGAGAAGTCTAGAGAGACTACTACTCATAAAAAGATTACTATACTTTACTTATAGTAAATACTATTATATCTATCTAGACAAAGTACTAAAGAATTAGTACCTAAATAGGATTATATAAAGACTTCTTAATTGTAAATATAATAATAATACTTTATATAAGAGCTAATTAGAGAATAGTCTAAACTATAGATAAAGAAATCTAACTTTAAGTTTTGTAGAAGAAAAAATTAACTAAAAGGCTAGTAAAATATTAGGAGATTAAAAAGTATCTTTACTATAATTAGCTTAATAGCTATCTACTCTAAAACTCTTTTATCTTAGACTTTAGCTTACACTTATAATATTATAAATAATCTTACTTAAGTATCTAACTTCTACTTACTTATACTAAATAATTATATATAGGTAGTTAAGTCTAAAATAGAAATAAAAGGATATAGATTAATTATAATTATACTAATAATCTAATTAAGAAAAAGAAAGTAAACTTAATATAATATAGTATATACCTAGATATTTTATATAACCTAGTCTCTTTCTAACAACTTTAGTAGAAAAGAATATAGTAATTACTTAATCTAAAACTAATAACTCTAAATAAGTATTACGGGCTTACTAAGGTTAACTTCCTAATAGCCTAGAGGTGCTAGTAGATTAAGAGGTAATAGCAAAAGCTCGTATAGTAATCTATAATAAGCCTATAAATAATAGAAGATGTTTTGTAACTATCTTAGTATTATTCTTTGAGTTAATAATTAAATTATACCATACTATCCTAATAATACGCATTACTACTAACTATATACTTGTTATAATCTATTATCTATATTTACTAAGACTAATAGATATATAGATTACCTTAATCTATAATCTATTAATACTAAGAGTCTATAGATTATAGATTACCCTAGGTATCCTAATTATA
>JALNQF010000175.1:0-92590 GCA_028456385.1 Ophiosphaerella korrae
GTAGAAAGTTTAACTAAAATAAGTAAAGCCCCTAAGAGTAGTTATAAGTCTAATAGTACTATATAGGAAATAATTAAGGACTAAATTAATAATTTAATCTTAGATAAAGAAAATATAAAAATAGTAATTAACGCTTTAGAAATATAGAACAAAGAACTATAAGACTACGCAAAGTAGAATAAAGTATAAATTAAGGCTATTATTAAAGGCTAGAACTAGATAGAACTAATTACGTAACGCCTAGTAATAAGTGCGACAAAGAAACTACTAAAGATACCTGTCCTTAAGAAGTTTAATAGAATAAGGGAGAAACTAAGACCCTTTATTATATTAGTATAACTCTAGATAGATATATAAGTACTATACTTTAATATAGAAGAGAAGAAGGTAATATATATTAGATTGCACCTCGAGGAAGACGTAATAAGATAGTATAAGCCTTACTAGATAGATTATATAATATATTCTCTAATAACCTAAAAAGATAAAACTAAAGCTATTTTTAGAAGTTACAAGTACTTTACTAAATAAATAAGAGTAGTATTTAGAGATATAGACGTTACTTAATAAGCTAAAGAGTAGCTAGAGAAGCTTATACAAAGTTAGAGTATTTCTAAGTATATATTATAATTTAAATAGCTATCGTAAAATATAGAATAAAATAAGTTAGCTTTAATATTATAATTTAAATAAGGACTTAACTTAAAAATTTAATACGAAATAATATATATAGAAAAACTAAGGACACTAGAAGCCTTAAAGTAATAGGTAATATAAATTAATAACAATCTTTAAGAATAGAAGAAGAATAAGTATAGAAGTTATACCTAGAACTATAATAAGAGAGACCTTATAGTCCTTAACGTAAATAAAGATAGAAAGAAAAAGAAGAATAAAGACTTTATATACTTTAACTATAGTAAGCTAGGCTACTATATAAAGAACTATAAATCTAAGTTAAAGAAAGATATAGCGTACTATAAATATAAGAGACTAGGATATTTTATAAAAGATTATAAAAATAAAGATCTAAAGAAAGAAACTTAATTAAAGATAACTAAGAAGAAAAAGGAAGTACTCTAAGTATAGGCTAAACTTTAAGAGAAGGTAGCTAAAAGTAAAGAAGTATAATATATAATACTCTATTAGACCTTTTATTATAATAATAACTACTATATATATCTTTCTAGTAAATAGAGAGTAGTATAGTTCCTATAGAAATAAAGATATAAAGTAGCTATAATAAAAGAAAGAATAAAAGCTTAGCTAAAAGAGATAGCCTAAGTAATAGACTTACTAGTAGAAGATCTAGAAGGGGAAGAGCCCCTAGTACTATTAATCTAGGCTAAAAGACTAGTACTAGATAAAGAAACTACTATAGCTACCTCTAAAGAACTATAAAGAAGTAAGAGATAAGTTAGTATAAAAGATATAGAGTATACTTAGCTAATAATATATAGTTATAATAGCTATATAACTATAGATATAGAGGAATAAAATAAAGAATAGAAGTTTATTTAGAAATACTTACTAGTTATAAGTATAGAGGAAGCGTACAAAAACTAGAAAGAACGCAATCCTAAAGAAATAAAGTTTATACTATTTTAAGAATAGATAAAGTAATATATAGTTATAGTAAGAAGAATACCTATATAAAAAGAATAGTAATACTTTATAAGAAAGACGTAATAGATTAATAAAGCCTATATACTAAGAGTACTAGTAGTATACTATATCCTAATAATAGATACACCTAGTAAAAGTAAATACTAAGAAGGAGATAATAAAAGAATAGATCTAAAACATCTAGTATACTTTAAAGTATTATAGATATTATACCTAGATAAGAATTATATTATATATAGGAACCCTAAAGCAAATAATAACGTATAGCCTATAAAGAGAAGAGGCTATAACTATACAAGAGTAATTCTAGAAGAAAATATCTAAGGATAAGAAATAATCCTAGAAGATAGATATATAGTAGTAAAACGTAGCCTAAAACTATCTAAGAAATACGTCTAAAGAGGACTATAGTATAAATATATATATAATAAATATCTAAAATACAAAGAATATAAACTTAAAGTAAGCCTATAGCTTTAGAAGGATAGATAATTTATAAAGTTACTTAAGTAAGAAAAACTAGAAGGTATAAGAAGCTTATATATTATAAAAATAGGTATATACTAAGGAAAGAAAGTATAATTAATAATTAATAGTAGAGCTATAAGAAACTTTATATTAAAGAAGTTTATAGAAACATAGAGAATAAAGTATATAATAAAGAAATACCCTTAATAACTAAGTATAATTAAAGGAAAACTATTCTAAGAACTAATATAGTTTAAGATAGTACCTTTAATACTAAGGTTAGAAGGACTAGAAATTAAGAATATAGTTATAGATATAATAATAATTAATAACAAGTAAGATATAATATTAGAAATACTATAGTTATAGATAACTAACCTATATATTAACTAGAGAATAGAGAAGATTAACTACTATAGAATAGATACGTTAAAGGCCTACAAGAACACATGTAAGGGAGAATTCTTAGAAGAATATAAGAAATAAGAAAAATAGCTTATAGAACCTAAAGATTACTTTCTAAAATATTAACTATAGGACTTAGTAATAGAAATAGAAGAAAGAAAAAACGTAAGATAGAGCCTAGTCTACTAGAAAATAGAAGAAGAGTTAAAGATTAAATAAGTATTTATTTAAAACGTAATAAAAAAGAGATAGATAAGAGAATCTAAATCTTTAGTAGCTTATAGACTTATCTTTATAGATAAGAAAAGAATAAGTAATAAAAGACTTTGCGTAGACTTTAGAAAAACTAACGTAGTTATAAGTAAAAACTAATACTCCTTACTACGTATAGATATAATATAAGATAAACTATAAAAAGTAATAATCTTTATAAAGTTAGATATCTAAAACGCCTACTACTAAATTAGAATTAAAAAAGGTAATAAATAGAAAATAGCGTTTAGAACATAATAGAAACTATATAAATACTTAGTTATACTATTTAGCTTAATAAACGCACTAGTAGTATTCTAAGAAAGAATTAATATAGTACTAAGAGAGTACTTAGATATATTTATATTTATATACTTAGACAATATCCTTATATTCTCTAAAATAGAAGAAGAATACGTATAATACGTATATAAAGTACTAGAAAAGCTAGTAGAAGCTAAAATATTTTTTAAAATAAGGAAATATAAGTTTTATATAAAGGAAATAGATTTCCTAGGGTTTATTATAGAACTAGGAAAGATTAAGATTAACTTAGAAAAGATTAAGTTAATTAACAAATAGCTAATACTAAGAAACCTAAAAGAGGTATAATAATTTTATAGACTAGCAAACTTTTATAAAAAGTTAATAGTAAGATAGTCTAAAGATATAGAACTAATTATAAACCTTATAAAGAAAGATACGCTATTTAAATAGATATAGAAATGCAATAAAGTATTTAATAAGATTAAGAAAAAGTTTATAGAAAACCTAGTTATTAGAATATACAACCTAGACCTACTAGTAATAGTAAAAATAGATATATCTAATTTAGTCTACAGAATAGCACTAATATAGGAAGACCTAGAGACTAAAAAAGAATACTTAGTTAAGTACTTCTCTAAGAAAATAAAGATAGTAGAACTTAACTACTTAATCTACAATAAAGAGATACTAGTAATCTATAAAGTATTTAAATAATAGAGAGTATACCTATAAGGAGTAAAATATTAGATAAAAGTCTATATAGACTATAAGAATCTTATAGGATTTATAATAAATAAAGAATTATTACAACGCTATACAAGATAGTAAGAATATTTATTAACGTTTAATATAGAAATTATATATATAAAAGAGAAAGATAATTAGTTTATAGACGCCCTTAGTAGAAGACTAGACTTATAAGAAGAAGTAAGCACTACTAGTATAGTTCTAGTTAAGAATAAAGAAGGATACTTAGTCTTAAATATACCTAAGATAGCTACAACAATTAAAAGAATAAGTAGCGAGCTAGATAAATAGATCTAGAAAATAACGTAAGAAGTATCTAAAGAAATAGAAAAACTAGAAATCTAAAGAGGATTTATATAAGTATATAGAAGAATATATATTCTAAAGAAGATTTAGAGAGAATTTATATAATAATTCTACGAATTACTAGTATATAGTTACTAAGGTATTAAGAAAATATTAGATAGACTACTACGAGACTACTATATTCTAAAAGTAAAGTAACTAATAATAGAAGTACTATAAGATTATATAGAATACTATAAGAATAAGTATAATAGATATATACTATATAGAATATTATAACTAATAGAAGTACTAGAATAACTATAAAGAGTTATTACAATAGACTTTATTATAAAACTACCTAAGTCTAGAGACCTAATATTAGGAGTTAAGTATAATAGAATTATAATAATAGTAGATAAACTTATAAAGTATATATACTTCTAACTATATAAAAGCAAGATAGAGGTTACTATATATTAGGTTTTAAGAATAGTAATTAGTTAATATAGACTACTAAACAAAATTATTATAGATAAAGATATATAATTTATATTAAAACTATAGAGAACAATAATAGTGTAATTAAGAATTAAATATATAATATCTATAGCATACTACCTATAGATAGATAGATAGTTAGAATAAATAAATTAGATACTACCTTAACTATAATTAGAATAACTAGGTATAGCTACTACTTATAGTATAGTTAGTATACAATAGCGTAAAAAACGTAGTAATAAGAGTATTACCTTTTTTTGCAAACTATAGATTCGAGCCTAATATATACTAGATACTAAGAAATTAGATATCTTAGTCTCTAAGAGGAGAGAACTTTGCTAATAGACTTAAAGATATATATAATTAACTAAGACAAGATATAGAATTCCTATAAAATTAGATAGTAAAGTACTATAATAAAAAGTATAAAGAAAAACCTTAATTTAGAGAAAGAGAAAAAGTATAGTTAGTATAAAAGAATATTAAAAGTAAGTAACTAAGTTTAAAATTAGACTACGTTAAGATAAAACTATACAAAATTAAGAAAGAAATTACACTAGTTATATTTAAGTTAAAGCTACTAAATAAGATAAAGATATACCTAATATTCTACGTAGCTCTACTAGAACAAGTACTATAGAACATAAAACTACTAGTATATAAAGTAGATATATATAGAGAATAAGAAGAATAAGAAGTTAAGAAAATCTTATAATACTAGTTCTATAATAGAAGAAATTACTACTTAGTAGAATAGATAGGTATAAACGAAAAAGGACAACTATAAGAGGAAATATAAGAACTAGAGGATAATCTTAATTACTCTAAGAAATTAAAGGAGTTCTAAAATTAAAACCCTCTAGAACGCCTAGTAGTAAACTAAGAGAACTAATACTACTAATAATAGATAAAGAGATAATAGAGACGTTTAGCGTAAGACCTACTATAGCAATATTAAACGCCTTATCTAAGTCTAGCTTAGCTTCTAGAGCTACTAACTACTTAGCTAATTTCTTATTATTTAAGGCCTTTATCTTATAAAGATAAGAGAGATAAGCTTAATTCTCTACTAGCTTACTCTATATAAGCTCCTAGATATACTTACGCTTAGCTTCGGCCTCTATAATTTAAGATAGTAATTTCTCTTAAGTTTAGTTAATAGCTTTCCCTATTATTATTAAGCTTAGACGTAAGAATAAGTATAATAAACTTACACTTAGAAAGAGAAACACTAGATACGTTATAAGAACTACGTATATTTATACAAATATATACCTTATAAGCTCTACTATTATTTATAGAAATAATATAAAGAAGAGACTTAGGGTTTAACTTAAGAGAAGTATAACAAGAACAAGGAAATATTTTAATACTATTACGTAATACGTAATTAGTAAGGAGGTAGTAACAACGTATAGATAAAATAAGTATAAAGGAGGATAAAGAACTCTATATTAATAAAGAAACTAGACTAATAACTTTAGCTCTAGGATAGGAAAACTAGGACCTACTTAGAGAGGAAGATAGTGTTATAGGTATAATAGAGGAAATTAAGATAGAACTAATTAGTCTTAATTTAGACGCTAACAAACTATAAGATAAGCAGGGTAATAACCTTAATTAGGAAACTATATATAACTAGGATACCTAAGCTAATCTATAATCTATAGACTTTTAGTAACTATAGATTATAGATTAAGATAATCTATAATCTACTAGTCTTAGTAACTATAGATTATAGATTACAATAAGTATATAGTTAGTAGAATATATATTATTAAGATAGTATTAGTAATTTAATCCTTTAACTATAGAACGCTAATACAAGATAGTTATAAAACATCTTCTATTATTTATAAGTTATTATAGATTATAACCTAAGCTTTTACTATTAACTTATAATCTACTAATAACTCTTAGGTACTAAGAAGTCGACTCTAGTAACAACCTATAATATATCTCTTCTAGCTAAGCTTTTGTTTTATTTTCCTTTATTATAGCTACTCTATATCTCTATTTTTATAGAAACTATACTACTTCCTATTTACTAAAAAGATATATATAGTAGTTATTATTATAATAAAAGGTCTAGTAGAGTATTACGTATTATACTTCTTTACTCCTAGCTACCTTCTCTTAAGGTTTAGCTTATACTTATAGTACTTCTTTCTTCTTTTTAGTTATCTTTAACTAAGTTTCTTTCTTTAAGTTTTTATTTTTACAATCTTTTATAAAGTGTCTTAGTTTCTTATATTTATAGTATACTATATCTTTTTTTAACTTAGATCTATAGTTCCTTATATAGTAGCCTAGTTTACTATAGTTAAAGTATATAAAGTCTTTATTTTTCTTCTTTTTCTTATCTTTGTTAGCGTTAAGGACTATAAGGTCTCTTTTATTATAATTCTAGGTATAACCTCTATACTTATTCTTTTTCTATTCTTAAAGATTATTATTAATCTATATTACCTATTATTTTAGAGCTTCTAGTATCCTTAGTTTCTTTATATATATTATCTTGTATTAGATCTTAGAGTTAAGTCCTTGTTTAAATTATAATATTAAAGCTAACTTATTCTATTCTATATTTTATAATAGTTATTTAAACTATAATATATACTTTAGAATACTCTAGTTCTATATAAGCTTCTCTAGCTATTCTTTAGCTTATTAGGTAACGTCTATATCTCTAAACGCTACTCTTATTCGTTTAGTAAAGTATTTATAACTTCTAAAAATAGCTCTAGTTTTATCTTTCTAGGTTATTAGAGAATATATTATATAGTCTATTTAGTAAGGCTTATACTATCTTATTACGTCTTCTTTAAGGTATAATCTAATATATATTACTTTTTTCTCTTCTATATTAAAGTATAGTACTTATATATCTATCTAGAGTTATACTAATATAATAAAGAGTTTTAGTTTTTCCCTTATTTTATTAAATTTCTTAAAGATAAGTATCTTTAGTAGTTTCTTTGTTACACTTATTTCTAGCCTTTAAGTAATTAGTTCTATCTAGTTCTATTCTTAGATAATAGCCTTAATTTATACCTTGTTTTATTTTACGTAATCTTATAGTTCCTTATTCTACGTCTCTAAAGTATTAATTACTATTTTTATATTTTCTTTATTATTAATTAGTTAGTTAAGACAACCTTTAATTATTTCCTATATAGTACTATCTAATTTAGGACTACTTTTAGGGGCTTTACTTAATTATTTTATTAAACTTTCTACTATTATATTAGCTAGACTATATATTACTTATACTTTACTTCTTATAATAACTAAATTAGTAAAGTATTATAGGCTACCTATTGTTAACTATAAGTACCTATCTTAAAAGAGTTAGTAGATTATAAAGTAATAGTAAGAGCTTAAAAGTAATCTATAATAACTATAAATAATAGAAAATATTTTATAACTATCTTATATTAGCGTTCTATAGTTAATAGATTAAATTACTAATACTATCCTAATAATATATATCCTACTAAATATATACTTATTATAATCTATAATCTATAGTTACTAAGAAGAGTAGATTATAGATTACTCTAATCTATAATCTATAGTTGCTAAGACTAATAGATTATAGATTACCTTAGGTATCCTAGTTATATATAGTCTCCTAATTAAGATTATTACTTTACTTATCTTATACTTTATTAGTACCTAAGTCGAGACTAATTAGTTCTATCTCGATTCCTTCTATTACACTTATAACACTTACTAGAACTAGCTAAGTAGAAAATACTAGTATAGTAATAATTCTAATATTAAAAAGATAAAGATAATAAGTTTAAAGTAAAGAACTTATAAAGATATTAAAAAATAAGATATAATACTTTCTAAAGTATATAGTTTTTCTAAAAGTAGCTAGTAAAATAGAAAAGCTACTTAGTAAGTAAAAATATATAGGAACTTAAAGCTAACCTATAGAATTATTAGTAAATACTTAAAAAAGTAAGAAATAAGTACTATATACTAGTATATATAAAATATATAAAGCTATAGCTAAGATATAATAAATATATTAATAGTAAAAAGTTCTATAATAAGTTTAACTATATAGAGCTTATAAAGTACTCTTAGTTATAATAAATTAGTTTAATAAGCTAATAGTAAACTAAATAGTAAGAGAAGAAGTAATATTAATAAAAGTAGTAGAATAGTTAAAAACTTAAGTAAAAACCTTATTACCTTCTTACTCTAATTTTAATACTAAGTATAAAGCTTTATAATAAGTATACTCTTTAGTAGTTTTAATATTTTCTTATTATATAATAAATAGATAATAATAATAGTTAGAAGATTTTTATTATTATTAACTTTTTTATAAAACTTTTTATATATTCTATTAAAAAACTCTTAAGTTATACTAATATAAAGATACTTTATAAAAGTATACTTAGTATACTTTAAAAATATAGTTTATAGTAAAGATTTCTATAAAGAGATAGAGTTTATAAAACTAAAAAAAAAGTAATATTATAGTAAAATAGTTTTTAACTAAAAGGTAGAGTAAACTACTTATAAGCTAAACCTAGCTAATAGAGAGCCTAAGCCTAAAGATAGACTTAGCGTAAGAAAAGGAGATAGTATTATAATACTAAGTAGTAAGTAAGATATTATATTATATATAATTAGGCTAAGTAATATAGTATAGTAGAATATATAACTATTTAGTAGTAAATACTCTAAAGTAAATACTCTAGAGTAAATACTTTAAAATAAGTACTTAGGAGTAAATACTCTAGAGTAAGCGCTTAGGAATAAATACTAGATAATAAGTATATAAGAATATTAATAGGCCTCTATAGACTATTATATTTAATCTTTTTTTACTTTTTATCTAAATAGAGTATTATAACTAATACTTTAATTAGATTTTTATTTACTTATTAATACTTATATACTTTATAATACTCTAATAAAAGCTAACTATTAATTAAGTTAAGTAACTAACTTATTTATTAACTTTACCTATTTTATAAAAGCTTACTTACTTTTATTACTTTTACTAGTTTTAAGGTCTTAATAATACTTTATAAATCTATAGATTATATTATATATTCTAATTATAAGTTATTTTCTAATCTAAATTATTACTCTACTTACTTTATACTTTATTAGTACTTAAGTTAAAACTAATTAGTTTTATTTTAATTTCTCTTATTACTTCTATAATACTATTCTTTTTTTTAAATAGGTTTTTATTTTCTTACTCTAAAGCTAAAGTTATAAATTCTATTTCTATATTAATATTAAGTTCTTTATTTTCTTTAATACTTACTCTTTTAACTTATTATTATTTTACTTTTACTAACTAAGTATTATATAATAAAATTATAAAATTTCTTTATTTTTATTATAGATTTTTAAATTTCTCTTTAACTTATTTTTTTTTAAAATATAGTAAAGCTTATAAAGTATATATTTATACTAATATCTATATTTTTAATAATATTTTTAGTATTTTTATAGTAAAGTATAAGTTAAAGATACTTATTTATATATTTATACTTACTTATAATAAAGAGAAGTATTAACTATACTTTAAAAAAAAACTATTATTATAAATTATAAAAGCTAAAAGTAAGTATAAAAAGCTATAAGAAGCTTTTTAGTATATACTAGAAAAATATTAAGCTTAACTTCTTAAAAATAAAATATATTTATCTAATAACTAAGCTTATTTTACTTATTTTTATAAAAGCTTTAAATAATAAAATGTTTATTAAATAGTTTACTATCTTAGAAGCTAAGCTTAACTTTAATAATATAGTAGAGGCTACTCTAGCTCTTATTATATTAAATACTTCTATTACTTTTTTATTTAGTACTAATAGTATAAACTTTTTCTATTTACTATAAAGTAGCTTAAAGAGTTTTAATTTTAGAAATTTTTTAATTTCTTAAAGTAGTTAAAATTATTTTCTAGTTATTATATATTTTTTTATAGCTACTTATTTTTTATTATAGTAGTAATAGAAAAAAACTAGATAAAACTAATTAGCTCTTTAATAGAAGATAATAACGTATATAACTTATAAAATAATAAGCTAAATTAGAAAGTTAATTATAATAAAGATAATTAATAACTTTATAACTTTATAAAATCTAAATTAATAAAGTAATAAAGTACTAAGAAAGTACTAAGTATATAGTTAGTAGTAATATATATTATTAAAGTAGTATTAGTAATTTAATTACTAACTACAAGTAATAATATATTAATATTACAAGAATTATTCTATTATTTATAAGCTTATTACTTAATTATAATATATACTTTTATTATTACTTTTTAATTTATAAATACTTTCTAAAAGTTACTTATAGTTAATAATAAATAACTTAATTTCTAAAAAAAAAAGTATATATCTATTAATTAATACTTTAGATTTATAAAAATAAAAACTATAAAAATATATTAAGTAAAATATAGCTTAATTAAAGACTATTATAAAAAAATAGAATTAAATAAAATAAGTTACTTAGAAGCTATAACTTAGTATAATAAAGAAGCTCCTTAAAATACTAGTACTTAAAAGTTTAATAGAATAAGAAAAAACCTAAAATATTTTTTAGTAGTAGTATAACTCTAGATAGATATATAAGTAACTTATTTTAATATAGAAGTAAAGAAAGTAGTATATATTAGACTATACTTAAAAGAAAATATAATAAGATAGTTTAAACTTTACTAAATAGATTATATACTATATACTCTAAAGATAAAAAAAGATAAAATAATAACTATTTTAGAAGTTATAAATAATTTATAAAATAAATAAGAGTAGTATTTAAAAATATAGATACTACTTAGTAAGCTATAAAAAAGCTTAAAAATCTAAAGTAATATAAAAGTATTTTAGAGTATATAGTATAGTTTAAATAACTATTATAAAATATAGAATAAAATAAGCTATCTTTAATATTAAAATTTAAATAAAAACTAAAATTAAATATCTAATATAAGTTAATATATATAAAAAAGCTAAAGATACTAGAAGTTCTAAAAATAGAAGTAATTTAAGTTAATAATAATTTCTAAAAATAGAAAATAAATAACTAAAAAAATAACCTAGTAACTATAATAGTAAAAATATTATAATCTTTAATATAAATAAATATATATATATATATATATATATATTAACTATAGTAAAAAAGGTAACTATATAAAAGATTATTAGTTAATAAAAAAAGATATAGTATATTATAAATATAAAAAACTAAAATACTTTATAAAAGACTATAAAAGTAAAGACTTAAAAAAAAAGCGTAGTTAAAAATAACTAAAAATAAGAACAAAGTACTAAAAGTATAAGATAAGCTTTAAGAAAAAGTAGTAGTAAGTAAAATATAAGTTAGTATAAAGAAGTTATATTATAGGTGTAATAGAAGGAATCGAGATAGAACTAATTAGCTTTAACCTAGACGCTAATAAAGTATAAGATAAGTAGAGTAACGACCTTAATTAGGAAACTATATATAACTAGGACACCTAGGTTAATTTATAATCTATAGACTCTTAGTATTAATAGATTATAGATTAAGATAATCTATAATCTACTAGTCTTAGTAGCTATAGATTATAGATTACGAAAAGTATATAGTTAGTAGAATACGTATTATTAGGATAGTATTAGTAATTTAATCTATTAACTACAGAACGCTAATATAAGATAGTTACGAAATATCTTCTATTATTTATAGTTATTATAGATCTTAACACAAACTTTTATAATTATTTCTTAATCTACTAACCCTTATTATAGGTACTTATAGTTAATAATAGGTAGCCTATTATACCTTGCTAATTTAGTTATTACGAAAAGTAAAGCGTAAGTAGCGTATAGTCTAGCTAATACGATAGTAGAAAGTTTAACTAAATAATTAGGTAAAGCCCCTAGGAGTAGTCCTAAATTAGATAGCACTATATAGGAAATAATTAAAGGTCGTCTTAACTAACTAATTAATAATAAAGAAGATATAAAAATAGTAATTAATACCTTAGAAATATAGAATAAAGAACTATAAAATTACGTAAAATAGAATAAGGTATAAATTAAAGCTATTATCTAAGGATAGAACTAGATAGAATTAATTACCTAAAGACTAGAGATAAGTGCAATAAAGAAACTACTTAAGATACCTATCCTTAAGAAGTTTAATAGAATAAGAGAAAAACTAAGACCTTTTATTACGTTAGTATAACTCTAGATAGATATACAAGTACTATACTTTAATATAGAAGAAAAGAAAGTAATATATATTAGATTACATCTTAAAGAAGACGTAATAAGATAGTATAAACCTTACTAGATAGATTATACAATATATTCTCTAATAACTTAGAAGGATAAAACTAGAGCTATCTTTAGAAGTTATAAATACTTTACTAAATAAATAAGAGTAGCGTTTAGAGACATAGATATTACCTAATAAGCTAAAGAGTAGCTAGAAAAGCTTATATAAAGTTAAAGTATTCCTAAGTACGTATTATAATTTAAATAACTATCCTAGAATATAGAATAGAATAAGTTAGCCCTAATATTACGATTTAAACAAGGACTAAATTCTAAGATCTAATACAAGATAATATATATAGAAAAACTAAGGATACTAGAAGCTCTAAAATAGTAGGTAATATAAATTAACAACGATCTTTAAGAATAGAAGAAGAATAAATATAGAGGTTACACCTAGAATTATAACAAGGGAGACCCTATAATCCTTAATACTAATAAGGATAGAAAAAAAAAGAAGAATAAAGACTTTACGTACTTTAACTATAGTAAACTAGGCTACTACGTAAGAGACTACTAATTAAAAAGGAAAAAGGATATAGTATATTATAAATATAGAAAACTAGGACACTTTATAAAAGATTATAGAAGTAAAAACCTAAAGAAAGAAACTTAGTTAAAGATAATAGAGAAGAAAAAGGAAGTACTATAAGTATAAGCTAAACTTTAAGAGAAAGTAGCTAGGAGTAAAAAAGTATAATATATAATACTCTATTAAACCTTTTATTATAATAATAACTACTATATATATCTTTTTAGTAAGTAGGAAGTAGTATAGTTCTTATAAAAATAGAGATATAGAGTAGCTATAATAAAAGAAAGTAGAATAAAAGCTTAGCTAGAAGAAATAACTTAAGTAATAGACCTACTAGTAGAAGATCTAGAAGAAGAAGAGCTCCTAGTACTATTAATTTAGGCTAAAGGACTAGCACTAGATAAAGAGACTACTACGACTACTTCTAAAGGACTATAAAGAAGTAAGAGATAAGTTAGTATAAGAAGTATAGAGTATACCTAGTAGATAATATATAGCTATAATAGCTATATAACTATAGATATAGAGGAACGAAATAAAGAATAGAAGTTTATTTAGAAATACTTACTAGTTATAAGTATAGAGGAAGTGTATAAAGACTAGAAAGAATATAATCTTAAAGAAATAAAGTTTATACTATTTTAAGAATAGATAAAGTAATATATAGTTATAGTAAGAAGAATACCTATATAAAAAGAATAGTAATACTTTATAAGAAAGACGTAATAGATTAATAAAGCCTATATACTAAGAGTACTAGTAGTATACTATATCCTAATAATAGATACACCTAGCAAAGATAAGTACTAAGAAGGAGATAATAAGATAATAAACTTAAAATACCTAGTACACTTTAAAGTATTATAGATATCTTACTTAGATAAGAATTATATTATATATAGAAACTCTAAAGTAAATAACAACGTATAGCCTATAAGAAGGAGAGGTTACAACTATAAGAGAGTAATTATAGTAGAAAATATCTAAGGATAGAAAATAATTCTAGAAGATAGATACGTAGTAGTAAGGCCTAGACTAAAGCTATCTAAGAAATACGTCTAAGGAGGACTATAGTACAAATATACATATAATAAATATCTAAAATATAAAGAGTATAAACTTAAAGTAGGCCTATAGCTCTAGAAAGATAGATAATTTAAGAAGTTACCTAAGTAAAAAAAACTAGAAGGCGTAAGAGGCCTATATATTACAAAAATAGGTATATACTAAAGAAAGAAAGTATAATTAATAATTAATAGTAGAGCTACAAGAAACTTTATATTAAAGAAGTTTATAGAAATACAAGGAATAAAGTATATAATAAAGAAATACCTTTAATAACTAAGTATAATTAAAGGAAAACTATTCTAAGAACTAATAAGGTTCGAGATAGTACCCTTAACACTAAAGTTAGAAAGACTAGAAATTAAGAATATAGTTATAGACATAATAACAATTAATAATAAGTAAGATATTATACTAGGTATACTATAGTTATAGATAACTAACTTATATATTAATTAGAGAATAGGATAAATTAGTTATAATAAAATAGATATATTAAAAGCTAACATAAGTATATATAAAGGAGAATTCCCTAAAGAATACAAGAAATAGGAAAAATAGCTTATAGAGCTAGAAGACTACCTTCTAGAATATTAACTATAGGACTTCGTAATAGAACTAGAAGAAAGTAATAAATAGAAAACAGCGTTTAGAATATAGTATAAACTATACAAATATCTAGTTATACTATTTAGCTTAATAAACGCACTAGTAGTATTCTAAGAAAGAATTAATATAGTACTAAGAGAGTACTTAGATATATTTATATTTATATACTTAGATAACATCCTTGTATTCTTAGAAATAGAGGAAGAACACGTGTAATACGTATACAAAGTATTAGAGAAACTAGTAGAAAATAAACTATTTCTTAAAATAAGAAAATGCGAGTTCTATATAAAGAAAATAGATTTCCTTAGATTTATTATCGAACTAGGAAAGATTAGGATTAACCTAGAAAAGATTAGATTAATTAATAAATAGCTAATACTAAAGAACCTAAAAGAGGTATAGTAATTCTATAGACTAGCTAACTTTTATAGAAAGTTAATAATAAGATAGTCTAAAGATATAGAACTAATAACTAGGCTAATAAAGAAAGATACACTATTTAAATAAATAAAAGAATATAATAAAGTATTTAATAAGATTAAGAAGAAGTTTATAGAAAACCTAGTTATTAGAATATATAACCTAGACCTACTAGTAATAGTAAAAATAGACGTATCTAACTTAGTCTATAGAATAGTACTAATATAAGAAGACCTAAAGACTAAAAAAGAATACTTAGTTAAATACTTCTCTAAGAAAATAAAGCTAGTAGAGCTTAACTACCTAATCTATAATAAAGAGATACTAGTAATCTATAAAGTATTTAAATAATAGAGAGTATACCTATAAAGAGTAAAGTATTAGATAAAGGTCTATATAGACTACAAGAATCTTATAGGATTTATAACTAATAAGGAACTATTATAACGCTATACAAGATAGTAGGAATTCTTATTAATATTTAATATAGAAATAATATACATAAAAAGGAAAGATAATTAATTTATAGATACTTTTAGTAGAAGACTAGACTTATAAGAAGAAGTAAGTGCTACTAGTATAGTTTTAGTTAAGAATAAGGAAGGATATTTAGTCCTAAATATACTTAAGATAGCTGTAATACTTAAAAGAATAAACAGCGAGCTAGATAAATAGATTTAGAAAACAACGCAAGAAATATCTAAAGAAATAAAAAAGTTAGAAATCTAAGAAAGATTTATATAAGCCTATAGAAGAATATATATCTTAAGTAAGATATAAAGAGGATTTATAAGACAATTCTATAAATTACTAGTATATAGTTACTAAGGAATTAAAAAGATATTAGATAGACTACTACAAGACTACTATATTCTAAAAGCAAGATAACTAGTAATAGAAGTACTACAAGACTATATAGAATACTATAGAAATAAGTATAATAGATACGTACTATATAGAACGTTATAGCCTATAGAAATACTAGAATAACTATAGAGAGTTATTATAATAGACTTTATTACAAAGCTACTAAAGTCTAAAGACCTAATATTAGAAGTTAAGTATAATAGAATTATAATAATAGTAGATAAACTTATAAAGTATATATACTTCTAACTATATAAAGAGAAAAGTAAGATAGAGGTTACTATACACTAGGTTCTAGGAACTATAATTAGTTAATATAGACTACTAGACAAAATTATTATAGATAGAGACGTATAATTTATATTAAAACTATAGAGAACGATATTAGCGTAATTAGGAATATAATATATAATATCTATAGTATATTAACTATAAATAGATAGATAATTAGAATAAATAAATTAGATAGTAGAATAGTATTTAAGATACTACCTTAACTACAACTAGAATAATTAGGTATAGTTATTACTTATAGCATAGTTAGTATACAATAGCGCAAAGAACGTAGTAATAGAAGTATTACTTTTTTTTATAAACTATAGATTTAAACTTAATATATATTAAATACTAAGAAACTAGATATCTTAGTCTCTAAGAGGAGAAAACTTTGCTAATAGACTTAAAGATATATATAATTAACTAAGATAGGACGTAGAATTCTTATAGGATTAAATAGTAAAATACTATAACAAGAAATATAAAAAAGAACCTTAATTTAGAGAGAGAGAAAAAGTATAGTTAGTATAAAAAAATATTAAAAGTAAGCGCCTAAGTTTAAAACTAGACTACGTTAAGATAAGACTATATAAAATTAAGAAAGAAGTTACACTAGTTATATTTAAATTAAAGCTACTAAATAAGATAAAGATATACTTAATATTCTACGTAACCTTACTAGAATAAGTACTATAGAATATAGAACTACTAGTATACAAGGTAGATATATATAGAGAATAGAAAGAATAGGAAGTTAAAAAAATCCTATAATACTAGTTCTAAAATAGAAGAAACTACTACTTAGTAGAATAGATAGGTATAGACGAAAAAGGATAACTATAGGATAAAATATAGGAACTAGAAGATAATCTTAATTACCTTAAGAAATTAGAGGAATTCTAAAATTAAAACTTTTTAGAACGCCTAGTAGTAAACTAAAAGAACTAACATTACTAATAATAAATAGAGAGATAATAGGGACGTCTAGCGTAGGACCTACTATAGTAATATTAAACGCCTTATCTAAGTCTAGCTTAGCTTCTAGAGCTACTAACTACTTAGCTAATTTCTTATTATTTAAGGCCTTTATCTTATAAAGATAAGAGAGATAAGCTTAATTTTCTACTAGCTTACTCTATATAAGCTTTTAGATATACTTATACTTAGCTTTAGCCTCTATAATTTAAGATAGTAATTTCTCTTAAGTTTAGTTAATAGCTTTCCCTATTATTATTAAGCCTAGACGTAAGAATAAGTATAATAAACTTATACTTAGAAAGAAAAATACTAAATACGTTATAAGAGCTACGTATATTTATATAAATATACGCCTTATAAGCCTTACTATTATTTATAAAAATAATATAAAGAAGAGACTTAGAGTTTAACTTAGGAGAAGTATAATAAAAATAAAGAAATATTTTAATACTATTACGTAACACGTAATTAGTAAGGAGATAGTAACAACGTATAGATAAAATAGGTATAAGGGAGGATAAGAAACTCTATATTAATAAAGACACTAGACTAATAACTTTAGCTCTAGGATAGGAAAACTAGGACCTACTTAAGGGGGGAGATAGTATTATAGGTATAATAGAAGGAATTAAGATAGAACTAATTAGCTTTAACCTAGACGCTAATAAAGTATAAGACAAGTAAAGTAACAACTTTAATTAAGAAACTATATATAACTAAGATACCTAAGTTAATCTATAATCTATAGACTCTTAGTATTAATAGATTATAGATTAAGATAATCTATAATCTACTAGTCTTAGTAGCTATAGATTATAGATTACAAAAAGTATATAGTTAGTAGAATATATATTATTAAGATAATATTAGTAATTTAATCTATTAACTATAGAACGCTAATATAAGATAGTTACAAAACATCTTCTATTATTTATAGTTATTATAGATCTTAATATAAACTTTTATAATTATCTCTTAATCTACTAACTTCTATTATAAGTACCTATAGTTAATAATAGGTAGCTTATTACAAGTTATCTTTTATATCTTTTATTTTTATACTAATATTAGTAAGTTTATAACTTACTAATATTTAACTATATTTTTACTTTTAGTTAGTACTTAGTAGGCTACTAGGTATATATACCTAGTACTTACTTAGATAGCTTTATCTACTATTTACTCTTTTTAGTTAATAATTAAAACTACTTTATTATTAGTTTCTATAAAAAAGAAAAGTAGTAGTAATAAAAGAATAAACTTAAGTATAGCTTAAAAAAATAGTATATATAATAGACTTACTAATAAAAGCTTTAAAAAAGAAAAAACTTTAAACTCTATTAATTACTACTAAAAAACTAGTAAAAGATATAGAAACTACTATAGTTACTTTTAAAAGACTATAAAGAGATAAAAGCTAAGTTAATATAAAAAGTATAAAGTATACCTAGTTAAATATATATAGCTATAATAGCTATAGTATAAAAAGTATAAAAGAGCTTATTATATAATAGTAATTTATTTAGAAATACTTACTAGTTATAAGTATAGAAAAAGTATATTAAGACTAGAAATATATAATTTTAAAAATATAAAGTTTATAATATTCTAATAATAGATAAAGTAATATATAGTTATAGTAAAAAGAATACTTATATAAAAAAAGTAGTAGTATCTTAGAAAAAAAATAATATAAATTAATAAAGTTTATATACTAAGTATACTAGTAGTATACTATATTTTAGTAAAAAAGAAACTTAGTATAAATAAGTATAAGAAAAGAGTTTATAAAATAATAAATCTAGAATATCTAGTATACTTTAAAATATTATAAGTATTATACTTAAATATAAATTACTTTATATATAAAGAACTTAAAGTAAGAAATTATATATAGCTAGTAAGAAAAAAAAGCTATAATTATATAAAAGTAATTCTAGTAGAAAATATAATAAGATAAAAAATAATAAAAATACTTAGTAAAAGAGATATAGTAGTAAAACCTAAAAAGAAGCTATTTAGAGAATATATTTTAAGAAAGACTTAGTATAAATATATATAAGATAAGTACTTAAAATATAAAGAGTATAAGTATAAAGTTAAGTAGTAACTTTAAATAAGTAAATAATTTATAAAATAGCTAAAGAAAAATAAGCTAAAAGGTATAATAAGCTTATATATTATAAAATAAAGTATTTTCTAAAAAAAAAAGTATAAGTAATAATTAATAGTTAAGCTATAAAGAACTTTATATCTAAAAAGTTAATAGAAAACTAAATAATATACTATATAATATAAAAGTAATTATAATAACTAAGTATAATTAAAAAATAACTATTTTAAAAACTTATAAAGTTTAAATTAGTACTTTTTATACTAAAATTAAAAAAGTTAAAGATTAAGAATATAGTTATAGATATAATAATAATTAATAATAAATAAAATATAATCTTAAGAATACTATAGTTATAAATACCTAATCTAAAAATTAATTAAAGAATAAAAGATATTTTAAAAGCTAATATAAGTATATATAAAAGAGAATTCTAAGATAAATATAAGAAAAAAGAAAAATTATAATAGAGTTACTTACTATTAACTAGTAAGTAACTTCTCTAGTAGTATTAGTAGATTAGAAAGTAATAATAAAAGCTTATATAGTAATTAGTAATAACTATAAATAATAGTTAATTTATATATATAATATTAAGTATTAGTATTTAAGGTTAAAGATTAGATTACTAATACTATCTTAATAATACGTATTTATAATAACTATATACTTTTACTAATCTATTAATCTATTACTTATATCTAGTCTTAGTAACTATAGATTATAGATTACTAATCTATTAATCTATAATTAATTTTTATCTATATACTTAATAGATTAAGAGATTATATTATATATCTTAATTATAAGTTATTACTCTACTTATCTTATACTTTATTAGTACTTAAGTTAAAACTAATTAGTTCTATCTTAATTTCTCTTATTACGCCTATAATACTATCTTCTTTTCTAAGTAAGTTCTAGTTCTTTTACTCTAAAGCTAAAGTTATTAATCTAGTTTCTTTATTAATATTAGGTTTTTTATTTTCTTTCTTTATACCTAGTAAGTTTACTTTTTATTATCTTAAATTAGTAGATTATATATTATATTATAGTATTATAATATTTTCTTATTTATATTATAAGTTTTTAAAGCTTTTATTAGTTTACTTTTTTTTAAAGTATAGTAAAGCTTATAAAGTATATATTTATACTAATACTTATTTATTTTATAATTTATCTAGTATATTTCTAGTAAAGTATAAGTTAAAAATACTTATTTATATATCTATACTTAATTATAATAGAAAGAGCTATTAACTATACTTAAAAAAAACTATTATTATAGATTATATAATATAGTTATAATAAGAAGAAACTAACTTAAACTAATTAGCCCTACTATAGGTAATAATAATACATATAATCTATAGGAAAAAAAGCTAGACTAAAAGACTAACTATAATAGAGACACGTAATAAATTTATAATTTACAATCTTAGTAAATATAAAGTACAAAGCTAAAATACGTAATAAATTTATAATTCGCGATCTTAGTAAATATAAAGTATAAAGCTAGCTAAGAAGCCTAGGTATATAGTTAGTAATAATACGTATTATTAGGATAGTATTAGTAATTTAATCCTTTAACTATAGAACGTTAATATAAGATAGTTATAAAATATCTTCTATTACTTATAGTTATTACTAATCTTAATATAAACTCTTTACTATTATCTTATAATCTCCTAACTTCTTAGTATAGGTACCTATAGTTAATAATAGGTAGCTAGTAATACTTTACTAATTTAGTTATTATAAAAAGTAAAGCGTAAGTAGTATATAGTCTAGCTAATATAATAGAAGAAAGTTTAACTAAAAAAGTAGCTAAAGTACTTATAAGTAGTTATAAGTTAGATAATATAGTATAGAAAGATATTAGAAACTATATAAATAACTTAATCTCTAAGAAAGAAGATATAAAAATAGTAATTAATACCTTAGAAACCTAGAATAGAGAACTTTAGGAATATATAAAATAAAACAAGGCCTAGATTAAAGTTATTATTAAAGGATAAAACTAGATAGAACTAATTATATAACGCCTAGAGATAAGTATAATAAAGAAACTACTAAAGATACTTATCTTTAAGAAGTTTAATAGAATAAAGAAGAAACTAAGACTTTTTATAGCTTTAGTATAACTCTAGATAGATATATAAGTACTATACTTTAATATAGAAGAAAAAAAAGTAATATATATTAGACTATACCTTAAAGAAGATATAATAAGATAGTATAAACTTTACTAAATAGACTATATAATATACTTTCTAATAACCTAGAAAGATAAAATAAAAGCTATCTTTAGAAGTTATAAATACTTTACTAAATAAATAAGAGTAGTATTTAGAGATATAGATATTACCTAATAAGCTAAAGAATAATTAGAAAAGCTTATATAAAATTAGAGTATTTCTAAATATATATTATAATTTAAATAATTATCCTAGAATATAGAATAGAATAAATTAGCTCTAATATTACAATTTAAATAAAGACTAAACTCTAAAATCTAATATAAAATAATTTATATAGAGAAACTATAAATACTAAAAGCTCTAAAATAATAGGTAATCTAAATTAATAATAACTTCTAAGAATAGAAAAAGAATAAGTATAGAAACTATACCTAGACCTATAATAAAAGAGACCTAATAATTCTTAATATAAATAAAGATAAGAAAAAGAAAAAGAATAAAAACTTTATATACTTTAACTATAGTAAGAAAAGCTATAATATAAAAGATTACTAATTATAAAAGAAGAAGGATATAGTATACTATAAATATAAGAAACCTAGATACTTTATAAGAGACTATAGAAATAAAGACCTAAAAAAGAAAACTTAGTTAAAAATAACTAAAAAGAAGAAAGAAGTATTATAAGTATAGGCTAAACTTTAAAAGAAAGTAGCTAGAAGTAAAGAAGTATAATATATAATACTCTATTAGACCTTTTATTATAATAATAACTACTATATATATCTTTCTAGTAAGTAAAGAGTAGTATAGTTCTTATAGAAATAGAGATATAGAGTAGCTATAATAAAAGAAAGTAGAATAAAAGTATAGCTAGAAGAAATAGTATATATAATAGACCTACTAATAGAAGATTTAGAAAGAGAAAAACCTTAGATACTATTAATCTAGGCTAAAGAACTAGTACTAAATAAAGAGACTACTATAACTACTTCTAAAAGACTATAAAGAAGTAAGAAATAAGATAGTATAAAAAGTATAAAATATACTTAGCTAATAATATATAGCTATAATAGCTATATATTAATAGATATAAAGGAATAAAATAAAAAATAGAGATTTATTTAAATATACTTAATAGTTATAAGTATAGAAGAAGCGTATAAAGACTAAAAAGAATATAATCCTAAAGAAATAAAGTTTATACTATTTTAAGAATAGATAAAATAATATATAGTTATAGTAAGAAAGATACTTATATAAAGAGAATAGTAATACTTTATAAAGAAAATATAATAGATTAATAAAGCCTATATACTAAGAATACTAATAGTATACTATATCCTAATAATAAATATACTTAGTAAAGATAGATACTAGAAAGAGAATAATAAAATAATAAATCTAAAGTATCTAGTATATTTTAAAGTATTATAGATATTATACCTAGATAAGAATTATATTATATATAAGAACTCTAAAGTAAATAGTAATATATAGCTTATAAAAAGAAGAGGCTATAATTATATAAAAGTAATTCTAGTAAAAGATATCTAGGGATAAGAAATAATCCTAGAAGATAGATACGTAGTAATAAAGCTTAGACCTAAGTTAATAAAAAGATACGTTTAAAGAAAACTATAGTATAAATATATAAATAATAAATATCTAAAATACAAGGAATATAAACTTAAAATAAAACTATAGCTCTAGAAAAATAGATAATTTATAAAAATACCTAAATAAAAAAAGTTAGAAAGTATAAGAAGCTTATATATTATAAAAATAGGTATATACTAAAGAAAAAAAGTATAATTAATAATTAATAGTAGAGCTATAAAAAACTTTATATTAAAGAAGTTTATAGAAATATAAGGAATAAAGTATATAATAAAGAAATACCCTTAATAACTAAGTATAATTAAAGGAAAACTATTTTAGGAACCTATTAGGTTTAAAATAGTTCCTTCTATATTAGAACTAGAAGAGATAATATTTAAAAATATAGTTATAGATATAACAACAATTAATAATAAATAAGATATAATACTAAGTATACTATAGTTATAGATAACTAACTTATATATTAATTAGAGAATAGAAAAAATTAATTATAATAGAAGAGATATATTAAAGGCTAATATAAATACCTATAAAGGAGAATTCCTAAAAGAATATAAGAAATAGGAAAAATAGCTTATAGAGCTAGAAGATTACTTTCTAGAATATTAGTTATAAGATTTAGTAATAGATCTAAAGAAAGATAAAGATATAAGATAGAGCTTAGTCTATAAAAAGATAGAAGAAGAATCTAAGATTAAATAAATATTTATTAAAAAAGTACTAAAGAAAAAATAGATATAAAAATCTAAATCTTTAGTAGTATATAGACTTATATTTATAGATAAAAAAGGAATAAGTAATAAAAAGCTTTATATAGATTTTAGAAAAACTAACGTAATTATAAATAAGAACTAATACCTATTACTATAAATTAATATAATATAAGATAGGCTATAGAAAGTAAGAATCTTTACAAAATTAGATATCTAGAACGCCTACTACTAGATTAGAATTAAAGAAAGTAATAAATAGAAAATAGTATTTAGAATATAGTATAGACTATATAAATATTTAGTTATACTATTTAGCTTAATAAACGCACTAGTAGCCTTCTAAGAGAGAATTAATATAGTACTAAGAGAATACTTAAACGTATTTATATTTATATACTTAGATAATATCTTTATATTCTTAGAAACTAAAAAAGAATACGTATAATATATATATAAAGTACTAGAGAAATTAGTAAAAGCTAAAATATTTCTTAAGATAAGAAAATACAACTTCTATATAAAAGAAATAGATTTCCTTAGATTTATTATTAAACTAGGAAAGATTAAAATTAACCTAGAAAAGATTAGGTTAATTAATAAATAGCTAATACTAAAAAACCTAAAAGAGGTATAATAGTTTTATAAGCTAGCTAACTTTTATAAAAAGTTAATAGTAAAATAGTCTAAAGATATAGAACTAATAATAAAACTTATAAAGAAAGATATACTATTTAAATAGATAAAAGAATAAAAAGAAGTATTTAATAAGATTAAGAAGAAATTTATAGAAAACCTAGTTATTAGAATATATAACTTAAACTTACTAGTAATAGTAAAGATAGATATATCTAATTTAGTCTATAGAATAGTACTAATATAAGAAGACCTAGAGACTAAAAAGAAATACCTAGTTAAATACTTCTCTAAGAAAATAAAGCTAGTAGAGCTTAACTACTTAATCTATAATAAAGAAATACTAGTAATCTATAAAGTATTTAAATAATAGAGAGTATACTTATAAAAAGTAAAGTATTAGATAAAAGTCTATATAGACTATAAAAACCTTATAAGATTTATAATAAATAAGAAGTTATTATAATACTATATAAGATAGTAGGAGTTTCTATTAATATTTAATATAGAAATTATATATATAAAAGAGAAAGATAACTAATTTATAGATACTCTTAGTAGAAGACTAGACTTATAAGAAGAAGTAAGTACTACTAGTATAGTTCTAGTTAAGAATAAAGAAAGATATCTAGTCCTAAATATACTTAAAATAGCTATAATACTTAAAAGAACAAGTAGTAAGCTAGATAAATAGATTTAGAAAGTAATATAGGAAGTATCTAAAGAGATAAAAAAACTAGAAATCTAAGAAGAACTACTATAAGCTTATAGAAGAACGTATATTCTAAAGAAAATCTAAAGAGAATTTATATAATAATTCTATAAATTACTAGTATATAGTTACTAAAGTATTAATAAAATATTAGATAGACTACTATAAGATTACTATATTCTAAAAGTAAGATAACTAGTAATAGAAGTACTATAAAACTATATAGAATACTATAAAAATAAATATAATAGATATATACTATATAGAATATTATAACTAGTAAAAGTACTAGAATAACTATAAAGAGTTATTATAATAGACTTTATTATAAAACTACCTAAGTCTAAAGACTTAATATTAAGAATTAAGTATAATAAAATCCTAATAATAGTAGATAAACTTATAAAGTATATATACTTCTAACTATATAAGAAAAAGAGTAGAATAGAAGTTACTATATACTAAGTTTTAGGAACTATAATTAGTTAATATAAACTACTAGATAAAATTATTATAGATAGAAATATATAATTTATATTAAAACTATAGAAAATAATAATAGCGTAATTAGAAATTAAATATATAATATCTATAGTATACTATCTATAGATAGATAGATAGTTAGAATAAATAAATTAGATAGTAGAATAGTACTTAAGATATTACCTTAACTATAACTAGAACAATTAAGTATAACTACTACCTATAGTATAGTTAGGATATAATAGTGTAAAGAATATAGTAATAAGAGTATTACTTTTCTTTATAAACTATAGATTTAAGCCTAATATATACTAGATACTAAGAAATTAGATATCTTAGTCTTTAAGAAGAGAAAACTTTACTAATAGACTTAAAGATATATATAACTAACTAAGATAAGATATAAAGTTTCTATATAATTAAATAATAGAATACTATAATAAGAAGTATAAATAAGGACCTTAATTTAGAGAAAGAGAAAAAGTATAGTTAATTAGAAAGAATATTAAAAGTAAATAACCTAGTTTAAAACTAAACTATATTAAAATAAGACTATATAAAATAGAGAAAGAAGTTATACTAGTTATATTTAAACTAAAGCTACTAAATAAGATAAATATATACTTAACTTTCTATATAGTACTACTTAAAATAGTACTATAAAATATAGAACTACTAGTATATAAAGTAAATATATATAAAGAATAAGAAGAATAAGAAGTTAAAGAAATCTTAGTATACTAGTTCTATAATAGAAGAAACTACTACTTAGTAGAATAGATAGGTATAGATAAAAAAAGATAACTATAGGAAAAAATATAGGAACTAGAAGATAACTTTAACTACTCTAAGAAACTAAAAGACTACTAAAGTTAAAACTCTTTAGACTACTTTATAGTAAACTAAAAAAATTAATATTACTAGTACTAAATAGAAAAGTATTAGAAACGTCTAATATAATAGGAGCTAGAGTAGCCTAAACTATATCTTTAAGGTTTATCTTAGCTTCTAAAGTATAAGACTATTTAGATAATTTAGTATTATTATAAGCCTTTATCTTATAAAAACGCTTAATATAAGAATAAAGATTTACTAGCTTATAAAGAGTTAGCTTATACTTAGCTTTAGCTTCTATAAGCTATAATAATAGTATCTCTTAAGCTTAGTTAATAGCTTACCTTATATAACTTAGTAAGAAGAGACTATATAGAAATTAAATACTTATACTCTATAAGAGAAATACTAGATAGTATATACTTATATTAAATATTAGCTAGAATATACTTACTATAGTATTTACTATCCTTTAAAGATATAAGATAAGTAAGCTTTAATTAAGTATAATAGGCGTAAAGAAATATTTTAACTCTATTACAAGTAATGTAAGTAATAAGAAAGAGTTTATTATAATTAGAACGTAAAGATATAGAGAATAATAAAGAATTAGAAATAAATAAAGAAACTAGACTAATAACTTTAGGCCTAGAGTAAAGAAATAAGAACTTACTTAGAGAAGGGAATAGTGTTATAACTATAATAAGAAGAAACTAATTTAAACTAATTAGCTTTACTATAGATAATAACAACGTATATAACTTATAGAGAAATAAGCTAGACTAAGAAGCTAACTATAATAGAGATATATAATAAATTTATAATTTATAATCTTAGTAAATATAAAGTATAAAGCTAAGTATATAATAAATTTATAATTTATAATTTTAGTAAATATAAAGTAAAAAGCTAAGTACGTAATAAATTCGTAATTTATAATCTTAGTAAATATAAAGTATAAAGTTAGCTAAGAGGCCTAAGTATATAGTTAGTAGTAATACGTATTATTAAGATAGTATTAGTAATTTAATCCTTTAACTATAAAACGCTAGTATAAGATAGTTATAAAATATCTTTTACTATTTATAGTTATTATAAATCCCTTATATAAGCTTTTACTATTACTTTATAATCTACTAACTACTTCTAATATAAGTACTTATAGTTAATAATAAGAGACCTATTATACTATATACTAGAGAAGTATAAATAATATAAAGAGATTAAGATACTCTAAAGATTTTAGTAAAAGTTAAATAAAGATTATAAGATTATATCTTTTTTAAGTAAATAGCTAATACTAGATATATATCTAGACGCTATAATACTATTAATACTAAAAGACTTATTAAACTCTTAGTAAAGATAAAAAGAGAAAAAATAAAAGTATTAGTAGATTTAGAGTTATTTATAAACCTAATTATACCTAAAGTAGTAAAATAAGTAAGACTCTAACTATAAGTAAAGAAGATACTATATCTAATCTATATTATAAATAGATAACTAATACTAAGAAACTTAATAGTTAGTAATAAAGTAACTATAGAGATTATTATTTAAAGATATAGTATAAAGATTACTCTAGATATATTAGTTTTAGCTAATAAAAATATTATACTAGGACTTCTATAGCTATAAGAGTTTAATCCTAAAGTTAATTAGAAAAACTAGAACTTCTTATTTAATAACTATAAAGACGTATATAGATCTAAGCCTATATATTAGTAGTATTTAATAGTAAATAAAAAGGTACTATATAAGATAATAGCTTTAATAGTAACTTATTAAGAAAGAATAAGTAACTCTATAAGTACTAGTAAGGTGCTAAGCTAAGAAATAAGAGTAGAGGAGTAATATATAACTCTTAAAATCCTAAAATAATATAAGAAGTTTAGCTACTTATTTATAAAAGAGATAGATATACTAGTATTACCTAAGTACTAACTCTAGGACTATATAATTAAGTTATAAGAAAGAAAAGAGCTACCTTTTAGGCCTATTTACTAATTAATAGAGAGTAAATTAGTAATACTCTAAAAAAGACTAAATAGAAACCTAAAGAAAAGATATATATAAGAATCTTTATTATTAGTAGGATTTCTAATTCTTTTTATACTAAAGAAGAAAAAACTACTAAAGATATATATAGACTACTAAAAGCTAAATAATATTATAGTAAAGGACTAATACTTACTACTAAATATAGATAAACTCTAAGATAAGCTAAGCTAAGCTAAGATTTTTACAAAGCTAAACCTAAAAGATAGATACTACTTAATAAGAATTAAAGTAAGTAAAGAGTAGAAAATAGTATTCTAAATACGCTATAGATATTATAAGTATATAGTAATACTCTTTAGACTAATAAATATACTAGTAACGTTCTAAAGACTAATTAATAATATATTATAAAAATACTTAGATAAGTTTATTATAGCCTACCTAGATAATATATAAATATATTCTAAAGAAGAAGGTAAGTATATAGAGTAAGTAATAATAGTACTATAGTACTTAGACTAATATAACCTATAACTAAAGCTAAAGAAGTATAAATAGTATAAGATAAAAGTAAAGTTTCTAAGATATATAATAGGTATTAATAAAGTTAAAATAAGCTAAAAAAAGATTAAAGTAGTAGAAGAATAAAAGGAACCTAAGATAGTTAAAAATATATAATTATTCTTAGAATTTATTAACTTTAACTAATACTTTATAAAGAAATTTTTAAAGAAAATACTACTACTTATAAAGCTTATAAAGAAAGATATAATATAAGAATAGAGAATAGAGTAGAAATAAGCTTATAAGGAACTTAAGTAAGCTTATATTATACTACTAGTTCTAAAGTAATTTTATAGTAATAAGACTCTAGTTATTAAAACTAATATATCTAATCTAGCTTATAGAGTAATAGCGCTATAATAGTATAAAAGAAAATAGTATCTAATTATATACTATTTAGAAAAGTTTATAGAGTAAGAGAAAAGATATAATATATATAATAAGGAGCTACTAGTAATAGTTAATATACTTAAGTATTAGAGAGTATATACTAAAAGCGTAATAAAAGTAATTATTAAAATAGATTATAAGAACCTAATATACTTTATAACAAGTAAGAAGTTAAAAGATAAGTAGATATAATAGTTAGAACTACTAGGATAATATAAATTTAAGATCTAGTACGTACTAAGTAAAAAAAAATAGCTAAGTAGATACACTTAGCTAAAGATATAATATTATAAGAAAGAGATAAGTAGTAAAAGAAGCTATACTCTAAGATAATAGATAAAGATACCTAGTACTAAATATATAACTTGTAAAAGAGTAAGAAATTAACAACCTAGTTAAGATTATAAATAAAGTTCTAAAAGAATTATAAAAAGTAATTATATAATAATACTATAATAACCTAGTATATAAGTACCTAGAGATTATATAAACTATAGAACTAATCTAGAAAAACTATAGATTTAGTAAAATAAAGGAGAAAGTAACGTAGTTTATTAAAGAATATATAAATTACTAAAAGAATAAGTATAAGATATATATACTTTATAAAGAAATATAAGTAATTAAGATACTAAAAGAACTATAAATAGACGTTATAATAGACTTTATTATAGAACTACTAATATTAAAAGACTTAGTAATAAAAATAAGATATAATATAATAATACTAATTATAGACTAATTTACAAAATATACTAAGATAGAGAAATTCTAAAGTAACTATATAGTAGATTAGCTAGAATACGTACTACTAGACGTACTAATATAGAGATATAAGATACTAAAGAGTATTATTAGTAATAGAGATAAGCTTTTTATATCTAATTACTAGATAACGCTACTTATAGTAATAAAGATAAAAAAGAAGCTATTAATAACTTATTATCTATAAATAGATAAATAAATAGAATAGACTAATAGAATATTAAAAACTTACTTAAGAATTTATAGTAATTAGAAGTAAAATAATTAGGTATTACTATTACCTATAGTATAATTAGCTTATAATAATAAGTACTTAAAAGTAATAAGTAAAATACTATATTTTATAAACTATAAGATATACCTTAATTTATTTAAGAGAATACTATAAGGACCTAAGATAAAAGTAGTATTAGTTAAAGTTAAAGATATATAAGAACTCTATAATAAAATAAAATAAAAACTAGAAAAAGTTTAAAAATAAAGTGTTTTATATATTAATAGAAAATAAAAAATAGTACTTTAGCTAAAAGAAAGAGATAAAGTATATCTTTATATAAGAAATTTATAAATAAAGTAACTTAGTAAGAGACTAAACTATATAAAAGTTAAACTATTTTTAGTTAAAGAAAATAATAAGCTAGTTATATAAATACTAAAACTACTTAAAAATACTAAAGTATACTCTAAGTTCTATATAAGCTTACTAGAACTAGCTAAGCTAAAAATACTAGTATAGTAACAATTCTAATATTAAAAGAAAGAAAATAATAAGTTTAAAGTTAAAGACCTATAGAGATATTAAGAAATAGGATATAACACCTTCTAAAGTATATAGTTTCTCTAGAAGTAGCTAGTAAAATAGAAAGGCTACCTAGTAAGTAAAAATATATAAGAACCTAAAGCTAATCTATAGAATTATTAGTAGGTACTTAAGAAAGTAAAAAATAAGTACTATATACTAAGATATATAAGATATACAAAGCTATAGCTAGGATATAATAGATATATTAGTAGTAAAAGTTTAATAATAAGCCTAACTATATAGAGTCTATAAAGCGCCTTTAGTTATAATAAAATTATCTAATAATATAATAAAGGTTTTCTAAATACTTAAGACTTTTATAAACTCTAGTATAAGTTAAAGGAGTAAGGCTAATATACTAAAGATTATAATATTATATAGTTATAGTCTAAAGTAAAGCTAATATACTATATAGGCGTATAAAAGGCTTAATACTTATAAAGAGAGTAAAGTAAGTATTATTCTCTTTTAGATACTAGTAGTACTATTAAATATTATCTATTACCTCTTTACTATTTCCTAAAGCCTATAGTAAGTACTATTATCTTCTAGCTACTTCTTAATATAATAATACTTCTTTACTAATAGTTTAGAGATAATAATAATATAATCTTTATAATAGGCTATAATAATAAAAGAAAATATATAGTTAATAGTTAAATAAAATACTATATAGAGTATAAGTAGTACGTAGCTAGGTTATATACTAAGTATACTAGTAATAATTAAAGAATATATTTATAAAGTAACTACTAAATATAATAAGTTAGCTTAACTATATATACTCTATACTCTAGAGAATAAGATTATATATCTAGAATAAGAATAAACTACTCTTTATACTATAACTCCTAAGAATAACTTTAAAGTTACTATTATTACTTTATAAAAGTATAATATAGACTCTTTAGTTAATAATACGTATATAAAGTATATACTCTACTCTAAAGAGCTTATAGTATATAAAAGTAAATCTCTAAAAAAATACTAAGAGTACTACTACTTATATAAAATAGTATTTTACTTTATACTCTAAAACTTTAAAGTAAAAAAAAATAAAGTCCTTTAGGCTATATAATACCTTAAGGGAGACCTACGTAAATAATAGTATACGTATATTAAGTATAACCTAAATATAGATAAGTCTCTTACTTAAGAGTACTTTAAAAAGTACTTACTTAACCTACTCTTAGACTCTATTAATTATAGCCTAGAAGTAGTAATAGCGTATACTATAGCTACTTAATATAAAAAATAAAGTATAAGATCTTTTACTAAATATCTAGATATCTTTAAAAACTAGCTTCCTTAGTATATAGAAGAATAAAGGATTTAGTACTTCTTTTTAAAACTATAGTCTAAACTATAAAAAGTAATTACTAACTACTATTAGGTCCTAGTAATAAGAGAAGACCTTATTACTTTAAGCTTAATACTTAAGCGTAATTTATATAATATAATAAAATTACAAGAGCTTTATATAAATAGTATAAGTAAAGAAAACTTAAAAAAGGCCTAAATAAAGAGAGATATAAAGAACTCTTAAAATAAGTTAGTAGATAAGTCTACTATTAAATACTTTAAGTACTATAAAAAGAGATACTATACTAGTAAGTACTATAGTAGTAACTCTAACTATATTCTAGTCTATATAAACTAAATAAGAAAAGGCCTAGCTTTATTATTAGCTCTAGAATAGTAAAGTATAGATTAATTAATATTTTACTAAGTCTATAGCGTATATATAGTGTAGCTTTAGGCTTAGAGCTAGAAATAAAACTTTAGGTTATTTTAGACTCTTAAGTAGACGTTAGTCTTATTAGTTAGTAGACTATAGTAGAAATAAGACTAAAACTAATCTAAGATACTAAGCTCTCTAGACTAGGCTAGATAGGAGCGTAAAAGTAGAATACCTATACTACTTATAAGCTTTAAGTGCGCCTTACTAATAATAATAAAGTAATATATAAGTCTAAGATTATAGTATATAGAGTAGATAAAAAGAGAGTAGTACTTTTTTTTAGAAATCTTTTTCTTAAATAAAAAAGGATATAACTTAACTATAGATTATAAATATAGCGTTAGAGATATACTTTTATTACTTAAGTATAGTTATATATAACTAAAGAAATTATAAAGGCTTTAGGAGAAATATAAGTAGAACTATACTTACTAGAAGTACTTAAGACTAATATAATTAACTTAGAATATAATACGTATATTTATACTATATCTATAGCGTAAGAGTTACGTATTCTAGATATTTTATTAGAATACTATAACGTATTTAATAACGTTACTATATAGATACTATTTTACTTAAAGAACTCTAATTACGTAATCTTATTAATAGAAGAAAAAGAACTTTTTTATAAGCTACTCTATAATCTCTCTATATATAAGCTTAAGGTACTCTATATATATATAGAGAATATACTCTATAAAGGCTAGATACGTTATAGTAATAGTCTAGTAAAAGTACTTATCCTTTTTATCTTAAAGAAGGATAGAGCTTTACACCTCTATATTAACTACTATAGCCTAAACTTAGTTATAGTAAAAGATTAGTACCTACTCCTACTAATTAAAAAAATACTAGACTACTTATTAGGTATATAATACTATACTACCTTAGATTTTAAAGATACTTACTATAAGATTAGAATTAAATTAGGAGATAAGTAGAAAACTACTTTCTATACTTACTATAAGTATTTTAAATACCTAGTAATACCTTTTAAGCTAACTAATACCCCTACTAGCTTTTAAGCGTATATTAACAAAGTACTTAGTAAACTTCTAGATTATATCTATATAGTATACCTTAATAATATACTTATATATACTTATAGTAATAATATTATATTATACTAGTACGCTATTTACTTTATACTTATAGTACTTAGAAGAGTAGAACTCTTTATAAACCTAAAGAAGTATACCTTTATATCTAATAAAGTATATTTTCTAAGCTTTATTATTATAAAGTATAGTATCTACGCTAAACCTAAGCGTATTAAGACTATTATATAATAGCTAGAGCCTATAAGTATTAAAAAACTATAGTTATTTTTAAGTTTTATAAACTTTTACTAAAGATTTATTAAAAGGTATACTTATAAAATAGCTCTCTTTATAGACTTATTAAAAGAGAAGTAAGAATTCTATTAGCCTAGTATAGTATAAAAAGCTTTTAAATAACTTAAAGTATACTTTATAAGTATACCTATCTTATACTACTATAACTTAGTACTACCTATTTACTTAGAGATAGATATATTAACTTTTATAATCTCTAAGATCTTATCCTAGCTTTATAAAGATAAGAAATAGTATCTAGTTACTTTTACTTTTAGAAAACTATAAGAAGTAAAACTAAACTATAAAATATATAATACTAAACTTCTTACTATTATTTATAGTTTTAAATAGTAGAGATACTATATAATAGGTATACTAAAGTTAACTTCTTAATACCTAAAGAGTATTAGTAGATTATAAAGTAATAATAAAAGCTTATATAAAGATCTATAATAACTATAAATAATAGAAGATATTTTACAACTATCTTGTATTAGCGTTCTATAGTTAAAGGATTAAATTACTAATACTATCCTAATAATACTTATATTATTAACTATATACTTATACTAATCTATTTATATAATAGTATAGATTACTACTAATCTATATATATATAACTATAGATTACTTTAATCTATTTATATATTATTATAGATTACTTTTAATCTATTTATATATAATTATAGATTACTACTACGTGTCCTAGTTATAAGTAGTTTTCTAATTAAAGTTATTACTTTACTTGTCTTATACTTTATTAGTACCTAAGTTAAGACTAATTAGTTCTATCTTAATTTCTCTTATTACGCCTATAATACTATCTCCTCCTCTAGATAAGTCCTAGTTTATCTATCCTAGAGCTAAAGTTATTAATCTAGTTTCTTTATTAATATAAAGTTCTTTATCCTCTCTTATACTTACTAAGTCTACCCTTTATTATCTTTAGTTAGCTAATTATATACTATATTATAGTATAGCTATATTTCTTTATTCTTATTATAAATCTTTAAATCTTCTTTTAGAGTATATTTCTTTAAAATATAGTAAGGCTTATAAGGCGTCTATTAATACTAATACTTATACGTTTTATAATTTCTCTAGTATATCTCTTATAGAATATAGGTTAATAATACTTACTTACGTATCTATACTTATCTATAATAGGGAGAGCTATTAACTATACTTAAGATAAACTATCTAGATAGATTACTAAGGCTAAAAAAGAACGTAATTATATTCTAAGTATATAGGTAGAAAATTATACTTATCTAATCTATCTTTATAAGATAAAGGCCTTAAATAATAAGAAGTTTATTATATAAGCTACTTTTATTAAGTCTAAGCTTAATTTTAAGGCTATAGTAAAGGCTATTCCTATTATATTAGGTGTTCCTAATACCTCTCTATCTATTAGTAGTAGTATTAATTTTCTTAGTTTACTATAAAGTACTTTAGAGGGTTTTAATTTTAGAACTCCTTTAGTTTCTTAGAGTAATTAAGATTATCCTCTAGTTCCTATATTTTCTCTTATAGTTGTCCTTTTTTATCTATACTTATCTATTCTACTAAGTAGTAGTTTCTTCTATTATAAAACTAGTACTATAAGATTTCTTTAACTTCTTATTCTTTCTATTCTCTATACGTATTTACTTTATATACTAGTAGTTTTACTTTTTATAGTACTTATTCTAGTAGTACTACATAGAATATTAAGGATATTCTTATTTTATTTAGTAGCTTTAGTTTAAATATAACTAGTATAACTTCTTTCTTAATTTTATATAGTCTTATCTTAATATAATCTAGTTTTAGACTTAGTTATTTACTTTTAATATTTTTTTATACTAACTATACTTTTTCTCTTTCTTTAAATTAAGGTTCCTTTTTATATTTCTTATTATAGTATTTTACTATTTAATTATATAAGAATTCTATATCTTATCTTAGTTAATTATATATATCTTTAAGTCTATTAGTAAAGTTTTCTCCTCTTAGAGACTAAGATATCTAATTTCTTAGTATCTAGTATATATTAGGGTTAAATCTATAGTTTATAAAGAAGAGTAATACTTTTATTATTATATTCTTTATACTATTATATACTAACTATACTATAAGTAGTAGCTATACTTAATTGTTCTAGTTATAGTTAAGGTAATATCTTAAGTACTATTCTACTATCTAGTTTATACGTTCTAATTATCTATCTATTTATAAGTAGTATACTATTAATATTATATACTAGATTTCTAGTTATACTATTATTATTCTCTATAGTTTTAATATAAATCGTATATCTCTATCTATAATAATCTTATTTAGTAATCTATATTAACTAATTATAGTTCTTAGAATCTAATAAATAGTAACTTCTATCTTACTTTTCTCTTTATATAGATAGAAGTAGAAGTACTTTATAAGTTTATTTACTATTATTAAGATTCTATTATATTTAACTCCTAATATTAAGATTTTAGACTTTAGTAGTTTTATAATAAAGTCTATTATAATAACTCTTTATAGTTATTCTAGTATCTTAATTAGTTATAGTATTTTATATAGTATATATCTATTATATTTATTTCTATAATATTCTATATAGTCTTATAGTACTTCTATTACTAGTTATCTTACTTTTAAGATATAGTATTCTTTTAGAAGTTTATCTAATATTTTATTAATACCTTAATATCTATATACTAGTAATTTATAGAATTATTATATAAATTCTCTTTAAATTTTTCTTAGAATATATATTCTTCTATAAGCTTATATAAGTTCTTCTTAGATCTCTAGTTTCTTTATTTCTTTAGATACTTTTTATATTACCTTTTAAATCTATTTATCTAGCTTACTACTTATTCTTTTAAGTATTATAGCTATTTTAGGTATATTTAGGACTAGATATCCTTCTTTATTCTTAACTAGAACTATACTAGTAGTACTTACTTCTTCTTATAAGTCTAGTCTTCTACTAAAAGTATCTATAAATTAGTTATCTTTTCTTTTTATATATATAATTTCTATATTAAATATTAATAGGAATTCCTACTATCTTATATATTATTATAGTAATTCTTTATTTATTATAAATCTTATAAGATTTTTATAGTCTATATAGACTTTTATCTAATACTTTACTCTTTATAAGTATACTCTTTATTATTTAAATACTTTATAGATTACTAGTATTTTTTTATTATAGATTAGATAATTAAGTTCTACTATTTTTATCTTTTTAGAGAAGTATTCGACTAAATATTCTTATTTAGTTCTTTTATCTTCTTGTATTAGTACTATTCTATAGACTAAGTTAAATATATTTATTTTTACTATTACTAGTAGGTCTAAGTTATATATTCTAATAACTAGGTTTTCTATAAACTTTTTCTTAATCTTATTAAATACTTTATTATATTCTTTTATTTATTTAAATAGTATATCTTTTTTTATAAGTTTTATTATTAGTTTTATATCTTTAGACTATCTTACTATTAACTTTCTATAGAAGTTAGCTAGCCTATAAAATTATTGTACCTCTTTTAGGTTTTTTAGTATTAGCTATTTATTAATTAACCTAATCTTTTCTAGGTTAATCTTAATTTTTCCTAGTTTAATAATAAATCTAAGGAAATCTATTTCTTTTATATAGAACTTGTATTTTCTTATTTTAAGAAATAATTTATTTTTTACTAGTTTTTCTAGTACTTTATATATGTATTATACGTATTCTTCCTCTATTTCTAAAAATATAAGGATATTATCTAGGTATATAAATATAAATACGTCTAAGTACTCTCTTAGTACTATATTAATTCTTTCTTAGAATACTACTAGTACGTTTATTAAGCTAAATAGTATAACTAAGTATTTATATAGTCTATACTATATTCTAAATACTATTTTCTACTTATCTCTTTTTTTAATTCTAATTTAGTAGTATACGTTCTAGATATCTAATTTTATAAAGATTCTTACTCTTTATAATTTATTTTATATTTTATCTATTTATAGTAATAGGTATTAGTTCTTATTTATAATTATATTAGTTTTCTTAAAATCTATATAGAGTCTTTTATTACTTATTCTCTTCTTATCTATAAATATAAGTCTATATACTACTAAAGATTAAGATTCTCTTATCTATTCTTTTTTTATTATACTTTAGATAAATATTTATTTAATTTTAGATTCTTCTTCTATTTTCTAGTAGACTAAGCTCTATCTTATATCTTTACCTTTTACTAGTTCTATTACTAAGTTCTATAGTTAATATTTTAGAAGATAATCTTCTAGCTCTATAAGCTATTTTTCTTATTTCTTATATTTTTTAAGGAATTTTCCCTTATAAGTACTTATATTAGCTTTTACTATATCTATTTTATAGTAATTAATCTTTCTTATTCTTTAATTAATATATAGGTTAGTTATTTATAACTATAGTATACCTAATATTATATCTTATTTATTATTAATTATTATTATATCTATAACTATATTCTTAATTATTATCTCTTCTAGTTTTAATATAGAGGGAACTGTTTTAAACCTAATAGGTTCCTAGAATAGCTTTCCTTTAATTATACTTAGTTATTAAGGGTATATCTTTATTATATACCTTATTCCTTATATTTCTATAAACTTCTTTAATATAAAGTTTTTTATAGCTCTACTATTAATTATTAATTATACTTCTTTTTCTTAGTATATACTTATTTTTATAATATATAGGCCTTTTATACTTTTTAGCTTTTCTTATTTAGGTTTTTCTTTAAATTATCTATTCTTCTAAGGCTATTATCTTATCTTACGTTTATAATTCTTATATTTTAGATATTTATTAAATATATACTTATACTATAGCTATATTCCTTTAGCGTATTCTTTAGATAGTTTAGGTCTATATCTAATTAATATATATTCTTTATTAGAGATCTAAATTATTTCTTATCTTTTAATTTCTTTTTTAAAGATTACCTTTATATAGTCTTATCTTCTTTTAAGCTATATATAGTTTTATACTTTTTCTTCTCTATATAAGTAGTAATATATATTTAAATATAATACCTATATAATTTTAGCGTATACTAGATATTCTAGATTTATCTTCTCTTTATCTCCTTCTTAGTATCTATCTATACTAGGTCTCTTTATTACTAGGATATAGTATATTACTAGTACTTATAGTATATAGGCTTTATTAATCTATTATATTTTTCTTATAAGATACTACTATTCTCTTTATATAAGTATTCTACTTACTATAACTATATATTATTTTATCTATTATTAGAATATTATAAATTTTATTACTTTAGGATTATATTCTTTCTAGTCTTTATACGCTTCTTCTATACTTACAACTAGTAAGTATTTCTAAATAAACTTCTAGTTCTTATTTTATTCTAACGTCTCTATTATTATATAGCTATTATAGCTATATATATTTAACTAGGTATACTCTATATCTTTTATATTAACTTATCTCTTATCTCTTTTTATTTTAAAAGTAACTATAGTAGTCTCTTTATCTTATACTAGTCCTTTAGCCTAGATTAATAGTACTAGAGGCTCTTCTCCTTTTAGTTCTTCTACTAGTAGGTTTATTATATATACTATTTCTTCTAGCTACGCTTTTATTCTACTTTCTTTTATTATAGCTACTTTATATCTCTATTTTTATAAAAACTATACTACTCCCTATTTACTAAAAAGATATATATAGTAGTTATTATTATAATAAAAAGTCTAGTAGAGTATTATATATTATACTTCTTTACTCTCTACTACCTTCTCTTAAGGTTTAGCTTATACTTATAGTACTTCTTTTTTCTTTTTAGTTATTTTTAACTATATTTCTTTCTTTAGGTCTTTACTCTTATAGTCTTTTACAAAGTATCTTAGTTTCTTATATTTATAATATACTATATTTTTTTTTTTTTATAATTAGTAGTTTTTTACGTAGTAGCCTTTCTTACTATAGTTAAAGTACGTAAAGTCTTTATTTTTTTTTTCTTTCTATCCTTATTAGCGTTAAAGATTATAAGGTCTCCTTTATTATAGTTTTAAGTATAACCTCTATATTTATTTTTTTTCTATTCTTAAAGATTATTATTAATTTATATTACTTATTACTTTAAAGCTTCTAGTATTCTTAGTTTCTCTATATAAATTATTTTGTATTAGAATTTTAAGTTTAGTTTTTATTTAAATTATAATATTAAAGCTAACTTATTCTATTCTATATTTTATAATAGTTATTTAAACTATAATATATATTCTAGAATACTCTAACTTTGTATAAGCTTTTCTAACTATTCTTTAGCTTATTAGGTAACGTCTATATCTTTAAATACTACTCTTATTTATCTAGTAAAGTATTTGTAACTTCTAAAGATAGCTCTAGTCTTATCTTTCTAGGTTATTAGGGCGTATATTATATAGTCTATCTAGTAAAGTTTAAACTATCTTATTATATTTTCTTTAAGATATATTCTAATATATATTACCTTCTTTTCTTCTATATTAAAGTATAGTACTTATATATCTATCTAGAGTTATACTAAAGCTATAAAAGGTCTTAGTTTTTTTCTTATTCTATTAAATTTTTTAAAGATAGGTATTTTAGGTAGCTTCTTTATTATACTTATATTAGGAGGTAGCTAGAAGATAATAGTACTTGCTATAAGCTATAGGAGATAGTAAAGAGATAATAGATAATATTTAATAGTACTCTTAGTATCTAAGGGAGAGTAATACTTACTTTACTCTTTTTATAAGTATTAAGCCTTTTATACACCTATATAGCGTATTAGCCCTACTTTAGACTATAACTATATAATGTTATAATCTTTAGTATATTAGCTCTACCCCCTTAACTCGTACTAGAGTTTACGAGAGTCTTAAGTATTTAGAGAACTTTTATTATAGAGCCTCCCCCTCTAGCTAGTATTCTTACTAGTATTTTAAAGTGCGACCTTAATAAAAACCCTAAACCTTTAGGAAAAAGGGGAAAAGAGTATCCGCGTACCTTACGCGCTATACCTACGCGTTAGGCATATTGTTGTTGTTATGCTCGTGCACAATATTCTATTTGTATTTTAATAATAAGTAAAAGATCGTTGCTTACGTAATTGCGTTTGCTCTTAGCAGAGCCTGTGTAAAAAATATTTTTCTTTTTGTAATTGTTTTGCTTATCCTCTCATCTACTACAGCGCACATTCAACACATACGCAGCGCATATTCAGCAATCGTCGCTATAGTCTATTATCCTCGCCCAAAATTCATCAAGAAGAGTGACGTTCGTCAAGCCCTGCCTTTCAAGTGGAGCACAGATGCCAAGCGCGCCGATCATGACGCTTCGTATGCTACTTGCCTGCGCTGCGCTCAAAGCATTGTCAACCAGGAGGAGATCTGTAACAAGCCGGAAGCGCGTCGTTGCCAGCATTGTTCTGTCAGCAATCGTGGTGGCTGCGCCTTGGTAACTATTTCAGAGACGTGCTCCTTGTGTGCGCTTCGATTGATGTAAACAGGTGCCTCCCGCGCTCAATGTCACGCTGTAGGCCGCAGTAGGCCGTAGCTGCGCAAAGCGCAAGCAAGGGCGAGGGCCCTTGGGCAATATATATACTGTTCTACTCCTGTATTCAACGTTGTTAAATACTTGGTTACCTTTTTGGGTTTGTTTGGCGCAGTGGAGTAGAGCTGCTACATAACAACTTATCTCTAGTCTTTAGGTAATTAATTCTATTTAATTCTAGCCTTTAATAATAGCCTTAATCTATACTTTATTTTATTTTACGTAATCTTTTAGTTCTTTATTTTATATTTCTAAGGCGTTAATTACTATCTTTATATCTTCTTTCTCTAAGATTAAGTTATTTATATAATTCTTAATATCTTTCTATACTATATTATCTAACTTATAACTACTTATAGGTATCTTAGCTACCCTTTTAGTTAAACTTTCTACTATTATATTAGCTAGACTATACGCTACTTACGCTTTACTTCTTGTAATAACTAAATTAGTAAGGTGTAATAGGTGTTACTAGAGTCGACTCCTAATACCTAAAGGTTATTAGTAGATTAGGAAGTAATAATAAAAGCTTATATAAGGATCTATAATAACTATAAATAATAGAAGATATTTTATAACTATCTTGTATTAGTATTCTATAGTTAAAGAATTAAATTACTAATACTATCCTAATAATACGTATATTATTAGCTATATACTTGTACTAATCTATTTATATAATAGTATAGATTACTACTAATCTATACGTATGTAACTATAGATTACCTTAATCTATTTATACGTTATTATAGATTACTTTAATCTATTTATACGTAATTATAGATTACTACTACGTGTCCTAGTTATAAGTAGTTTCCTAATTAAGGTTATTACTCTACTCGTCCTATACTTTATTAGTACCTAAGTTAAGACTAATTAGTTCTATCTCGATTTCTCTTATTACGCCTATAACACTTTACCTCTTTTCTTAGTTATACTTTCTACTATTATATTAGCTTAGACTATACGCTACTTATACTTTACTTCTTCTAATAACTAGATTAGTAAAGTATAATAGAGTTACCTATTATTAACTATAGATAACTACTAAAAGAGTATAGTAGATTAAAAGTTAATAATAAAAGTACGTATTATAATTAAGTAATAAGCTATAAATAATAGAAAGATTTTTACAATATTAATATATTATTACTTATAGTTAGTAATTAAATTACTAATACTATCCTAATAATTTATACTACTACTAATTATATACTTATACTAATCTATTTATATAACTTTATAGATTACTTTAATCTATTATATATATTTATAGATTACTCTATATTACGTATCTAGGTTATTACTCTACTTATCTTATACTTTATTAGTACTTAAGTTAAAACTAATTAGCTCTATCTCGATTTCTCTTATTATACCTATAATACTTATAATAGATTTTATTAAGTACTATAATTAGAATAAGATTTTCTTTATAGTTTATCTTTTTTATTTAACTTATATACTTTAGCTACTTAATATTATTATATTTAAGCTTCTCTTATCTACTTACTTAGCTTAAGTAGTAGCTTTTATAAAAAGATATTAAAGTCTTACTTTTATAAGTAAAAAAAACTTCTATCTAATATTTATAGCTACTTAAAAAGTATTTTTTAAAAAAGAGACTATTTTTAAATCTTTTAAAGTAACTAGCTTTTTACTTTTTAAACTAAAAGTAATACTTAAAAGATTTAACTATAAGTAGCTTATATAAAGTAGCTTAAGTAATAGTAACTTTTTAGTTTTAAGTACTTTAAACTAGAGAAAAACTAAGAGCTTACTTTACTAAGTAGTAAAAGATAAATATAACTTATAAGCTTAAAAGCTTAGCTAAGCCTTCTATTAAATTTTAGTTTAAAAAAGCCTCTTTAAGTATAAAGTTTATAGTCTTAGATAGGCTCTTACTAATAAGAGATTATATAAAAAGTAAAATAAGTATTTACTTTTAGAGTAGTATAATAAGTATAATAGTAGAGCTATATTCTAGTTTCTTAAGAAAGTAGAGAAAGTATATAATTGTTAGTAGTAGTAAGAGCTAGAAGAAGAGTAGTAAAAACTCTAGAAAGCTAAGAGAGCTTATATATAAGAGGAGTAAAAGTAGGCTAAGTTTTAGGTACTTTAGTAGTAGCGTATAGTAAGATTAGTAGCTTAAGTAGTACGTAAGAATAAGAGGGCTAAGAAGGTAGTAGAATAGGCCTCTAGAATAGCTACTCGTAGGACTTAATAACAACTTAAACAAGCTCTTAAAGCTGCCTAGAAGCGTAAGAGAAGTAGCCTTAAGGTATCTACTTAGGTAGACTTAAAAAAGAGAGCTGCTGCGCAGCCTTAATGTTGTAGAGAGGCATTAGGTGCTGTAGTAGCTCTGCTGCTATCTTAGTCACGTTATGGCTGAGTAATCAAGCTGCTAGTTAAATATAGATAGCTATATATATCAACCAAGGCCTATAGAGCTCAACTCTAGAAAATATTGCAGTAATAGCTATTATACGTGGCTCTGTAGCCTCATGTTTGGTTGCTACTTTGGCGTTCGGAGCGGGCGTTGCGCCGTCCCGGGCGTTGCGCCGTCCACCTCGGTATAGAATCTGATACAGGTACCGTGATAGGGATACTCTATCGACTTAGTGGCGGGATATCCGTGCTAGCGCTGGAGCTGTTAAACTATTCCAAGGTTACCTAAGGTAACTACTTAATTATCCATAAATCTGAACACCCTACTTGACGAAGGAAGCGTCTTCCGCAAGGAAGCCAAGGACATCCACTCAGCCATATCGAAATTCAAAGAAACAATTCTTTGTGATGCAGAATGCAAATGCATTGGTCTAGCAGCATCACTCGGTCTAAACGCAAGCGTGTAGGTACCACATATATCCCCACGTGTGCCTGCGGAGACGAGTGCGGCTAACGTAATACGGCAGGTCAAGACCGGTTCCACCCCAGATGTCGGAGACGCACCCAAGATGGGACCTACATTTCACGCTGCCAATGTGCCAGGACGCAGATCAATATGCTGTTTAGACAACAGCCTGGGGATGCTCCTGGCAACGTGAGTTCTCCATTGGAGACGGATTGTTATGCCAACTACTAACCCTTGCTTAATACGGGAAAAGGAACAACACGGGCAGGTGTCCTCCAAGTATAGGAAACCCGCCAAACTGCAGAGTCATTGGGCATGCTTCACGGCGGTATTACACATGTTCGAGGTAGCAAAGCATTATGCCATAACAAATATGTACTTAAACGACCAGTCAAACCGCTGCATAATGATTGAGAACCCCCACCGCCAACAAGGATTGCCAACATACTCCTTTGAACTTCGATACCTCGTTTCTCAAAGGTTTCGTTATCTTATTGGCCTCCAATATGAAGGTTCTCGCCCAATCCCTACTTCCTTTCTCCCTCCTTGTCACCAGCGCGCTCTCTGCACCAACGGCTACTCCCGCACAGGGGCCAAGCTTTCCCATCACTGACCTCATCGGCACTGAGCTTACCGTCAGTGAATACGCGTCACAACTTGAGGACAAGACCGAAGAGCCAAAGTTGACGAAGCGACAATACAATGGAGATACATACAATCAATTGACGGACGGTACCGCATGCCGTGAAATTACCTTGATTTACGCTCGTGGCACCACCCAGGCTGGAAATGTTGGAGACCCAGATTCCGAAGGACCCACATTCTTCAACGCTTTGGCCAGCCGTCTTGGAGGCACAAATCGATTGGCCATTCAAGGCGTTACATACGCAGCCAATATCTTTGGATTCCTAGCCGGTGGCGATTCTGCTGGCAGCACAACGACTTTCAACTTGATCAACCAGGCCATCTCACGCTGCCCATCGACCAAGATTGTCCTCTCGGGTTACAGCCAAGGTGCCCAGCTTGTCCACACCGCTACTCAGAGGCTCTCTGCTGCGGCGGCCGCGAAGGTCAGCGCCAGTAAGTGGTCCATCCTTTATTCTTTGATCCCACGCTAACATCATCAGTCGTTGTCTTTGGCGACCCAGATCGCGATGAAACTTTCGGCAGCGTCGACACGTCCAAAATCCTTATTATCTGTCATGACGGTGACAACATCTGCGACAATGGGATCATCATTACTCCCCAGCACAGGAATTACGAAATCGATGCTCCTGCTGCGGCTGCATTTGTTGCGGCCAGAGTTTAATCATAAAATCTTAGTTTAGGATTGATAACTGCAAAATTAATGTCAAGTAATCACCCGTATTGTTGGCTTCGAGTGCATATCATCTGATCTTCAAATTATCTCCACTCTCATGAAAGATATAGTAGCCTTCACCGTTGTTGCGTATTCGATATAATTGGCATCATTTTTTTGCTGCTCTGCCAATATGTATCGGTCAATCTCACCCTTCGTCACTGCGAAATACTGAAGCGGCGGGTTAAGAATTTTACTGTAGGTGTAAAATGAGAGAGATACTGATACTATCCTAGAGTGTTTTCATACTCGCAGAGCCATTGCGCAAAGCTCATACCTCAAATTATGGCGTAAATGTCTCTAGTAAGCAAATAGTAGCAGCGACGTCGAGATAGGTATATTCGATATTAATAGGGGTAGTCATCTTGGGCGTTACCCTATGTTGATGTCAACCGCATTGAACTCTGTAAAAAGCCTTGAAAAACTTTACCAATATCTAATTGCGTGTCATGTCAGTAATCTGAGCAATGCTCTATATGGCAAGTATGAGTCAAGTAGCGCAGATGTCGTGCTTGCCCCACAGATGTTCGATCCCGACTATTTGCCTCAAGCTCGCCTTGCAAAAAAATTATCATCAAGCCGCCAAGGTATTCTTGAATTATGTAACCAATATTGAGGCAATGTTAGGGATATTAAAGATGCGCATCGCAGGACGATACAAGACCAGCATTCTTTCGTTCATTTTCTGTCTGGCCGTTGTCGAGACTTGATAATCATGTCGACCACCACTTCGGAGCATACAAGCTCATTCGTCGACAAACGCCAGTCCTTCTTCCGATCCGTTCCTTTCTCGATTATCATCGCATGCGGCGTCTCATTCACGGCGCCGGGTATGTGGGATGCCCTCGGAGGTCTAGGAGCAGGAGGAGCAGCCGAGCCATATGCCGTATCTGCTGCTAATGCGCTGGTGTACGGCTTGTTCTCCATTGTCTGTGTCCTAGCTGGAGCCATCAACAACCGCATCGGACTCAAGTATGGATTGGCTCTGGGCGCCATCGGTTATCCCTTGTATGGCGCCGAATTGTATACAAACAACGTGAACGCAAACACCTGGTTCATGCTCTTCGGTAGCGCGCTCTGTGGAATATCGGCAGGTTTCTTTTGGGCTGCTGAGGCCGCTATCATCATTGGATATCCTTCGCCCGGTGACCGCGCGTTTTACCTTGCTATCTGGCAATCAGCTAAAGCTGCTGGCCCAAGGTATGACTCCTCAATCCAAATCGTCTAATCCATAATCATGTGCTAATATGTTGTAGTATGTCCTCTCTCTTTGATGCTACGAGGGGGATGTTATTTATGAACCACGTTTACTGACTTTGTATTTCTCTAGTCGTCGGCGGTGCAATCAACCTCGGCCTGAACGCAGACAGGCAAACTGCTGGATCAGTTTCATCACCGACATACATTGTGTTCATCGCAATCATGTGCCTAGGCTTACCAGTCGCTGTGTCTCTCACCAGCCGACAAAGTCTGGCGAAGAAATGGCACAAAAGTCGTAATAGCGAAGGCATCCAGCTGGGGCAAGGAATTCCATGCCGCTGGCAAGCTTTTCGTAAGCCGGAGAATCCTTCTCTTGCTCCCAGCGTTCTTCATCAGTTACTTCTACAACGGATTCGTGAGCACTTGGTTGACGACATACTTTACTGTTCGCTCCCGAGCCTTTTCCAGCTTCTTCACGAACTTTGCCGGTATTTTTAGCTCGTTCATCATTGCTGCGTTGCTCGATAACCAAAAGATCCACATCAAGGCTCGCGGACGCATCGCGTTTCTCTCCATCATAACGATTCTCATTGGCGCTTGGATCTGGGCAACCATCCTGCAGAAGGAGTTTTACGATATGCCCAAGGCCTCAGTCTTTGATTGGTTCAAGGGAGGTTTTGGAAAGAGCTATGCGCTTGTCTTCTTTTGGCAATTTGGTGGGCAGGCATTCCAGCAGTTTTTGTATTGGGTTGTCGGGCAGTATGCTACCGACTTGTCGGATCTGAGCCACCATACTGGAATTCTCAGAGGTATAGAAGCGCTGGGACAGACTGTTGCTTGGGCGTAAGTAATCCTATGTCGGTTTCTTGAACATTCACTGACGAGATCAACAGGATGCAATCCCAAGGTGGCGCCAACCACTTTGTCAGTATTGGAATCAACTTTGGCTTTATGGTCCTCTGTGTAATACCTACATGGTTTGTGATTTCCGAACTCGAAGGAAGCCATGAAGTGCGTGTTATGGAGGAAGAGGTTCAGACAGTTGGAAAGCTGGATGCTCAAGCCTGAGTCATTAGATTGAGTGGTGACAATGTAACACCCACCAGAAAACAACAAGTATTTGGAAGTACTGGAGATACCTTTATAATATAGATCGCTTTTTACCCATCTGTCACGTTGAGATGGAGAGGAATTTTCGGATTGCCTTGCTGCTCGTATTCCTGTACCATGACTGATGCCAGCTCCCAGTCAGGGAACGACGATTCTTTCTCCATAAATCGATGGGCATTTCTTAACATTCACAACATCTGCGAGAGTGGATCCGTTTGGGCCAAACTTCTATCAAAAAGTCTAGAATAGCCAGACATTATTAGTGGTCCGAGATATACCTCAGACGTGCTGTGGGGTACGCATGAGCTGAAAGGCCCCTTCAGATGAGGCTGAGTCAACCCGAAATAGCCTGCCTCCAACCGCGACTTCAGCAAGCCACAATGGCCCTGGGTCGAAGAGAGCAAGCTCAACAGGCACCTCCATATGGAAGGCGCCCAGAATCGGACGCTCCTCACGCCACATTTGCGAGTTGGTGTATCAATCATGGTAGTTTTGGGCGGGCCGCGTCCGCCCTGCGTCTTAGCCTCTGGTCCTGCCAACCTTGTTGGCCATCAAACACCCAGTGTGTATGTATGCAGCTTGCCTCAGTGTCCACAGACACGCGATAGCACTTCTACAAGACGTTTTATCCAGCTCATTCTGTTTACGAAGGGCAACATTCGAAGACAAGCGAAAAAAAGCGGCTCTGGAACGCCGTGTGTTGGCTCCAGTAGTGCTGCTTAGCTGCACCCCAGCACCTCAGAGACCGGCATAGACTCAGCTTTGTCTTGGGCTTTCAAGGCTGAGCTGCACCATGCCGCTAATATGAGTAAGGTCTCATACATCGGTATATCTACCAGCCAATTCCTCTTCCCCCTCGCCGTCAATTGAACCTCCCATCCCTAATCCTACCCCACCTCAGCACCACTCGCATCCCCCCACCTCCCCCCACCATGGCTGACATCACCTCCCCCGAAACAAAAGCCACCGAGATCCTCAAGATCATCGAAAAATACGGGCTCAACTGGGAACGCACAGGAACATGGGACGGCTTCGCAACCTTCCTGCCCATTGTACAAGGCCAAGTCGAGCGCAATGAATCCATCAAAATGCTCCTCCCAGGCTTCCCCTTCAAATCCCCCAACAGCAAGACCAAAGTCCTCGGCGTCCTCCCCGACCTTGGCGAGGAACTCGCGCTCAAACGCCTCGACTCCATCGCCGCCGCTATCGACGCCGTGTACCCCCCAGGCGCCGAAATACACATCACCTCCGACGGCCTCGTATACAACGGTGCGTAGCCAAGCGCGCCGCATGAATTACACCTAATACATATACCTAACAATCCCAGATCTCCTCGGCGTAAGCGACGAAACAGTCTGGAACTTCGGGCAGGCAGTGCGCGAAATGGCCGACGCACACGCCCTCACGCACCTCTCGTTCCTGCGGCTATGGGACCTGCTCGGGTCGACAGGCGACTTCAAGTCGAAAGAGTACTATCTTGCGCACGCCTCAGCCATCCGATCGGAGCTCAAGTCGCGCTTTGGCGACGCGCAGTTCGAGGCCGATATGGCCAACAAGTCCACGGCAGACATGCACATGACGCACACCAAGTACCTCGAGTTCCTCGAGCAGGACTTGCGGTACAACGAGAAGCACCTCGCGCTCGATGACGCGGGGAAAAAGGCCCACATGGCGGATACGGCGAAGGAAATGATGGGGCGGTGGAAGGCGTTTAGCGCAGCGCTGGCGAGCGTGCCGACGCAGTACGTGCGGCTGAGCATCCATGACAGCGGGGGCAGCGACAAGCTGTCCATGGCGCTGATACCGCAGCGGGAAAAGGGCGCGTTGGGCGCGACGCCGTGGCATTCTACCTTGATTGTCGAGAGCGACGGGACGTTTACGCAGCTGCAGCGGCACAAGGTGGACACGGACAAGTACGAGCTCGTGGAGCGGTACGGGCGGGGGTATTTCTGGCGGGAGAAGGGGGCGCCGCGGGAGGTGCAGACGGCGATGGGGGTGGTGAGTCTCGAGTGAAGCTCGCGTAAAGTAAACAATAGATCAAATGCAGGTCGTTAAATTCGTGTAATGCTATGCCTCAAATCGAATGAACGACGCGAAAAACATCTAAATAGCAGAAAATGCATGCACTAGTACAACAATGCTGGGCTTTTCCTTGCGGGTATGCCCCCCATATATCTCAGCTTTTTCAAGCGTCATGCTTGAATAGTTTCCTTAGGCTTACGCTCCACCGCCTCTTGGGCTTGGGCTCGTGGAGCCCGCTTTCTCCTGCGCTTGTCGTCGGCCTTTCCTGCGAGAATGCTTCGAGACCCCCGCTTGTTGCGGGGCGGTGGCTGCTTTTTGGTCTGTGGAGCGTGGACCAGCGTCGATGCGATGAAAGAGGCGTGGACGTCGTAGGGCGATCTACGATTCCAGGCGTAGATGGCGAGAAATGGATAGTATGGCGCGACCGGGCAGTATCCGATTCAAATGGTAAAGGCGAAAGTTGATCCAGGTCCGGCGTGGCGAAAGGGAGTGGGGTGGAAGGGCGACTTTTCTTGATGAGCAGGGTTCGAGGACGAGTTCTGGGGACGACATTAGTTTGGTTTGCTTCATGGGTTTGACGCATGACTTACGGCTTGTTGTGCTTCTCCAATTGATGGAGCTGTGTTTTGCTCTCTTTCAAGCTCTTGCGAAGATCGTGTCGCGCCTTCTTGTTATCCTTGAGTTGGATCGCTTGCTCGTCTCTCAACATGCGTATTCGCTCGATGTCGCTCGCCCACGCCTCGAGATCCTCTTGTCTAGACATGGCGCTAGCACGTGTTGCCGGCCTGTCATGTAGCACGCTTGGTCGACCAAAGCTAGTTGGTCGACTCAGCACGCTTCCAGGCCTGGAGCTCCTTGTATGCTGGGTAGATGGGCTGGACGGAACCGAATCCGCTACAGGCTCCAATCCCCATTCCTCCAGGGTTTCGGAATGGCGAATCTTCTCTTGAAGCGTGGCTACCAAGCGCTCAAAAGTCTTCTTATCCTCTCTCAAGGCCAGAACTTCTTGTCGTAATGCCTTGACCTCCGGATCTTCTTCATCGCTCGCCAGACGCTCTTTCGAACTCTTCTCCTGCGCACCCGCCTGGCCTCGATTCGCCCTCCTGATATGCTTCTCATACTTTGCCCTCAACTCGTTATACGCAGAGTTCATCGACCTCATCCTCCCGTCACTCGATGACTTCAACTCATTGGCAAATCTTTCCTTTTCTGACAGGCGTTCTGCCATTTCCTCCTTGCCCTTGACAAGCGAACTCATCTCCTCCATCTGCTCATCAACAATATGCTGCAGCTTCTCGTTCTCGCTCATCAACACCTCAATTTCAGTATCCTTGCCCGACAACCTGCGCTTATACTTCAACTTCGCGTTGCGCGCAGCGTCAAGCTTAGCCTGAGACTCGTCCACAAACTCTTCCAAGCGTTTTTCACTTTCTTCAAAAGCGACCTCAGCATGTGCCATGTCTTTTTCTACGCGTTCGAGGAAGGCTTCGAGGCGCTGGTTTGTGTCCTGCACTTTTTCTAAATCCTTTTCGGCGGAGGCGACGCGGTCTAGGAGGTCTTTCTCGGATTCAGTAAGCTTGGTGTTTGCTGTGCGGAGAGTGTGGATGTCTTTGTCGGCTTCAAGGAGCCGGGATTGCACGCCGTCGCTTTCGATCTCGGCGATATCAAGACGCATGCGGGCCGCTCGAAGTTCATTCTCAAACCCGGCTGCACGCTGGACCGCATCATCAATCTCCTTTTCGAGCTTCGCATTCGTGGCTTGGAGGTCTGTCATCTCTTGCTTTACCTTGACTGCTTCGGCGTCAAGACTAGCCTTTTCCGACTCCAGCTTGTCAAGCTGCAAACGAGTAGACGAGATATCTCCCTGAAGCTTATCAGCCTGCTCTTCCGTCTCGGCCTTTTGACCTCGGACATCGACAAGTTCTTGCTCTGTCGTAGATATCTTCACTGTAAGCGAAGCACAGCGGGACTCAAAATCATCAAGCCGCACGCGTGCTTCATCCAACCTGCCCTCCAAATTGATCTTGCTCTGTCGGAGCGTGCCAAGTTCCACGTCTGCGTCTTTCAGCTTCGACGTGGTCGCCTCAGCGTCCGCCAACTGGAATCGAGCAGCTGCAAGATCGCCTTCCAGCGCCTCCATCTTTGCTTGGTTCTGTCGAGCGGTACTTAACCGCTCTTCAAGATCCGCATGCGACTTCTGCACTTCTTTAAGCTTGCTTTCTACTGCTGACTTTTCACCCCGGATTTGCTCGAGCTCGTCCTCGCGCTCTGTCAGCTTCGATTGCAATGCTGCGACCTCCGCCTCCACAGTGCGTAACTGCGATTGGGTAAATTGGAACTGGCTCTCGAGTTCATCGTGAGCATGCTGCGAAGTTCGCAGACGATCTTCTAGCGTCATTTTTGAGCGCTGAGATTCAGTTATTTCGTCCCGTAGGGCCGATAGCTCGGTCCGTGTATGGCTCGCGTCGGACTCCGCCTCCGCGAGTTTTGACTGTGCAGACTGTAGTTGGCTTTCCACATCCGCTATCATGGCCATGGCGTCGCGCAACCTACGTTCTACCTCTTCTTTGGACTCCTGGGCTTCACCTAGCCGGCTTTGGAGCTGCGTGACCTCGGTGCCAGAGGCCTCCTGGACACTACGCAAACTCTCTGCAACCTTAGCCTGTGCATCGCGACTGTCTTTAAATGCGATTTCCAGCTCCGACACTGCCGTTTCCAGCGCTTGTCGCTCATCGTCCATAACCCCTAGCCGCGATACCACCTCTTCTTCAGCCCGTCGACTCTTACTCAGCCCGTCCTCAAGCTCACCAACCTTCCCTCTCAACTCCCCACTCTCACCCCTCGCGCGCTCCAAATCCGACCGCACAGCCTCAACCTCCGTCTGGAGCTCATTCTTTACCCGCAGCGTCTCGCCAAGCCGCGACTCCAACTGCTCGTCAGACGCCTGTAGGTCGCGCAATTCCTCCTGCAGCGAAGCCTTCAGTTTCTCTGACGTATCGAGCGTCGCTTGCAGGCTCGCAACCGAAAGCTGCAGCTCACGGTGTTGCTCCTGAAGGCGCTGTGCGTCGTCTTCACGCTGGCGATCGGCATCCGCATGAGCAGCGCGAACGTCACGCACGTACTCTTCTAGCGCGGCTTCGCGCTCTTTCGACGCATCGAGCTGGTGTTGCAGGTCCGTGGCTGATGCTTTTAATTCGCGGAGTTCTGAATCTTTCATGCGCGCTACTTCGCGGAGGGAGAAGAGCGATTGTCGCGCGTCTTTGAGGTCTGCCTCGATCGACACTTTTTCATCTTGGAGGACTTCGAAGGTGGCTTGAGATTCAGCGTCGATGAATTCCAGTGAGCGGATGTGTTTTTGCGCGGCCTGTAGGTCGACGCCGAGTGTGTTGAGAGATGAACGGAGTGTTTCTAGTTCGGATTGGAGGTTGCATTTCTGCGTCTTCTCGTGCTCTAGAGCGTGTTGGACAGCATGTAGTTCTTTTTCTACTTCCCCCTTGGCGGTTTGCATGGAGCTCAAATCAGAAGCTAAGCGCGAGTGCCTCTCAACCTCCATTCCTCGGCTGGCTTCCAAGGTTGTCAACTCATTTCGCAGCGTCGCGAGGGCTTCTTCTCTCTTTATCTTGTTGCTCTCTGATTGTTTGATCTGCTCTCGTAGGGACGCAATAAGCCCCCCTCCAATCTCAAGCTTCTTTACATTACCGAGAATATCCTGCTCGTGCTCGGCGATTTGCTTCTGTAAAATCTGCTCGTATTTTGAGCCGCGGTCCAGGCGTTGTCTCAGCTCTTCAATCGAGTTCTCTTTCTCCTGAAGCTGATTGCGAAGAGACGACTCGTTGCGCTGAGCGGTGTCGAGCTTATCCTGGAAGTCCTTTAGATTCCGTTCCAGAGTCGCCGTGTGTCTTTCGAATTCTTCAAGCTGCGTGCTGCAGTCCTCGAGCTGTTCCGTCAAGCTATCTTTTTCATCCTGCAGAGCATGAATCTCCTTCTGTTTGTCTTCGCCGCCTTGCTGCAGACTTGCCAACTCCATATTCTTTGTTCGCAGTTTCTGCTTCAGACTTTGCTCTAGGCCGGTGGATACCTCGAGTTGTAGTTTAGTAGACTCTAGAGCCTCTTCAACCGCCACTCGGGCACCCTCCAGGGCGGTAATGTGGGATCTCTGCTCCTCAATCTCCTTCTCGAGATCGCTCTTGGAGTCTTCCAAGACCCTGCTATCGTCCTTGCTCTTCGCACACTCAGCTTGCAGCTCGTTGATGCGCCGTCGACACGCTGAAAGCGCCTGATCCGACTCGCGCTTCGCCCGAACCAGCCGACTATCCGACGTTCGAATCTCAGTCGGCGAGGCCAGCCCAGGCGTAAATTCCCAGTCCGCCTCATTCCACGACGACGATGTCGAGCGAGGCGGCGTCCTCGGATTAGCCATGGCCTTCATAGGCAAATTCGCCAGCCGCTGAGGCGGCGAAGGAGGCGGGGAAAGGCTCCACGAGCGACGCTGCTGAGCCTCGCCAGGGCTGGCATACTGTAGCGTCAACATGGACGCCCGTTCCAGCGCCTCCAGTATATCCTTATTCCGCCCCTCCTCAATCCGAAGCGACCTCTTCAATTCCGCAACCCGCTTCTCCGCATCCCTCTCAGATAAATACACGTTTTTCCTACTCTTCGCCAGATTCCGCGCGCTCGTGGCAATCTGCTTCTCCTTAACCGATATATTGACCGCCATGCGCAGCGCCAACCGCCGCAACGACGCAACCGACCGCTTCGCCTCGGCACCAGCAACCTGGTGGGCCTTGAGCTCTGCCCGCAGCGAGTTGCGCTGCGTCTTGATGTAGTTGAGATGTGCCCAGTTGGAAATAGGGGTCAGGCTTTCGTCCCTCGCGCTGGGCTCCGGCGTGCTCGCGCCATCGTCATTGCGCTTGCACACGCCCCAATAATCGACGAAGCTGTCCTGCATGGACGAGATGGAGCGCTCCATGTGCGGCGTCACAGGCGGCCGCGCAGCCCCGCGCCTCACCATGCCCTTGGACAGCAAATTGTCAACGGCGGTGCGAGCGCGCGGCGGCGCGTTAGGACGGTCAGGACGCTCATCCGGGGGCCGAAGGGACGACATGTGCGTTGTGGAATCGAGGTAATCATGGGTCGGCACGGAGCAATGGTGCTGGATCTTTTCTAGAAATTTAGCAGTCGGGGTCGGGGCTGGGTCGTCAGCCACGCGACTATCGAATGTTTCTTTGGACATTGGCGTGTGCCGGTGCGGTGCGGGCCCGGGGGCAGCAGGATGCAGGCACGGACGGGAAAGCAGCACGAGCGCGCAAATCAATGGGATGACGACGGGCACGGGCGAGATGGAACCACGACGGCGAGACGGCGGCGGCGGGTCTGCCGGCGAGCAGCAGGACTGAGCCTGCAGTCTCTACCCGAGGGAATACTGGAGGGTGGAGAGCAGGAAAGGAAACATTCGGCTTGAAGGGAACGGAAAGGCACAAGTTGCAGCGAGGTGACCCGCCACGACGACCGAATTGTTGGCTGCTGGCGCATCGCCTAGCATGGATGGCCCGGGATGGCATCCTGGCCGCGACGTGGTCGCGCGTCGGGTCGTGAAAATGACATGGCTTGGCCCAGTGCCGTTCGTGCCATTACTCGTGGCTGCTCGCATCCTTCATCATCAGCGTGAACAACGCAATCACAGTCAGATCCATGAGAACCATGCCACATTTCCGGTGATGTGGGGTGACCTGTCTTGCATGGCGGCGTGAGCCGCCGACACCCACGTCCCAGCCTCCCGGACCAGCGCGCGCTGTCTCACTGCATGTGATGTGACATCATTACATTGAACGCCCACTGGACGTGATAGGATTAGATTTCCAACTCTATTTTGTGTATTTCTTTTGCAGCGCTTTTGCAATGGTCGTCAGCTGGATGTTGCTGGTGCCCTCGTAGATCGCGCCAATCTTGCTGTCCCTGAAGTACTTCTCGGCAAGACCCTCACGGACGAAGCCCATGCCGCCCATCCACTCAACCGCCTGGCCAGATACCTTTCCTGCAACCTGTGAGGCGTACAGCTTGGCCATGGCGGCATCCATGACAAAGTCCTCCCCAGCCTCCTTCTTGCGGGCTGCGTTGTAGACCAGCGCCCGTGCGGCTTGGATCTCAGTCCAGGCTTGGGCGAGTTGATGCTGCATGCCCTGGAACTCACCAATGAGCTGGCCGAATTGCTTGCGGTCGTTCCATACGTAGCTGGGTTTTATCAGTGTAGGGTCCAGCCTTGTTGGTAATACACTCACCCAGCAGCGTTCTCCCAAGCGCCCAATGCCAGACCAGTCATTTGGGCAGCAATGCCAATACGTCCCTCGTTCAGAAGGCCAATGGCGTACTTGTAGCCTTCAAACTCCTTGCCGAGCAGATTGCCTTTGGGTATCTCTACATCGTCAAAGTTGATGACACAAGTACTGCTGGCCTTGATTCCAAGCTTCTTCTCCTTCTTTGCAATCGAGAAGCCAGGGGTGCCCTTCTCCACGATAAAAGCCGTGATGCCCTTGTACTTCTTGCTTGGATCGAGATTGGCAAAGACGATGAAGAAGTTGGCCTCGACGCTGTTCGTTATCCACATCTTGCTTCCGCTGATCATGTATCCATTGTCTGTTCGTGTTGCCTTAGTGGCAAGTGCAAAGGCATCTGATCCCGAGACAGGCTCTGAAAGACAGAACGAGCCTACAGTGTTGGTGGCCAGCTTGGGTAGCCACTCCTTCTTGAGCTTCTCCGAACCCCACTTCAAGATTGCAGTATTCACTAGCGTATTGTGAACATCGCACATGACGCTGACACTTGGGTCTACTCGTGCTAATTCCTCAATGGCAATGATGGCAGATGTGAAGTTCATGCCAGAGCCACCATATTCCTCTGGTATTTCGATGCCCATGAGCCCTTGCTCAAATAGCTGCTCGACCACTGCAGGGTCCATGGATTCTGCCTCGTCCATATCTCGAACCTTGGGTAGGACGACATCGTTGGCAAACTTGGAGACAGAATCGCCCATGAGCACTTCAGTCTCGGAGAGGTGAGTGATGGGCGTAGGTGGAACATCAGAAATGTCCAATGCGTCGCGACGTGCGGCTGTCTTTGAGAGACATCGTATTCTAAGGCAGATTCGTGAGCATTTTACATTTCGCCTTTGATTCTGAAATCAATACATACTGCGGGGTGGCGCGCACAGCTGGTCGCAAAGTACGCGGCGATGCTGTGGCAGTGCGCAGGAGCGGCCTAAGCGATCTTGAAATTGAAGCCATGGCGTGAGAAGGATGTGTAAAATCGACAGGGAGAAATGTATGTTGAGCGTAAATACACACAAAGCTGAGAGTCGCCGCACACGTCAAGCCGAGGCAGCATATCCACTGTGGCGGTTAGCCGATCTAAGCCGTGCTACAATTTTCCGGGGTTGCGGAGGGCGTATCACATGCTTGACTGCCAATCATTGTCTGCAGCACCCAATCAGATTCGAATATCTTTCCTCTTCCTACGCGGAGCCATAACCCGCCCGAGATATGTCCGTTTCCATGTACAGCATTTCTTGCACGGACACACGCTTGCAGCTAGCAGTCAACGCAGAACCAAAGCGCACCACTTGGTACGAGGGTTGGTCGCCAGTTCAGTTCGCTGTTGGCCAGTTCGTACGACTCCCACTCATGATACAGTACAAAAGTGATCAAAATGCCGCCCTAATCCGTACCCTGTCAACATTTTCATCACTTAAACACCGTAGAAATATAGGGTTCATTAACCTCTTCAACCTATAGCCCGGCTTACAACATATACACCATCTTTGCGTCCTACAGCACGACCTTTTTTGCCTCCCTGGGGTGGCTTTCGTTGGGACAATATGGACACTTGAAGCGGGTGGCTTTGGATATCTTCTCGAGAGATTCTTGGGCAATAACATGACCGCAGGGCATCATCATCGGAGGGTTGGCATCGGTAGTTTGCTCTTTGGAGACCGGGCAAACGAAGATGGAGTGGAAATGGTATGGTGTTGGCAGTGGGATTTCGACCTTCACGGTGTCAGTATGTAGTAGATAGCCAAGTGTTCAGGATAGCAGCCTACTGGTAATTCATCCTGCGTCGTCCACTCGGTGCGCTTCTCCTTCATGATACTTTGCATCTTTAGGAGATATGGGAGTGCGATTGCGCCAGCAGTTGCAGCAATGAATAATGGCGAATCAGCACTGAGGCCTAGCAATGAGCAAAACTCTCTGTTGAATGAGTGTGCTACTTCCTCCCACGCCGAGGGGTTGTAGAATATATTCTGGTAAGGTGATTCTTGCACATTCTGCCAATATGCCATGGCGCCCATGAGCTTCTGCACCTCACGCGTGTAACGCTTCTGAAACATGCCGAATCTCTGCAGTGCATATTGATAAGCGCGAAGAGGGCCGTCGGGAGAGTCTTGCATGTATTCGTCCTGGTCTTGGCCAACAAACAGACTCACGTATTGTAGACTACAGAGGTCAAACTCGAGATTACTGCCTCTTGCCTCTAGAATGTCGCTCCTTTCTTCCGCCCACTGAATGGCAGGTTCGAGGTTCTTCGAGTTACGCAACTCGTGTAGAATGTGATACATTTGTGCAAACTGCTGCTGGAGCTTTTCTGAGCTAAAGGTGCCCTCGGCCAGATCCTTTTCCCACGACTCTCGGAAGTATGGGTTGGGGGTGTTGGGGGTTGGTTCGGGGTGTGGTGGGCGGCGGTTGGCTTCTTCTATAAAGGTAGTGGCAACACCGAACTGGCCTTCGCGGAGGAGGTGCATGGCTATGGCACGATTAATGAGGGAGGGGTGCGACGAAAGAGCGTCATTTTCGGCGGACGGCAGCGGCTTGTCTCTGAACTTCCGGTCCAGCACCTTGCCGTACTTGTTGAGGCCGGCATAGATGGGCTTGAGGTCTTTCTGGGAGGCCTCGAGCGTCTTCTTGAACGGATCCTGCAGCTTCGCGAGCGTCACCGGGGCCGTGTGGGGGTCTAGTCGCATGCTTTTTAGCAGGCTGGCGTCAACACACACATACAGCAGGAGGCATACCAGCAGCAATCTTAGCACGAGCTGCAGTGAGCAAGTCAATCGCCTTTTGCACGTCGTTGATGCTGGTCGAGAGGTTTGCACTGCTCTCGAAGAGCTCCACCTGCTCGCGGAGGTCGTCCATGGTGGTAGGCCTCGGTTTACTATGGTGCAAAAGATGGTATTACGGCCAGAGCTGCAGTCAGCCAAGCAGAAGGGAAGGACTGTGTTGTATCCAGCAGACTAGTCCATTGCGGCCCATGGTTCAAGTGCTGCACTGACTGGTGTTGGTGTTGGTGACGGTGTGGTGGGTGGGCGTGCGTGACGGGGGTCTGCTATCTAAAGTCGCGGCATGACGCGCACGTCAACCTGCAGAACTCCTCTGTGTACCTACGCCAAACTTGCTTACAGTCAAGCTCTACACCCCCATTGCAGCCCCTTCACATGCCCGTGTTCTCTCTTGATCATGCATAGCTCGCAGACAATCCCATCGTCAGCACCAACCTTCCTCCGGCCCACGCTCTGTGAAGCCACCCGGGGACAGCAGAGTAACTTTCGGCCCGCACTGGCACCATGAGAGCCAGAATTAATACCTCATATCCCCAATCACAAGATGGCTACTGCCTTCCCCATGCACTCGCTTCGCACCGAGTCTGAGCAAGCCCTGCGCCGACAGATGCCGCCCATCCAGACGTCTGAACCCGCCCTGACGTGCCCCAACACCAATGCGGACACCGCATCTATTGAGCCCATGATCATATCTCCAACCTCCCCCGCCGGTCACCAGCGCTTCGTCCTCACTGATTTGGTGGCGTCTCGCTACCTCGAAGATGATCCCAAGACCACCCTTCTCGCTCACCGCCAAAAGGTTGAGGGCTATGAGATATATCTGGTTGAACAATGGGCCTGTTCACGGTCGCACCCAACATTTCTCATCACCACATACACAGGGAACCCCGCAGATGTGGTGCTCGCATCTGTCATCAGCGTTCCTGCCGACGAAGCCGAATGGTCGCCACAGATGCGCTTGTACTTCCAGTCCCTGGGTGAGTATCATGCACAAAGAAAAGCAACTCCCTACGGAACCTTGATGATCACCAATCTGAGCAGTTTCCCTTCCTCACTTACTGTTATTCCAATCCCCGGTGGAGATATGAAAAAGTATCGCGAAATCTTTTTTGTCAATGAAAACCTCAAGAGACTAGGTTGCTCTGGGCGTCTAGGTATCAAGCTCGCACCACCAAGCAGTGCCACCAAGGCCAAGTTCCACCAGCTGTACCGCACGAGCGACAAAATTCCCTTCAATGCATCTGCCATTGAACTAGTGAAGCTATGCCAGGTCGCACTCGTATTATTTGACAAACTTAAGCCTGAGTATGCTGATGGTCTGCTCTGCGATGTCACCGAGAAAGCCATCAATGACTGGTGGATTGAGTTTGGTGCCGAATACTATACCGTAGAGCCACATGATGGTATTCTTGGTCCTACCACTGTCGCCGCACTGTTAGGCATGCTTATGGGCGCGCGAAACAGACTAAGTGCTTGCAACGCACCAGTAGCAAAAGATGTCTTTGATATCGAGAGCACAAAGCGGGGCATTGCTTACTTTCAAAAATCTCACCATCTCCAGAAGACGCGACGACTTGATAGGCAGACATTGGACAAACTACGAAGAGCTACAGCCAAAGCTGCTAGCAAAGAAGGTTGGGCCGTCCCTCGAGCCTTCAAGTCTACCGTAGCCGAGCTAGGTGGTAAGGGAGGAGAGATGGTCATGGGCATGGTGGGAGCAGGCCAGAAGGACGGTATTGCTGAAGTTGAGACTGTCGATATTGACCAATTCGTGGAACTCGTTCGTGGAGAGCATGCAAAATGGCTGTGGTACGGCAAGTCTCGCAAGTCCACTGTTGGAGATATGTTCAATCGATTGCCTGGAGAAGAACGGTCGACATCACCTGATGAAAATGACCCCGGAAAAAAGCTACCCACAAGAGAATCAACACTAGAGCAACACAAGCCTCCCAAGCGAGAAACCACTACAGAGAGTTTCAAGAGAACAGAGGTATTTTCACCAGACGGCGGCGAGAAGGACAAGGACAAGGATCCATTCTCGAAGCGTGCTGCGATCAAAGCAATTCCTGGTAGTGGTTTTCGTCACATAAAAGATGCGGTTGGTCTCCGAACTCATGCCAGTAAATTATCAAGGGATGAACATGGACGCAATAGTATGCATCAAAGTCGAAGCGACCTCCGGTCACCACAGTACCCTGACCACGATGAGAATCGTTCCCATCAAACATCTGATCAATCATCCATTATTTCATCTCGGCGTACAGTACCGGATGGCGAGCCATCTTTTACAAAAGTTTTGACAGAGACTCCACGCGACTCCACCATCAATCTTGCGATGGACAAAGCGCCGCAAAAAGGAAGTGGCTCCAACGAGCCAACTTCGCTGAGAATCTCAGTTGCAGAGAGTGATACTTCAACCCAACCACCACCTGTTGATGACTCGATCGCGGGGTCGATCTATCACGGCGTCGAACTCAACAACAAGCTTCCAATTGACAAGGCACAAGAGGTTCCCCCCCTGCTCCGACGCACCCTGTCTAGCGACCAACTCGAATTCTACCAAGTGCCTCGTAACGACGACTGGTGGCCTCGCCACCTCTCATTCAGCATCGCCGAAGAAAACGTCCTAAGATGGCAAGACATCCTTACCCCAGACGCAAATGACGAAGCCGCCGATCCATCCACCTCAACCAAATCCCTCTCTCAAAAACTCGCACTTCAAAAGCTTCAGTCCGAGCAACTCAAGCGCCTCCACCATAGACTATTCCTTCTATCCACTACCGATTCTACCGCCGTCACCGCCCGCCTTAATGACCTCCAATCTCTTGAATCAGCAGCCGACGCGGACATCGATATCCTTGACGAAATATACTATCCTCGTCTCGACACGTACCACACGCTGCGTGAAGACGCGCATGCCATCATTACAAATAGTAGGTCCCAACTCACTGTTGCGCTGCGCGAACTCGGCAACATGGGGGATAAGTTAGATTATGAGATTAGTGCGCTCAGGGGCAAGGTTGAAGATGTGGAGGATGCGCTAGGGGAGTTTGAGAGGCAAGTAGAGGGGGTAGAGGGTAGAGTAAACGAGTTAGAACGAGTGTTGGGTATGCAAGAGGGGTGGTGGCACTGGGTAGTCAGGATGACGACGGGGCTTGGGCGAAAGCCCGGGGCATAATATACAACACGCGCAACAAAGCCGCGCATCAAGTCCATCTAATCTAATCAAAAACGTTACACGCACGCAAACAATGGTATCAAAAGAACCCTTCATTCAATGCAAATCTCCTCTTTGACCAACCCCAACCTCAACGCCTCTCCATGCATAACCCCATACACAAACGCCTCGCCCACAAGCACATACCGCCCGCTGCGCCCCCTCCTTAGCACCACCGGCAGCGCCGCCCGATGCAAAATCCACACCTCATCGCCCGCCCTCAGCGACCGCGGCCCCGCGCCCAAATACCCGTTGCCCGTGCGAAACACGCGGCGCTTCTTGCCGCCGCTCTGGTCGAGTTCGTGCTGCAGCTGCGTGAGCTCAAGCGGCGAGTAGGAGCCGTCGAACATGCTCTGGACGACGGCGGTGAGGCGCGCTGTATACGCGGCGAGAGAGTAGGGCGAGTCGCGGGGCTCGAGGGCGAGGAGGGCGCGCCAGTCTGGGTAGATGGAGTCAGAGAGGGGCGCGTGGTGGGGCTGAAAGGGGGCTTTTGCGGACCAGGGGGTGAGGCGGTGGCGGATTTGGAGGTTGAGAATGTACTCGATGAAGAGGTGGCCGACTCCTTGGGGCGCGGGGTAGGTCTGTGCGTATATGTTTGTGGTGAGGGTGCGCCAGAGGATTTGGAGGCGGGATTGGGTGGGGATGGAGACGGGGTAGGGGAGGGGGAGGGCAAGGGCGAGGGAGACAAGGCTGGCCCATGAGGCAGCAGGGTCGGGGGATTCGTCGGCGAGGGTGGACGTGTGAGATATGTAGTCGAGGCGGTAGCCTTGGACGTCGAGGAGGCCTTGGGCCATGCGGATGGGGTTGATGCGCCATTTTAGGTAGCCGGATGCTTTCCAGACGCCGGCGCCGCGGTAGCGGTAGCGAAGAGGGTAGGGATCGAGGGACACGCTGAGGTCGGGGACCCAGGACGGCATGTTGGAGATGCGGCGACGGGAAGCGTCTTCGACGTGGGATAGGAGAGAAAGGTTTTGGTAGGAGGATAAACAGACGCGTGCTGTTTCTGTGTATACTTCTTGGACACTGAGGCTGTAGTCTGGAACTAGTACGCCGGGGTGTGTACGGAATGGTGACATTTTCCGGTCTGCGAGGCCGAGGAAAGCGTAGACTTTGTCTCGTGGATCCGAAGACTTTGCGAAACGGTGCTTGTCAAGCAACATCCGAAGAGAGGGAGGGTGCCTCACGGCGTCGTTGTTTGGGTCTGCCAATGCGGAAAATTTTTGGCTTGTCTCATTAATGTAGAGGGGGCTGATGCCGACGGATAATTTGGATCGAAGTACATTCTTGTAAATCCCTGGATGGCTTCGTAATATATTCATATGCTTTAGCTTTTCAGTGTGCAGATGGTGGTACCACTTCGTTGCTTTAATGAACGATAAAGTCTTGGAAAGAATTTCCCAAGGAAAGACTTGCTTGCCGCAGACTACGATTGCTGATCTTGCAAAGGCAATTTCTTGGACAACCTAATAATAAGTCATTAGCTTATTGGATTTATGACAATGTCGCCCTGAACATACCCATGCTCTTTTGAACCACGCGCGATTTATCAAGACAATGAAGCCAAGCCAGTTATAATATGATAGATCTGGGCGGTGAGTCTGGGGCGTTTTTTCATGGTCATAAAAGGAAGTGTAAGGCACAAGATGCCAATCATTCTCCGAAAATCTGGCGATTGTGTGCATCGTCTTCAGAGCGTCACCCGTAAATTCGTCGTCCTTGCCTAACCACACAATTACACATTCCGCTTTCTTGAAAACATCTCCCATCCGCTCTACTTGATCGTTTCTCTCAGGAATATTATCTTGGTCCATACACAAGGCGTCAATCCAGTAGTAACTAGGAGCCTTTGGTATCTGAGGCACATGGTTCGCATTTGCAAGCATACGCAAAGCGTCTCGTAGATTGCTTGTGACCTTGAGCAAGCGCCCATCACAGAGAATGTAGTGTTTCTTTGACCTTCCTGGTAATTTAGATCTCGCTTCTCTTTCGTTAAGGGTAGCACCATCCACATCTTTGGAGCTTGGCGACGTCCGGTCATGACTGTCACCCCACGTGTAACTCAAAGCTCTGAAACTCGGTGCTTCATCCAATTCAAAGGTCTTCAGCGAGCCGTGAATGAAGTTTTGGTCCTGCCATGGCGCAAGCTCTAGTAATCGGACGCAGGAGGGTGATGGTAAGGGTTGATATTGGTAGGCGCCAAGAAAATAAGGCAGTCGAAGCTGCTTCGTTATGCGAACGCGATGGATGATGCTCCGCAGCCTCATTGATACGGGTGCGCTCAGCTCTGGCCTTCCTCGAAAGCTTTGTATTGGGAACGGCGCTGCATGTCACCATCCGAATTATCCTCCGATTACCGTGTTGTGGTGAGGAAGGCGGTGGTTGAGATTAGGAATGACTCGTTTCGAATGTGGCAGAACTAGCTACATGGAGACATGAGGTCTTACCTTGCGGGCTGTCGAATAAGCGAAAGAGAGCCACCTCAAATTATAGTCCAACTTGAGTCTGCTAATTGTCTATAACTTGTAGATGTAATTGATTGCCCGGTCGGAGACTAAGACGTTATGCCCAGACATCCTGTGGTTGTGCCTGTGCCAGATGCTGGGCAAGGGTGCGGGTCGGTGTGAACAACCTTGAATATGTACAGGTGTCTCAAAAGTGACTTATACAACCAGATTCTAAAAGTGCTCTCTACATTACATGTCCCTGGAAAATGTATAAAACCGTTGATATTTCAGGTAGAATGGATGGTGATATAGTGCGTGAGGAAACCGCACGGGTGTGGGATGAAAATGCACAGACCATGAATAACGCTAGCCAATACTGGACCCGTCCATCGGCAACCAACTTGCAACTCCCTCAGTTCTGAACGATCTGCAGATAACATAGCCATAGCAGTCGAAGTCTTCAGCTCCTGTAATTAATCTGTCGAAAGCTACTTTAGACCATCACCGCTCTCTCCAACTCTTGATCAAGCTGATGCATTGACAGTTGCCTTCCTGATCTGACTATTCTTCGTCACAAGCTGTGCAATAACCAGTACTGACTTCCCGCTCATCAACTCAAAAACCGGCACATCCGCCACAAACTCCTTCGTGATCCAATTGCGAATCTCTACTGCAACGAGCGAATCAACCCCGTATAGATGTAGAGGTTTATCTGCATCTACATCTTCTGGGGAGATGGAAAGCGCACGTGCTAACTTCCTCGCAAGTGACTCAACGACGATACGGTCCATCTCTTCTACATTCTCAGCTTGCTGGAATAGTGCTGTCGAGCTCATACCATTCGCTTGTGAGGAGCCGCTCGATGCCGCTTCTACTTGAGTGAAGTAGGCGAAGAGCGATCGATGCATATGTTCCAAAGGCATAGTGCCATCTTCGAGGATGAGGCCTGCCGGCGTAGCAATACCCATCGTGACCTGACCATCCTCTGTAGAGTTATGTGAGCGATGATTAGGGTCGCACAGTATATCCATGAGTGAGAGGAATTCGGCTTCCTCTATTGCTTTCAAACCTTGGTACTTCCCCAAAGTCTTCTTGACTCCTTCATTTTCTGCAACATAGCCTATTGTACTCAATGGTCCGAGGTCAACAGACGCTGCTCTTTGTCCCTGGCGTTTTCGAAATCGGCATAATGAGTCTTGAAACGTGCAGCCCGCCGCGTAGTTGGATTGGCTAGCATTGCCAAGAACACCAGCTACGGACGAGAGTAGAATGAAGAATTCCAGGTCAGAGGGGAGTAGCCTATGGAGGTTCCACGACGATTTGACCTTTGAGCTGATGGTAGTTTGCCATTGCGCACGTGTCATGTTGTCAAAAACCGAATCTTGTAGAACCATAGCCGCATTTATGCACCCACGAATTGGTCCCATGATTGGTGCACACGCATCAAGTACCGTCTTCAAGGAACTTGCATTGGATACGTCGCAGCTAGGCGTCACTACTGCAACGCCCAATTTTGTGAGCTCGCTCACAACCCGAATGGCGGCTTCGCTTTGAGGTCCGGATCTTGAGGGGACGATCAATTGCCTCGCACCTCTCGAAACCATCCAGCGGAGGATAGAGCGTCCAACACCCCCTAAACCTCCAGCCACTAGGTATGTCGCATCATGGTCGAACTTCCACGTCAGATGATTAATAAGACTTTTCTACGATGTGTTAGCCAAAACTTAGTGTGAGGAGGTTTGGGAAGCCTACTCGAACTATGTCGGAGTGCTCGAGTGTAACAATGATGCGTCCCGAGCTTTTACCGCTTTGCAAAAACCGAAAAGCACCTTCGATGGCCGATACAGGGAACTGGTGTAACGGCTTTGGACAGTACAAGGTTCCTTGCTTAACCAAATCCATAGTTTTGTGGAACAACGCTTTCGACAAGTCTTTCCGATGATAATCGAGGTGACGAAGGTCCACTGCAGAGAAGGTGCGGTTGTTTGCAAAGCTTGCCATCGGCAATGGAGCATTTGCATGGATATCGGCCTTGCCTATCTCGATAAATCTACCATATGGAGCAACGCATTCCCATGACGATTTCAAACCCTCACCTACTAGTGAATTCAGCACTACATCTACTCCGTATCCATTGGTTGCTCGCATGATACCTTGTACGAAGCTCAGGTCTCTAGAGTAGAAGATATTAGAAGCCGGAATGCCGTACTCATCGATGAGTAGCTGCTTTTTGTGATCGTAACCGACAGTGGCAAATACTTCGGCGCCGAGCATCTGGGCAACTTGTATTGCGACCTGTCCTGTACCGCCTGACGCTGCATGAATGAGAATCTTTTCTCCCATTTGAAGACGAGCTACGTCAACGAGGGAATACCAGGCGGTTATTACTGGGTTGATGACTCCACAAGCCTCCTCGATAGAAAGGTGATCCGGAATCTTGAAGGCATTTGTCTCATCACAGTGCACGTATGTCCGCATGCAACCGAACATCGATGTGCACACACGATCTCCAGGGCGTAGTTGGGTGCATTGAGAACCTACTCTCTTCACTACACCGGCAGAATCTGTGCCGAACTCGTTTTCGTCCAGCCGGCCTAGCGCACCGAATACATCGCGGAAGCCAACCGCCCAGGCCTTAGTCTCAATTTCGATCTCTGTTGGCCCAAGTTCGTTGTGGTGCTGGACTTCGATGAAGCACAGCGATTCGAGAGAGCCTCGCGTGCCAACGTGCAGTTTAAGAGGCGGTCCTGGGATCCAGGGTTCGTGCTTCATTTCTGGGGTGATAAATGCGTTTAGCTCTTTGTTAAAGTCAACATCCAAGACTAGACGACCAGTCAAAACCTTTCCATCTCGGACGATATACTCAAGCTCTGGTGACTCTTCTTGAAATGCAGATCGAAAGACCTTTACGATATGTCCCTGGTAGGCTTGGAAGTCAGAAGTTTCATTTTCCAGAGTGAGAGAGATGATTCTCTTGCTGTTGTTTTCGGCTCGTATCACCCTGAGCAAACCATCCTTGATACTGGTGCGAGGGAATGATTGCTGCGACATGGATGATGCAGTCACCCATAGCAGTTGTTGGGAATTTTGTACCCAGGTTTGGATCAATCGGAATGTATTATCGGACGGCTCAGCCAAGATTGATCCTTCCATATCTGCGAGAAACAAGACTTGGTCTGTCCGACAAACATCCGCGTCCGCAATCTGCGAGAGAGTAAATATGGCCGGCTGGTAAGCGTCTGAATCAAATACTCCGCTCAATAGCGCTGATGCCAGGCGTTTTTGTTGTTCGTCACCGTCATTGATGACGATGAGGACCCTTGAGATTTCGGTCACTGCGGGAGATAATCTATACGCAGTGGAAGTGATGATGCTCACGTAATTCGCTCTTTCATCTTCATAATCCTTGATGACCAGATCGTTTCCAGAGAATCCAGTATCTTTGAGTAACATATCCCATTCCGCCACTGTGATTGTGGGACACCATGTACGGGACTTTTCTTCGGCACACCACCAACCAGGGAGCACACCAAATCCAAAGCTCATGGCAAAACATTCTGGGCTTTGAGTAATTTCTAGGAAGACGAGCTGGCCGCCGGGTTTTAGTGCACGTCGAAGATTGCGCATAGTCCCGGCTAAATCCTTGGTGACATGCAACACGCTGCCTGCAAGAATCATATCACAAGACCCTGGCTCGATACTCGCACCAATTTCACTTTCAAGATCGAAAGTTTTGAAGTTCATGCGGGTACGGAAATCCGCGAAACGCTCGCGTGCGCCTTCGAAATAGGCCGGCGAAATATCGGTGTAGATATACTCGCGGAAAGCAATGCCTCCAGTGCGCTGTTCTATTCGATGCAGCATTTTTAGAATCTGGTTCGTCATGCCACCAGTACCTGCGCCGACCTCGAGGATCTTTTGATCAGGATTTTGATGAACGGCTAATTTGAGATAAGAGAATAACTTTTGGTTGCATGTACGACTGAAGAATGCATCATAAAGGTCTTGGGCTAGCGGTGTCGTAAAGAGGAGGTCAAGCGCATCGGTCTCACCGCGAACAATGGAAGTGAGATTATGCAGGACATCAACGTAAAGCCTCCAGGATGGTCGAATCTCTCGTAAACGTTCAAGCTCTAAGATGAGTTGTTGCTCGCTGAACTCATCTACAGTCTTGCTTGGTGTTTGGAGAAGTTGCCTTTCAACCCAGGATACGAATTTCTTGAAGTGCTCTGGTGTTTGTGGTTTGATGGATTCTTGTAGCTCAGGAAGGATACGCTGGAGACGGGCGCGTATAGCATCTTCTAATGAGATGCAATATTCGATTGCCCAGGTTTCATCATTGATACTCCCTAATGCACAATATTCATCGAGTTGCTGTGTGGAGAGTTGGGACAGTAACGGCTTCCAGTCAATGCTGTGGAGTAGCCGCTTCTGTATGTTGCCTGTCTGTGACTTGGCGGCAACGGCTGACATGCCAACGTGTTTAGCGTGGCAAAGAAGGGATCCAGCATCACTCAATGCCGTGATAGAACAGTTGAGCCCAGTAGACGACATATTCAGCTTGGACTGGGCCATTATCTGGACCGCGCTGGTTTGCGGATGCTGCCATCCTGTTGCGGATACCCAAAGATCACGCAAATGACTCGGAATAAAAGTCGAAAGAGACTGTGTCATACCTCTTGAGGGGGCTGTACAACATAGTTGCAGGCAGTTGTCGAGCACAGTTGGATGCACCACACCCTCATAAGGCTCTTCCGAGTTTTCAACACGTGCTACACAGAGCTCATCTCCGTTCCAGAAAACATCTTTCGAAAGTGCGAAAGTCTCGCCATAATGAAGGCCTTGCATGTCCAGCCATTCGTAAAAATCTTGCTGAACAACATGCTTGGTGCATGAACGCTTTGCCTCTTCGAAGCTGCTGGAGTACACCTCTTCTGTTACGCGCGCTTCGTGCCCTCTGTCAACCTCAGATGGGTTACTATCTCTAGGATTTGCGTGAACAGTTGCGTTAAAACACTCAGTCCAGCTTCCATCCTCGCTAATAGAGAATATAATGACCTCGAAACGCAGGGCCTCTCGCTCGTAGGCCTGTTTAACAACACGCAATTGCGTTATAACCTCAGTCTTTTTCTCAGACTGCACGAAAATGGGGCTCGAAAACGTGGCTTCCTTGACGAGATATCCAGAGAGCGTTTTCTGTGATTGCACTGATTGCTTTACGGCTTCCAGAGCCATGACGATCATTCCAGCCGCTGGAAATACTATGATCCCATCTACAACATGGTCGGCAATCCAAGGTGTCTCTTGGATGCTCAGCATTTTACGCCATCGCGGTTCAAGTGGGTTCCAATCGGTGGCACGAATCCCAAGTACGCTCCTTGGAGCAGCGCCACGCATGCGCCAGTCACGGCTTAATCGGCTTTCGTACCAATACCGCTGACTGCGGTCGAATGGGTACTTTGGCGCATCTGCAAGTACCGTAGCGGGGCCTGTGTTGACAGTATGCTGGTTTACCACAGTGATGGAGACGGGGTAGCCGCGAGTGAAGAGGTGGCCGGCCAACTCCATTGTCGTCTTCAGGGGCGGAAGTTGCTTTGACAAGACAGAAACGTACTTGAACTCCCTGTAATTTGGCAATTGGTTTAATGTTTCAGTTACAGGTCGCCGTAGTGTACCGTGTGGGCCGACTTCGATGTAGTTCGATATCGTTTTAATGCCGTCCAATTTGGGGGCCGCTTTGGCAAGATACTGTAACGCATCAATAAAGCGTACTGGGGAAGTCAAGTTGTCGGCCCAGTATTGTGCCATTGGCAACTCCATCACAGTGATCTTTTGGCCAGTGACCGAGGAGACCATCAATGTTGCGTTGGAGTTCTGTTCTGGCTTGCTAAGATTATCTAGACAAGAAATGTACTCTGGCGCTATCCCGCGCATTACTGAGGTATGATATGCAATTCCCGTCTTGAGGATTTGCGCAAATATGCTGTCGCCATCCAAATGATATTTCAGAGCATTAATATCGGCTTCAGACCCAGCCAAAGTCACATTTGAAGGACTATTGACGCAAGCAACATGAAGATCTGCACCTGGAAGATATTTGTCGATGTAAGCACGTACCTTTCCTTCTTGGAGATTTGCGGACATCATCGCCCCTTGTTTAGTTGATGCTGTCAACTGCGCAGCCAGTTGACCACTCAACCTTCCTCTATGGTAAGCAACTCTACAAGCGGATTCGAGAGATAATGCGCCAACAGCATATGCTGCCGCAATTTCGCCAGAGGAATGACCAACGACAGCCGTCGGAAAAATATTAAAGCTCTTCAGTAGCTCGAATAGTGCTATTTGAAGCGCGGTGCATAAAGGCTGACTGAATTGTGGAAGGTTGATGCCTTCTCCGCCTTCGATCTTATCTGGTATCATCAATGAGCTATGATTAAATTGTGCAGAGGGCAAATAATCATACCAAATAGTGACCACTCAGCCCCAAGCGCCTGGAATGCACTATTACATTCGGCTAGGGTGGAAAAGAAAATTTGGTACCTGATCAACTCAAGCCCCATTTTAGCATACTGAGCGCCTTGGCCAGTGAATATAAAACACAGCTGCGTCTCCATCGATGATCGCACACAGTCCAACTTTGGCAGGCCGATGCTTTCAGAAGAGAGGTTAGCATCTGCAATAGCGAATGATCTCATCTTCATCATGTCTCTGCGTGCTGCAAGTGTATAGGCAAGCTTTTTTAGCTTTTGGGGAGAGCTGGATATGCTTTCATCATAGTAGGTGCTATATTGTTGATGGATTCGTTTTAGAGCTGCTTCGTCTCGAGCTGTAAGGACCAGGAGCTGGCAGTTTGATGGACCTGTGCCGTTAGTTTCATGCCCGTGGTTGGTTTTTGAACTAGGCATATCGTTTGGTGGATGTCCCGTCCCATTGACTGACGAAAGCTCCACACCATTTATGGTAGCTGGAGTCGCACCATTGGTTATTGGGGTTGGTGTGGTGTCCATTTCGAAGCTGGCTCTATTGGTACTTTCACGTAAAGGTGGTTCTATTTTCGTTACACCATTCTGGTAATCTCTATTTGGCGTTGCTGGCACCGCAAGTTCACGTGTTCCAAGAACATGAAGGCCATTTCGAGCATTTAGCACTTCCAATGTATGGTAAGCATCGTCCAGAATAACATGGGAATTGGATCCACCAAACCCGTATGACAAGACTGATATTCGACGCAAGCCTCTATCCGGCCATGGTGTACGAGATGTCGGGACCTTGTAGCTGTCAGTTACACACAATCAGGAATGATCCATAACATTACCTGGATGTTATTCCGTTTTGCGTTGATCTTTGTGTTCAATTTCTCGAACAAAGCATTCGGTGGAATGATGCCTTTCTCGAGTATGAGAATGGATTTAGCAATCCCTGCCAACCCACTTCCGCCCCCAAGGTGCCGATGTTTGCCTTAACGGACCCACTGTTTGCAATCAGTGATTAGCGCATGCATCCGAAAAATCTAGGAAGTTGACTTACACAAAAAGAGGCGCTGTGGGAGAACGAGCACTCCTGAAAACTGCACCAAGAGCTCTCATCTCGGCTGTGTCACCGACCTGTGTTCCAGTGCCTGAATTTTCAGTTTAGCGGCAAGTATTTAAATCTTGTTGTAAAGGGAATAACTAACCGTGAGCCTCTACATAGCGTGTTGATTCGAACCCAAGACTGCAATTCCGGTACACTTGCCGAATGAGCTTTTCTTGAGAGGCTGAGCTTGGCTGGGTGATTCCTGGCGTACGGCCATCTTGATTTGATCCGGTTCCTCGAATGACAGCACGGATATTATCTCCATCTGAGACTGCATCAGATAGCCTTTTAAGGACCATGACTATCACGCCTTCGCCTCTGCTATACCCATTAGCGCGCTCGTCGAAACTGTGGCAGATACCATCAGGTGATAGCATGTTCATGTTACTTAGGTATAGTGAATACTCAGGATCTAGCATCAGGCTAGATCCTGCAACAAGAACCTTATTTGTAGATCAGCATGCGTTTACAATAGGATATATGTTGGATAAACTAATTACCATGGAGCTATGTCCCAATCGAAGAGACTGGCAGCCAAGGTCTACAGCGGTCATACTTGAGGAACAAGCAGTATTCAGTTGCATATTGGGACCTTTCAAGTCAAAGTACCAACCCAGTCTATTAGCCAAGATGGAGACAGATACGCCAGTCGCAGCATTAACCGGTGCGTCATCCGGGTCTTTCGCGATTGTTCTGTGGTAATCACTTTCCATCGAACCTACAAACACACCCGCCTCAGTCCCCGCGATACTTTCAACTGGTATACCGGCTGATTTTATTAGAAAATCGGTGAAAAGCATGCACCAAAGCCAAACGGGGTTTCACCATACCATTTTCAAGTGCATGATACGTCGTTTCCAACAACATCCGCTGTTGTGGATCCATCGTCGAAGCTTCTTTTGAAGAGATCGAGAAGAACGGAGCATCGAAGTTGGCAAGATCTTGGTTAAGGAAATGCCCTCCAGCGGACGCCAACTGTCATTGTGTTAGAATGTTTGATGTTGGTTTTTCAAAAGAGCATCATGTCTTACGGGATTGAGTGGAGCATTTTGCGACCTAGCGAAGGCATCGATATTCGCTCTCGATTTCGGCCATTCTGTCATGAGACTCTTGCCTTGTTCGAGTACTTCCCAGAAACTGCATTCATCCTCAACGTCCTGTGGGAGCTTGAATGCAAGTCCAACAATAGCTGTGGGCTCCATGATGAAACGTAACCAAGAAGTAAATAAAACTAGAGAAACTTAATCTGATAATGAGCAGCCCTTTATAAACTACACGAAGAGAGTACTTGGTGTTTTACAAATTATTAGGAGGGCACTGCTATGAATTTAACTTTTTGAAAAAGGTATCTTATTTCAGACAACGGGGTCCAAATGATAGCAAACTTTGAGGCACGGTCTAGCTTTGGAGTATCTCTAGTTGATTGGAGGTGCCTAGATAGCTTGTGTTCCGTAGGCTTTCACTATGCCACATTCTTATAACATTAAGCGAGACGTCAATGATACTACGTATACACCCGTCAGCAACTAGACTTTGCAGTCAGCAGCCACTATCTACTTTATCATGAGGGGTTAACGTCATTCATCGTGAGCTATACTTTACGCTTATATGCCTAGCATCATTTAGGAAAGTGGCGAGGCGTATTTTGCACTAGGCAACGGCGCCTCGCGTGCCAATCAACTGGAGGATATACAGTATAGGCTATTCTTACAATGGGTCTCCGCGGTACTATGGAGTCACGCTAAAAAAACGCGTTCCTTGTTAAAAGTGATAAATATAGAATTTCAATTTCGATTTTCGTCGGCATATTGGCATTCGGCACATCACCGTGTATTCACATGCGTGGCCTTAGCTGTCATTGAACATGTGAAGCCGGCTCGTATCTTAGAGTCTAGATTTGGCCTTAAATGTTACCTTTGTGGTTGCTGTTCTATTGAAGTAATCGTAGCGTTTAGAATATCGAATAAAGCGTAAAAGAACTGGAGGAGAAGCAAAATAACTATATTTACACATGCTATATCATCCCAAAGCCATCTAGCCCCTCCCGCTTCATCCAAACATACACTTCTCTAGCCGCCTTTGTGACTTTCTCTGCAGTGTTATCCTCTTCAATTGCCATTATCTCTTCAACCCATATGAAAATCTGTTCCACCAAGCCCATCACCTGTGCAGTGGTATTCTCCGCATGAAATGTGAGTCGGAGACGGCTCTCACCAGTAGGCACTACTGGGTACTTTACAGGGAGTACAAAGAATGATGCGGAAACGAGGTGCATGAAAATCCAGTAAATATACTTCTCCCGAGTCCAGATTGTAACAATATGTGTGAGGAAGGGACGTTCTTTCCAGCCATTTACAAGCGGTACGTTAAGCAAACCCTTCTTCTGAGCAGCTGGCCAGAGAGGATGTGAGGTCAGGGTTTCGAAAAAGGTTCTGGCGAGAGATTGAACACTCTCTTGTCCCTAAATTCATATTAGTATTTGGTAGTGCGCCTTTGTCATTTTATTTGCTTGCCTTGAGTGCCTCTAGAGTACCCAGCAGCCTATGCCCAGCCCGGATCGCTGCGACAAATGGAAATGATGGCGCTGCGGAGTATATAGCAGGACGCGCGAAATTTATCAGTGCCGAAATGACGATGCTGTTGCAGAGTATGATTCCTGTATAGATATTATTAGCTTTGGGAAGGATAGCAAAGAGATGTCTTACCTCCACAGGCACCCATCGTCTTCGAATAAGTATGTAAACGCACTGCAATGTCTACCTCCAAGCCCAGCTCGCACACGAGTCCTGTACCGTTTGGCCCAATCAGCCCGGCACTATGCGTTTCATCTACCACGAATTGGATATTCCCAAGGCCTCCTGACACCTCTTGTGCTATATCAACAAGCTCAAGCAGAGGGCACACATCGCCTTCCATGCTATACACAGACTCGACTGCCACGAGTATAGTACGCCGACCCTGTTTGATCATAGGTTGACTTTCCAAGATCGAAGTCAAAGTATTGCGAAATGACCCGAGATTGTTGTGCTGAAACTCCATTTTCTGAATTGCAAGACTACGCTCCATGCCCTCATGAGTGGAAGCATGCACTAAGCTGTCGTACACAATTACATCGCCTGGTCTCGGGAGCGCAGACCAAACCATAACGTTTGCGTCAAATGCTGAGTTAACGATCAATCCTTGGTCGGCTCCATGGTATTTCGCGATCTCCAACTCAGTTTCTTCGATGTACGGATAATTCCCCTCCATGACTCTTGATCCACCAGCGGCAACGCTGAAATTAGGATAGCGACTTAATTCATCAAGAAAGCTTTTGCGAATCAGGCCAGTGGTATTCCAGGAAAGATAGTCGTTTGAGCAAAAGTCAACAGCATCGTTGGTTTGCCAGTTGCTGTGAACTATAGAAAATAGACTCTGGATCGCGCGACGCTTGTCCAGCGCTTCTTCGACATGATGATAGAAGGATGGAAGATTTTTGGTAGAGTTTGACTGGATTTGCTGGACCTTGATTTGTTTCTTGACGATTTGCTCCGTATTAAAACTTCGCTTTTCGCTGCTAGAGTCCATTATACCAAGCCGAAAATAGGGTTGCGTGGTGGTGAGACGAAAAGGTGAGGTATGTTCAAGTGTAACCTTGGAACTACATCATATGTGCAGGCATCATTATCGCAAGGTAGATCACTCGCCTCCAGCTGCACAGCCCAAACTGCTAGGTAAAAACAATGTTATCAAGCGCTAAATATTTAATGCTGGACAACCCCAAGTGAGACAAGGTCCGGGGAGTTTCTCATTGGTTGCCTGCAAGGTATGTCAGCTTTGCATTCCAATAAGCGCTACACCCAATGTCGAGACGTAAATTGCCCTAATACCGCATGCTATTATCATACCTCCCGGCCGTATATGCAGTTTTCTTACAGTCCCACCCTCCTTCGCTTCGCTGCTTCCCTTTCCCCTTCTATTGGTTTTCCATAGATACTGGGTATACTGCCTGTTCCCTACCATGCGTGAGACATAAGCCTCGTTTCCAACCCTCTTTCCAAAGCGCTGTATTAAACACAACCCACCGAAATCTACAGCGCCGCTTTCGCGAGATGGTAAATGCGACCTTTGAAGCTTTCCTGCTGGAGGGTGCGATGGATCCCCCGCCAGGCGTGATGCCAGATTTCGCTAATCCTGGCGGAAGCCATTCACTTGGATTTGGCATCGTCATTGCAACTTCTGTAATCGCAACGATATCTGTCGCGGCCCGATTGGTGAGCAGCACTATGGCCAAGAAGTTTGTACTCGAGGACTTCTTAATGGTAGCAGCATTAGTATGTAGTCAACACTAAAAATTCCACAGCTCAGGGTTCTCATAAAAAGGTTTAAATGCTAATCGATGCCAAAGGGAATCTTCGCCGGAAACCAATACATGTCTTGGGGCCTCTGCGCTTGGCCAGGAGTTTGGGTACACCAATGGAATGTGCAGAACAAGACTCTCATTAATTTCCTCCATGTAAGTTCCTGTTGTCTATTCATTTCCACTGTTTCTAGAGCCTATACTGATATTGATCAGGGCTCTCATCTTGGTGCCGTTTACTATGGACCCATAGCCATGTGCATTAAAGTCGCTATCCTAACCAACTGGCTTCGCATATTCGTTCCAAAAGGTGTGCGCAACGCCTTCTACTGGATACTCCATATATTGATCTGGACCAACATCGTTTATTATACCGTCACGACCTTGACCGAAGTCTTCCGCTGCTGGCCACGAGAGAAGATTTGGAACCCCTGGTATAAAGGGGGAACATGCTCTGTTGACATATTGGGCCAAAATCTCGCGACTAGCGTCTTGAATTTCATTTCGGACTCAATCATCCTCGCTATCCCGCAATGGATCATTTGGCGTCTTACCCTCGCGCGCAGCCAGAAGTTTGGCATATCACTACTTTTCGTAATTGGTATTGGGTTCGTAAACTCCTAAATTCTCATTGTATATACCGGGCTAACATCTTGTGTAAAGTGCCTGGACTATGGGCGTTGTCCGAACAGTGTACTTTGTTAAGTTGCTTCATTCTGAAGACGTGACTTACCAGATGACTGGAGTCGCTCTGTGGACTCTTTGGGAAGTTGCAACAGGTTTCCTCATTATGGGTATTCCTGCATTCCCCAGAGTTGCTAAAGCCGTTCCAATACCTGACTCTGTCTTGACGTTATTCCGTTCGCGGTCGGCCAGCAGTGGGCAGAGTGGGTCATCCAGTCCAAACAAATGGCACGTCATGTACAAGCCGAAGTCTCGAAGACGGCACAGCGTCTTCGAAATTGGAAGCGAGCTGAACTCTCATGATTTGGCATCGATTGATAGCGCCGCTCATATGACAAGCAGCACAGAAGCAACGAGAGAGCCAAATATGGTGCATGCTCCGACGAAGGGGAATACTCAGATCAGTCATTTTCAAACTGTCTGAGATGTTTATTCAAGGAAAGATTTGTATACCAATGAGATAATGAAGTGATTCTCAACGCATGCAGTTAGTTTTCTTTGATAGCGTTTGCGAAGAGAGTTTGTGCGACCTTGCATTCCCGGCGTTACGGCACGGCGTAGTGCCTTCTGGTCCGTGCGACCATGGTGTATATATAGACATGACCTGCGGATGACGACCCATAGCCTTGCGAGATTTTTCCACAAAGCAAACAGCGCGTGATTTTCTCCTATTTACATTAGATTCATCACTAAAATTGTGTGCCCTACATAACGTCGCTAACCGCCGATTCTACACCGCAACACCACTCTGCATCATGGCCGCGAAGGAAACCCATGTGGGTAGTAAGATTCGCGTGATGGGCAACCAGTGAGTTTATTTCGATTTATATATATATTAAAGAACTTTTTCTCATGAAGAATAGTGAGGCGTACCAGCTAGCCATGCACTCTCTCGACCAGTACCGAGGCACCATCGTAGCCTGCCGCTACTTTCCACTGCCTATTCTTACCCGCCCAGAGTCGCTTGAAACTCTCAAATTTCAGTTCTGCAATTCCATTGCCCGAGTTGTGCTTGCTCAGCCTCATCTCCAAGTCGGCATCATAGGGGAGAACTCAAGGAACCCTGCCTTCGTTCGGCTTGGCCACCTCGATTTTCGCAACCATGTTCAATGGATTACCACAGACGATTCAAGCAGTTTTCAGAAGCTTTACCATGATACTATGCAGACTCAGCTTGATTCTAGATATGAGAATCTCTCGACTCAACCCGGTTGGAAAGTGGTTGTGTTACACCAGATAGGGGCCGAATCAATAGAGGTGTTATACATCTGGAACCATCCACACCACGACGGATCGAGTGGTAAGATCTTTCATAAATACTTACTCCGATATCTCAACGACAGCACTAGCCAAGACAAGGAGCCTATAATCGATGTTTCCGAGGAGTTAGACAGGTGGATCCTTGATTTACCCGATCCTTCTGATAAATTACCACCGAATCCGGAAATTCTAACTTCCTGGCCTATTTCGCTAGGTATAGTCGTGTCACAACTCTGGAAGGGATTGAAACCGGAATGGATCTTCCCGCCAGGCAATAAGCATGCGCACTGGGCTCCGATTCAGGCCTCCCCTTACAAGACGGTGTTCCAAAACTTCACGGTCGATAACCATGTTGTGACGAAAGTAGTGGATGCTTGCCGCCTACACGATACTACTCTAACAGGCCTTCTTCAAGCCCTTTGCTTGGCCTCCCTTTCCATTGCACTTCCGAACGCAAGCGGGTTTGCAAGCAGAACACCATATGACCTACGACATATCTTGCCGTCGAACACCAAACAGTACCCTTGGTTACAGCCAAAAGAGTCAATGTGCAATTACGTTTCCGTTATAGAACATGAATTTGAGCACGACTCGGTAGACGCGATCCGCGCTCACATGCCAGCCGTGACCTCGGGTTCAAAACTACCAGCGGATGTCATGGATATAATCTGGTCCGTCTCAGCTCGCGTCAGACGAGAAATCAAAGCAAGACTAGACTCCGGAACACGGAACGATTTGATTAGCGTCATGAATCTTTGTCCGGACTGGAATAGCCAGCAGCGAAATGAGATGGGTAGAATGAGGTACTTGTCTTGGCTCGTTACTAACTTGGGGGTTTTTGACGGGGAGAGCAGTACTGTCGGCGGAAAGGAGGGAGCCTGGTCATTACGCAAAGCCGAGCTAATCTTGAGTGCGGAGACACCCTCGGCTGCACTGTCGGTGTCGATCATGACAGTCAAGAATAGAGAGATGTGCGTCACATGTAGTTGGCAAGACTGCGTTGTTGATACGCAGCTCAGCGAGCGCCTAATGGGTGATCTCAACCGGTGGTTGAGAGATATTAGCTCCTAGCTATGAGTAAAAATGCACGACACGTAAGCATTTCAATGCACCCGGTTCTAGGGTTCTGATACACATCCTTGCAGTGCATAATAAAGTTCGCTAGTATTGCCACTGCAAGGCAGAATCGGTGGGGTATCTTTAGGGTTTTCCGAGAATGGAGGCTTTGCAGGCGCAGGGAAATCTACAGTAAATATGCTGCCCCTGTGAAACCTGTTCCCAGGCCTATAGAAAGCCACCCACTAATCACTGTAGCGCAGTGCGGCGCAGCGAGCTTTCGGCCCCGCATTCCCTAGGCCAATAGTTCGCTCCATATACTACCTGGCGATCTGACTGTATCTTGAGAATTCATGTGCCAATAATCATTCGATATTAACCACGAAAAGGATTAAATTACCCTTTTCGCGAAAACGCATAGAAACAGGTCTCTAGTATGAGAAGCGAGGCTTTGTACTCCCCGAAATCGAAGATGTTCCGACAAGTAGGACAAATCCTATAAGCGCTTGCAATAGCACCAGTATCACCTCTCACACGGAACATCCCTTACCGAAAAGAGAATTGCCACATGGTCACACCCAACCTTGGGTGTGACCTGTTGACCCAAAATAGATTGGGCTACCGCGACCTATTCAGAGGCTTCTGGGTTCCTTCTCTGAGCGTATCCTGCCGCCGCAGGTGTCTAGTCTCTCTACCTTTCAGTCTCAACCCAATATGCAGGACTATGGGGATTCGAGACAAAAGCCTTTGGCAGCTGGTGTTCCCAATATCGGTATGAAAAACAGTCATGGACGAGACGGAGACCATGATGTTGATACTCATGAATCGGTATCGCCAGAGCCACGGCGCAGAAAGCCACTCGCTTTCCAAATGTCGTTTCTTTCCCTCCTAATCATGGGCTTCATTTGTGCACTTGATGCAACTGTGCTTGGTGTTGCAATTCCGGTAAGAAGTTCTTTCTCGTTGTCATTTTGTTTGCCTACTTACATTGACTTAGTCTATTGTCCACGAACTCAATGGAACTACCCTTGAAGGCTTCTGGGCCAGCATATCCTTCTTACTAGCTGTAGTAATTGTTCAGCCCCTCTACACTAGCGTGTCCAATGTCATGGGCCGCAAGATGCCTTTGTACGCCTCTTATCTCTTCTTCATCGTTGGCTCCATCATCTTCGGTCTGAGTCACAACATGACCATCTTGATTGTAGGGAGGACGCTCCAAGGTCTTGGAGCTGGAGGTCTAGACGTCCTAAATGAAATCATCCTGGCCGATATCACGACCTTAAAAGAGCGACCAATGTACCTTGGATACTTCTCGATCCCGATGCTGGGAGGTACCGTCCTTGGCCCCATTCTTGGTGGTTTGTTCAGCCAGTATGTCACCTGGAGATGGATTGGCTGGATCAACTTACCGTTATCCGCTATCGGATTGGTTCTTGCAATTATCTTTATGAGGCTAAAGACCATCGATCAACCCCTACGAGTAAAGCTATGCCGTCTGGACTGGGTCGGACTTATTTTGTTCACAGCCGGCTGTACATTATTCGCTTCGCCCATAGCATGGGCCGGTGCCATGTTTCCCTGGTCTTCGTACAAAACTCTTGTGCCTTTGATAATCGGCGCCATCCTTTTGGGTTTCTTCGCATACTATGAGAGAAAGCCCACCGAGCCAGTACTACCGTACCGAATGTTCAACGATCATACTGCTTCTCTCACACTTCTCGCAAGCTTTCTCCATGGCGTCGCCAATTACAGTGTCACCCTTTACGTTCCCTTATTCTTCCAAGCCGTTTACCTAAAGGAACCATTGCCAGCAGCGGTTTTAACTCTACCAGTTTGTTTCTTGGCCATCGCCACTGCGGTCGCAGCCGCCGTTGCGGTCGAGATAATACGCAAATATCGTCTCGTACTAGTTATTGGCTGGGTTTTTATGGCTGTCGGGGCAGGCGTCTTGACACTTCTGAAGCGCTCTTCGACTCTGACCGAGATGGAATCTTTCCAAGTGCTACTAGGTATTGGCCTCGGAGCCTTCTGGTCCGTGTTAGGCTTGCCACTGCAAGCCAGTGTTCCTGTTGATGACATGGGTTTTGCGGCTGGTCTCGTGTGCTCATTTCGGCTCTTCGGTGGTCTCGTAGGACTGGCAGTATCATCGACCATGTTCAACTCGGTCTTTGCTGGCAATATCGCAGGTCTGCAACCTTTACCCGGTCAGCTCGCTGCCTTACATGATGTGAGAGAAGCGGTTGGTTTTGTACCACTCTTGAAACACATTGAGGTTCCGACAGAGCTACTAGATAAGGTAATTGATGCTTATAAGTTATCCATATTTGGCGCCTTATGGATTGTGACCGGTACTGCTGTCGTTGGATTTCTCATCTCGTGGTTCATCAAGGACAAGCCGTTAGACCAAGAAGAGCTTGGAAAGCAACATCTTGAGGAGAAGACGCAAGAATCTGACCACGCAGCGTAATACATTCAATGTACAGGTAGCCTTTTCACTAGATCACCCCTTCATATACAAGAATAAAGACAGACGCGCCCTTCAAAAAAAAAAATTTATGACTGCCACGAATTCGTTTCATGATGAGAGTGAGAATGTCATTGAGATTGATGAAATTCATGAGACTTAATACAATAAGGTAAAACAATGTTGGGAAGGATCTTACTAGCGCCATAGATCAAAGTGAATAGTAAGAAGAACTGATCAGAACTTTGTTAGCTGAAGGCTGTAAAGTAGCTGCAGTATAAATCTGCTATTATATTCAAAGTAATAAACTTCGCTGGGTGGGTGGGGGTTTTTTGTGGTTATTCAGCGTAGTCGAATAGAGCAGCTGTTTTATGTCAGGTCGTAGCAGCCACGATACATAATCCGGATGTGAGTATCCTAGATCACCTAGCTCATAGCCCGATAGGGATAACCAAGGGTAAACTTATTCGGCCGTACAATAATATTACTAGGCTGTGTACCAAGCGTAAACTATGAATAAAGCTAAGATTACACGATGTAAAAGTCAATCTATTACTTAATCGTCGTGAAAGTTTAGTTCAACATCAAAATAATTACTCCTAGGCCAATACCTTAGATCCCCACTCTTATTATTAGAGATAACAAGCATAGGTCATTTAACTAAAGTACTTGATTTGAATTTTCACATCTTCATCTTGGCACACGGCTGAATAATATTCTCGCACGGCCAAACAAGTTTACCCATAATCAAGTAGTTATCTTGGTATTGGCGGTGGTGGAGTCATTTGCATAGTTCTTGCCGTATACAATTTCTTCGGAAGTGACTACAATGATGTATTGCCACCTGGGTACTCCCGAGCCAAAGCTTTGGGTGTAACAATTTGGTTGATAGCTAACAGACATTAAGTCAGCCTCAATTAAACACATTCAGAACAGGAGCAAACAGTGATTCTACCCGCTATATGTAGGTATAATAGAAGTCTAGATCATTTGCAAAAATTGTCAACTCTCACGTCTCTAAAGGACCCAGCAGCATTCCCACCCCGGCTGTGCCTCGGATCCTTCGTTAACAATCAGCACCAGGCAATATATTCGGGTGCATATTCTTTCAAAACTACGACCACCAACGCAAGTTGAGACATATGCAAGTGTGGCACAGTGAGTTGAGGCACAGTATTGTGGGCCGCACTGTATGTGAGTGACACAGTGAGGAAAATCAGACACTTCCTGAGCCTCAACCTTCAACCATAAAGCACACGCCGATGATATAGCTGAAGGGCTAAAGGCAGCAAACACAAAATGATTTTCCTCGACACTCGCTACGATCTCCCCATCATCACAAGAGCGCACTTTTGCTACTGTTGACACCCAAATCATACGCACAAGACAATCGGCCCCATTATGCTCAAACACAATCGTCCTTCTCGGTTTCTGACATTAACCTTAGCCATATTAACAGCTTCAATGCAGACCACGATGAAACAGTCTCAGCCAATAAAAGGCGACTGTGCCGCACAACACACAAGGCTAACAGTGAAGCTTCGCCTCCAAAATAGAAACTTAGGGCAGCGTTCAACAGGACAACGTGGGGCCGTGAAGCCATGAATATATGCATGTGCGGATTCCTATATAAAGCCAATGTGCAGCTCGTGTCGTCCGTACGGCCCAACACCCACTACGCAGCCATAAAATTCCGTCCTTATTTCAATCCTCGTTTCATTCTGTTCGCAAGCGCTCACCGTCCTGCTTCCCAGCCCAGCAACGCGAGCAATCCCCCCCAAGACTAAAACCACCACTAGGAACACCATCAGGAGCAACAGCCTGGCGTGATTCCGCAAATAGCACGGACAACACAAGCCCGTTCCTGCGTATATGGGTACGTCTCCAAGCCAGCATGAGCAAGCCCACCCCGGGGGCAACCCTGTACTGATGTCACAAAACTCCAGCGCCGCGCCACAGCAGCCATGCATCCCCAAGGAATATCGCCAGTGTGGAAACGAAAAAGCGGCGATGTACTCGGTCGTGCCTTCTGCGACGAATCCTTGCCCTTGGACTCCCCAGTCGACGGGCCAACTAGTCGTTTTTACCACGCCTTCGCCAACCGCGGACCCGCAGCTTACTCCTACGGCGCCTCCTGCAAACGGCGGCGCCGCGTGTGCCTGCGAATTCGGCTGGGGCGGGGCGCGCTTCTGGTCTGTTGAGTGCGGTTCCGAAGGGGGGGCGGGGGGTGTTGTTTTGTTGAATATGCTTTTTGTGAGGTAGTGTAATTTTTTTTTTTCAAAGATTCCCACGATAGCAAAAAATAAAAATATATTAGTACAAGGACTCAAAGAAGATGTGTAGAAATACGGTGGGGGTTTTTTTTTTTTTTTTTTTTTTTCATTTAAAATGTGACTATTTTTATGGGGTCCCTGGTGGCGTGCGCGAACCAGTGGTGATTAGAAATGTTGCCGTCTTCCTCCCATTCCATCGACCTGGAGGATTCGGAGGAATGTCTGGATGCGTAAGAGGATTACATGAATTGATTGAGGGAAAAACCTAGGCTGTGGATACCTATTTCATTGTTCTTGTTGCCATCCTTTTGCCCGCTGAAGTTTTAGTATGTGAATATAATTTCGCTATCATCACTTTTGTGCTTGCTGACGATATACATGAAGTGCTATCCTGTTTCGATCGATCGTTGGTGAGGATGAAGAAGACATGCACTTGGGCAGTATCAGACAACATTTGGAAATACGTGATTCTACTCGAACACACTCTAATCAAGATATGAAATATTACTTTTGCGGTACGTACTGGGGTGTCAGGGGTCATGACTTGGAGACTACACAACGCTAACCAAATAGGGAGTAGCAATGGTTGTGTCCACTTCCTGGCGTTTACTCATGTAACTCAGAGGTAACATGACTCAAACCGAGACGTATTGTACCAAACCATGATGCTAGTAGCAATGAGTTACCGTAGGACGCTAGAAGAAACCATGAAGGGCCGGCTTGGAAGGGAAAAGAGGGATGACTACCTTCGTCTCGAATCCTCCATCAACCCACTACTCCAATCAATTCATCAAATTGATGCCAAGGCCATGCGCTTACATTCACGATGTGCTCGATACCGTTCACCGGGTGTGGGAGCGACGCCCTTCCCCGCTCGTGGGCACGTGCTCTTAGACGCGTCTAAATCCAATGAACCAATACCGCAAAAGGAATTTGGATTACATGGTCATCTCATCTCAGCCTTGGCTCGATAACTATCGCATGCGCGCCGCCCTGCGACATGCCCTTGGCCAAGATATATATTCAGCCACTGTGTGATTGACCACTGCGCCTCGAGGTATGCGAACACATCATGTCTCGATGTCTTGATCCGTGGGACTTGGACAGTGTTGCTCCAGACGAGGAGCTACCCGATTACAGCGCCGATACAGCGCCTGCTTACGACGACAGCTTGCACGATACGCCGCTTGTCATATATCACCTGAAGCAGTACGACAGAAGAATACAGATGTTGATGGCGTATGGGCCGCCTTCCGACTCCTCGTCTTACCGTATTACCACGAATGGGTTCCGCTTGTTTTCTAAGCAAAAGCCAGAAATGGAGGTGTTGTATACATCGCCGGAGATGAAGCAAAGAAGCATTGCAGTGCTAGGATTTGACAACAACGGGCCGCTCCCGTGGTGTCCGCGTGCGCACTTCAACTACACAGAGCCAGACGGCTCGTTGACAACGCATATGATGGAGGCGAGAAACTTTACCGACTGGACCATGTTGCTGGGCGACAGGCGGTATGAATGGACGCTTTCGATACGACCGTCATCGCTAGTACTGCGAGAAGGGAACTCAGAACTGGCGATTGCGCGCTTCACATATTCGCCGCTGGGCACGCAGGCCATGCGCGGCGCGGATGTTGGCGAACTGACACTCTTCCGCGACGCCTTGACGATGGAGCCGCACGGCAGCGACAAGGTGGTGTGCAGCTTGATGGTGGCCCTCAGGCACATGAAGAAGATGGGGCGGAACTACCATAATCCGGAACAGATGATGAGAGTAGGGTCAACGAGCCGGGTGCACATGCCGCCGCATCGAGCGCCGTCGGCGGGGGTTTCAATGATCTGAGACGCGAGCCGGGAGCGTTTGGGTGGGAGGTTGGAACACACGACCGACACAGAAATGCATGTTTGAAAGCGCAGATGCTCGGGTGATGATGGTCCAATGATGAGTGATGAATGATGGATGATGGCCGCAGAGCGGGCCGTATGCACCAACGTTTGGCCAGCAGAGCAGTAGGCAGTGGCAGGCAGGCCGACTAGCACAGTAGGCAAACATTCGCGTCTAGGGACGGTAGATGCTTGGGTATCCTGCGTTCTGCTGCCTAGGGATGGGTGGGGTAGTAGGCGAGAGCCTGGGCCGGGCCAGACTGGGCCATGGATGGAAATCGAAAAGTCTATGGCAAATCTGCCGACCGCCCCATGTGCTGCGAGCTTGGCAGCCCAGCGGCCATCCCTTCTGTCGTCCCGCTGGGGCAGCTTGCTGGGGCAGCTTTGTCTTGCCTGGCCCTGGTGCTTGTCAACCCGGCCTGCCTGGCGCTCTGTCTCCGCTGCATGCAAGCAGCATCCAGCCTAGGCGCAAATTGGCAATTGGGGCTTTCTAAGTTCATAGCGCACCACACGCACCAATCCATCAGGTCCTCGCGCCCGGTCTCGTATCCTCCCCGTCTGCTCAGCTTCACCCAACTCTAATTCACCTCAACGTCCCGCACCCTCGCACCCTCGCACCCTCGCACCCCTCGCCGCCCACCCCCAGAGCGCGCCAGCTCGTCCTCTCTTTCCCCCTCCCACATGCGGCTAGCATTGCTTGTCGTGCATTCGCCATAGAGTGCATCCCAAGACCACCCGTCCCGTCTCGCCTCCTGCTGCCACTGTATGCACACCTTGCACCACTCGGCGCCGGCCACAAGGAATGGGCCGCAGACGAAACTCGGCGCGACCCTCTCCGAGCACCACCGAGTGCCCTCTCTGCTCTCGCGCCGCTGCCTCACCCGGCCGTGCTGACTGATCCCGCCGGATCCGAGGCACCGCGCCCTCAGGCTCTATCTTGCTCGCCTCGCCTCGCCCACACGACAAGCCTAAGGTATGGTCAAGATGCGGATCCCGATTAGGGAGCAGCTGGGGTGTCTGGTGCTGCTGGCCTCTACCATCGGCCTGGCAGTCGTCGCTATTGCAACATGGCTCACCAACCACAACTTCGTCCTCAACATACGCTCCAGCCGCCTCACCCTGACTGCCTCGCTTAAAGCCGCCCAGCTCGCCTCCAACCTGTCGCTCATGCAGATTCTCGTCGTCCAAGCAGCCAGCCGACTCTCGCCTCAGAACGCGCTTGATCGCTACTACAACGGCTCTGCCCTAGACAGCAACTGGCAGCGTACTGCTGAGGACTATGATGCCATCTTCACTGGCGATGCCCAGACCCGAGCAGCCATCCAAGCACGTATCTTCACCGTCAACTCGTCGCGTGACTCGGTCTTCAATCGCACCGCCGCAACCGTAGCCGACGTCACGCTTCCCTATCTCACTCCCGATGGCCGCAACGCAACAATGGGAGATCCAAAGTATGGCTTTGTACCAGAGCTCTACCCGGTATTCGACATCGTCCCCATCAACCGATCTGTCAACGAGTATAAAGCCTACTACAACGGGAGGCTCATCGACAAGACAAGCTACCTTTTCTCTGGTCCTTATCGTGTGAACAGCACCCTCAGCCTGGTATCCATCACCCTGCCCATCATTAACAATACTTCCAATATCGAGACACTTGGCTGGTTGACCCTCGTCCTAGACGCAAACCTCATCACCAGTGTCATCAATGGATTGGAAGGGCTGGATGACAGTGGCCTCACCATGCTTTTTGGGCCACACAACACAACCAACAACTTTCCACCTGGCTATCTGTACAACCAACCTGATGTCAAACCCCCAGAAGATGCACAGGTTGAGTTCACGGTTCCCCCCACTCCTAGGGCTAACTCGAAACGCCACGGAAAATACGCTGCCGCTCAAGAGCCGCCACCATTTGATTGGAACCAGTTCCCCGCTATCCGACAGGGCTTTACACAGGCCACCGGAAACGCCAACAATGCCGGCAGCATGATCCACACGCGCAACGAGGATGGAGATAGTGTTGCAGTGGGATATGCTATCGTTAACAGCAATATGGTTACATGGATGATTTTAATAGAGCAATCACGCAGCGAAGTCTGGGGGCCCATATATCACCTGCGAAAAGTTATTCTTGCTTGTGTTTTTGGCACCTTGGGTGCTATGATGATCATTACCTTCCCGGTTGCTCATTTCTCTAGTCGACCAATTCGTCGGTTGCGAGACGCTACCAAGAGAACCGTTTCGCCACAGACTTTCGAAAGTGATAGCTTCAGTTTGCATAATGATGGCATTAACGACGAGTCAGAGCAAGTGGCCCGCAAGGAAGGATTCATCAAATCAATCATACACTACCGCAGGAATCAGAAACTCAGTCGCGCAGAAAAGAGAGAGGCAAATAGGAGAAACCAATTGCGTATCCCAACCAAAGTGAAGGACCGGAAACATTTTATCCACGACGAACTCACCGATCTCACTAAGACTTTCAATGAGATGACCGATGAGCTGATGATGCAGTATGAGAAGCTTGAAGAACGAGTAGCACAAAGAACGGCAGAGCTCGAACACAGCAAAAAGGCGGCCGAAGCGGCCAACGAAAGCAAGACCCTCTTTATTGCCAACATCTCGCACGAATTGAAGACTCCTTTGAATGGTATTCTAGGCATGTGCGCGGTTTGTATGTCGGAAGATGATCCAGTGAAGCTGAGGCGATCGCTGGGCATTATTTATAAGAGTGGCGATCTTTTGCTGAATCTATTGACTGATCTGTTGACCTTCAGGTAAGTCATATATTGTGGAGCCCATATAGCACACCTTGCTAATATCATGTAGCAAGAATCAAGTTGGACAGCAACTTAGCCTGGACGAGAAAGAATTCAGATTAAGAGAAATCAGCCAGCAAATCTTGGCAATCTTCGAAAAGCAAGCAAAGGAAGGCGAAATCAATCTTGCTGTAAAGTTTGAAGGCACGTACGAAAGCAACCTAGACGATAATGGGCGGCCAAATCAGTATGGCGACTTGGGACCTTTTGGCCTGGGAAGACTGAAGGACATGATCTTATACGGAGATCAACACCGCATACTTCAGGTTGTGATCAATCTGGTGTCGAACAGTCTAAAGTTCACTCCACCAGGTGGCTCTGTCACTCTTGCGATACGCTGCGTTGGTGAAGCGCATATGCCGGATAGCCGCAAAGCCTCTATGCAATCACGGCAAAGCTCAACACGCAACTCGAAAGCTCGAATCAGGACATCGACCTCAGAAGTAGGAAGCAATTATGACACGGCAAACGTTATCAACGCAGCCGAAAAACAAGGCATACTAGCCCACCTAATGGCACAAGAGCGAGCCCCTACTCCACCACCAGGCCGATGGTTATCATTCGAATTCGAGGTTGAGGATAGTGGTCCTGGTATTCCGGAAAACTTGCACGCGAAGATATTTGAACCATTTGTCCAGGGCGATTTGGGCCTCAGCAAGAAGTACGGGGGGACAGGTCTTGGATTGAGTATCTGTTCGCAACTTGCAGGCCTCATGAAAGGTACAATCGGCTTGAAGAGCGAACTTGGCCATGGAAGCGTTTTCACCATGGCGATACCGCTGAAGCACACTCAGAGTAGACCTGACAGTACGGCAAGCTCAAGCAATATGAATTTGGAGACTGAAAGTCCACGTCGGAGCATGTCGATCGATGAAGCGCGAGGTCAAGACGCAATTTCACTGCATTCCACCAAGAGCGGCCCAACACCTATTGCTGGGTCTGTCCCTGGCCCGGTAGCATTTGATGCGGACGCGAAACCACGTTTGGTTGGCTTGAGTCAACCATTTTTCGCCTCAAATGCTCCTTTGGAGTCGCCGAACTCGCAAGCAGCAGCCATGAAGCGAGTCGAGGCGGAAGCTACCAAACGTGGTGGTAAAGTCAAAGTGCTTGTTGCAGAAGACAACAAAACCAACCAAGAAGTCGTTCTACGAATGCTGAAGTTGGAGGACGTGTATGACGTTACCGTAGCCAAGGACGGACAAGAAGCGCTCGACAAAGTCAAAGAAAGCATGGAGCGACAAACTCCATACAATCTTATCTTCATGGATGTGCAAATGCCGAATCTTGACGGTCTACAATCGACACGACTGATTAGACAGTCCGGGTTTTCGTCACCAATCGTAGCGTTAACAGCTTACGCCGAGGAGAGCAATGTAAAAGTAAACACCTTCTCTCCCATTACTTTGATCATCTATTAACAAAACCAGGAATGCCTCGATTCTGGCATGGACTTCTTCCTCTCGAAACCCATCCGACGGCCAGCCCTCAAACACGTCCTCAAGACATATTGTCCCACTATTCCAGAAGAGGACGGCGAAGCCACAACACCCCCAGCAACCACCACCACCACCACCAAGCCCTCCAACCCAAAACCCAACGGGAACACCGTGCAACCCGCACCACCCAGTAATATAAACACCGCCCTCGCGCCATTCACATTGGCCGCAGCCAGCGACGTGGCGAAAGACTCGCCCGCGACTTCCCCCCTATCATAATATTTCTTCATCTACTCCTTTACTTCAATACCCACTACGGCCGTTGTAATGCAACCACACTCGTAAAAGAAACACCGACGAACTCTCTTCGTCTTTTTTTTTTTTTTTTCCTTTTGACTGTTTAATAACTTATACCACGCAAGCATGGCGCACAGGGAAATTTTCTAATTGTCCGTTTTTGCACGTTTTGGCGAGACTATAAAAGCACACGCATAGGATTTTGGCGTCTGGATTGGATTATACATTAGGGTTTTGGATGGGACATGGTGTGTATTTCGTAAAGCAGATATCTTGTGGGAGTTTTTGGGGATAGTGTCGTTTTGGCTGGAATTAGCTTGGGCGCGATTGGATAGGTTGGAGTGCGGATGGGATGGTTTGAGGGGGTGAATGAAGCGATTTTTGAGACTTTCGGGTCGCTGTTATTTTGCGCGTTGGATATGCTGTGATATGTGAGGTTGTGAGGTCTAGAGGGTTTGATGGTTGCGTTGGATGGGCGTAGAGTAGGTGCTTAGCTGCATAGTACTATATATTGACGTGCTGGTTATTTCGATGAGATGGGGTTACAACCGTGAACACGACGGTACCCCACTAACTGATTCTGTATCAGCTCGTCTTCCTACCGGGTTCACTGAGTAGTTGGAGTATCTTCCAGCATGCCCAAGCTTGCCATGACACAAGTGCACATGTACCGAAGCAAAGAAGTCGCAATCTCATATCCAGATTGCAGACTTAATATACACCACCTAATCCCAACCCCAACCCCAACATGTGGGAACATGTGGTTCTCTCCCTCCCAAATCCATAGACCTCTCCTCTCACCAAAAAAAAATAAAATAAAGAAATAAAAAACATCAACACCTCTCCGCCAGCTCATCAACAAAATCCCCAACCCCCATCCCAATGCTCCCCCTCCTTACCTTCACCCTCCTCCTCCTTCTCCTCCCCCACCCCGCCCGCCCACCCCCACGGTGGCGCCCTAAACTACACCGTCGGCCCAACCTGGTACCCAGGGTACTCTCCCCCCCCCCCCCCCCCCCCCCCCCCCCCCCCCCCCCCCCCCCCCCCCCCCCCCCCCCCCCCCCCCCCCCCCCC